>CM029654.1:3089636-3473525 GCA_017311315.1 Dendrocalamus latiflorus | reverse complement strand
ATGGACAAGTGGACATCCGGCGTTGTGTGCACGTATGTTACTAGTTAGCTGGTGACATACAATGCACACAGTACCTTCCAGTCGCTTGCCTGTGGATTTGGGTTTGCTTTTGCTATAATTCCGCTGTGCGTGTTTGTAATAAAGACAATTGGCCTGATCGGCCCCTTTTGTAAACTTTATCACCCGACGTGGTGTATTTCAGTTTATGTAATATAATGGTTGATTATGCGATGTATGAAATGATTCAGCAATGTACCTGTGTGCACTAACTACTGATCCAGGGATTAGTGCAATGAAACACAGTAAGATTCGGATTGCAAAATCCGGGTCTGACAATCTCCCAGTCCTCTTCTACCACCAGCTCGGGTGAGTTCTATAAAACTCCAGTGTTAATAACTGGTTGGCACACTAGACTTTAATTTAATCCTCTTTATGAGATGTTTCTTAGCCTTGCAGTGGCCAATTGTAGTTAATAATGATAGGCTCTTGAAAAGCAAATAATTATATATGAAAATAAAATAAACTTTTTTTGTGAGTTGCAATTTATAACTCTTTTGACCTATCAGAACTCTAATGCCATGCTAATTATGCAGGATGCAGTGGCACGCTTTTCTGAATCGGATGCGGTTGATCTGGTGAAGGACGTCTTTGCATCAGTCACAGAGCGAGATACATACACTGAATGCTGCTTTCTTTGCCCTTAGATGCTCAATGATTACTACAGACTAATTAAACATTCTGACTCAAAAAAACATTGTTCCATGAATTTTACAGGGATATAGATTGGAAATTGTAGTCATCAACAGCTCCGGCACCCACCGTGAGTGCATTGAGCTAAGGAAGGATTAGTGTGGGACAACTGTGAAACAACATTACCATTACCCAAAAAAATCACTTGTTGTCGCATGCCTCCACCAGAAGTAGAATGATACATTTTCCCCCTTCCGTCAGGTATATTTCAATTCCTGTTTGTTCACCGTTGCAAGAGTGACTATACAAGACATTGTATTTTATCCTTATCTGACATACCACGTACCATTGCGAATTTTTTACAGAATCACTCTTAACCTAAATACAGCTAATTTTTCAAACTTAAGCAACAGAAAACAATCAGCATTCAGGAGACAACATAATTGACCTTTCTCTGTTGAAAAGATGGAGAAAGAGCAAACTACATATAAAATTGGAGCCAAGGCTTCAACAAGCCAAACTCACACTCATTTTGTATCGTTTTTTCTTAACCTAAACACATTATCATCCACCTAATAGAAAACCGTTGAAAGAGCTATACAGCTGACATAGTTCTAACTAGTAAATCAATCAGTTGTGCTTGCAATGTAATTTCAGCAGCTAATAGGGCTTGATTGTTTGGTTCCTCACTACGATGTGCCAACAGCCTTGAGAAAAGAGTGAGTATTGTGATGTGCTTTTTGTCCTCATAGAGTAGATATAAAAGCATCATACTCAAGTAGCAATATAATAAAATTTGTTCATCTCTTATAAATACTTCTTGTCTTGGTTGATTTGTTTTTGTTTGGTTGGTTCTTTGCCTTTTCTCTCCCCTACTTGATCTTACTGGTGCTAAGAACGTATAAGTGATGGGGATGACTCATATAGATAAAATCCTATCCATCTAGACACTGTGGTTTGCAAGAGATTGAAGTTGCCCAACCCTTGCATGTTTGGACATTTTCTTGAGAAATCGTGATTCGAGGATTTTGGCCTTAATTCATCGTATGGTTTTGCTCACCGTCACATACAGGAATATATCTAGAGCCAACTTGGCTATTTTTAACCCATGAGCAAGTTGTTTCTCAAGTTTTTAAGATTTATCCGATTTTGATGTAGCTTTGCATGTTTAGAGGAAAGATTGGGACTTTGGTTAGAATCATCGTGATCCTTAGATGGAATAAGTTCCTGGGACCCTCAGTAAGATGTGTAAAAAGTTTGATATCATTTTATCATGGATTTTGAAGTTTGCACCAAAAAGTGTTTGGACTCGGACTGCTTTTTGTTCTGGGAACAGGGGAGCAGTTAGAACGCTCTAAGGCTCGATCAGAGCAGTTCGACCATTTGTGGATTTGAGGTGGAAGGCTTAATTCGTAGAGCTGGCCCAATTAGTTTGGGCTTACCTCAACATGGACTAAGAGAGATCAACAAGTCTCCGAATACCACGGTAAAAAGGAACCGTGTCATTGTGGTTTATTCTCTTGCGCTCAATATATATTTAAGCAATTTACATTCATAGAATTAAATTGATTACTTGTCAACCTATAATTGCAAACCTTTAATATAGACTTAGGTTGTTAGTGCACTTAGCTGAACCTAATTGATTTAGGCCTTATTTGTACTAAACTGAATTGATTTATACTTTCGCATTATAAACTTAGTTTTAGCCAAAGGAATTTTAAAACTGCATATTCACTCCCCTCTAGTCGGCCTCTTCGATCTTATAAGTGGTATCAGAGTTTGGTCTCTCATTTATTAGGTTTCATCGCATAGAGAGTTATAGGATGGTTACTAGTGATATAGTGCACCTAGGTGAGACACGTCTATTCGATGGTACAAATTATGATATTTGGAAAATCTACATGTCTTGTTATTTTAAGGACATGAGTTCTAAAATTTGGCGGATTATAGATGTGTACCTTTCCCCTCTATTAGATCATCTTGCTCCAACATTTGAGGAACAAAAATGCTTACATCTCGACGCTCAAGCAACTAACGCTTTATTTAGTACTTTGAGTGTAGAGGTGTTCAATACTATATGTAACCTTAAGAGCGCTCATGAGATGTGTACTAAAATTCAATATAATTATGAAATGTCCACCTCAACCGATGAGGATTGCATACAAAAGTGGATGTCGGAAGAAGAACGCTCAATCTTTAGCTTCGATGATGAAGAATCCACAAGTTCCTCCACATCAAGTTTAATTGAAAGATAAATAATGATAATGACAATGATGACCCTACTTATGATGAGTTGATAAATATGCTAGATGACTTGAATGAGTACCTTGGCAAGAAGAAGTCAAAATTCAAAGTCTTGAATAAAGAATTTCTCTCTCAAGGATTCTTGTGACGAGATAAAGGAAGCTCATGAGACTCTCCTTCTCAAGAATCTCAACAAGTCCAAGGTGGATATAAGCATTACATGTGATTTATTAGATGATATGCCATATGTTGCTCCTAAGTCTTGCATTTCGTGTAACGTTAGCATATCCTTCTCATGTGAGGATTTAATTGATATGCCTTGTTGCTCAAAAATAGACGCTTTTATTTCCTCTATGTTTTTATGATACTAACTTTGTAGAGGAAAACAAAGAGCTCAAGGCTCAACTCACAAGATTGAGAAATGACTTGAAGAAAAGCTATAAAGGGAAGGCCTCTCTTGACAAAGTATTAGAAAACCAAATAAATTCAAGAAAAAGTGAAGTGTATCCCAAAACAATTTAGAAACACAATTCAACAGTGTCAAATGCTTTGGATGCAACAAGAAGAACCACTTTGCCTCGGTGTGCCCCAACAAAATAGATGACAAGAAAAGTCATCAATAAAGAGGCAAGCCGGCAATAAGTAATAAACAAAGACAAAGATCGGAACAAAATGCCAAACTTTCTACAATTACCGAGAGAAGGGATATTTTTGTAAGGATTGTCCCAAAAGTATCGTTCCTAAGCCATCTCTTCATAATGAGTATTATTTGCTTAGGAAAGATAGAAATGATAATATGTTTGGTAGGAATGTTAGTTCACCAAAATTTATTGTTAGGGCCATTTGCTTGAGAGATTGGAATGTATCTAAAGAATTAGCTTTGGATAGGAGCGCATGGAAGTTAAGGATCCATGTATCAGAACCATAAAAAAGTTAGAGGCAGTGTTTAGGCTCTTGTTTCAGATAGCAGGTTGTACGGTTTAGGGTTTTAGCATTGTAGGTTTTATTTGAAGACTCATATCTCTTTGATCTTGAAAAGGTTTCATTCCTAGCCTACCCCAACTTGTTTAGGACAAAAGGTTTTGTTGTTGTTGTATTTGGGTGTCCAAATCCATTGTGACTAACATTCATGGACCCAACAAAATTTTGGGTACCAAAATACGCATAAATGCTTAATAGGTACTTGGAGAGGTATTAGAGGTTTGGCTCATTCATGATGAGGTGAATTACACTATGTGCAAAATGGGAGCCATATTTGAGGATGATCTTACCACATCATGAACCAATGCCATCTCGGTAACAAGTACTTATTTTGAAATATGTTGCCTTGCCTTGTGTAGATTATATTACATGAAAATCTTTTAAAACGGGTACTCTTGCTCTTGTCTTAAAAGTTTATTATTCTAATCATGAGTAAGATAGAAGAGGCACATTAAGAGGGAGTGCTGAATCATAATCATGTATATCACATCCCTAATTGTGCCCAAATTGATTAAGTGCTAGTATTGATTTTCAAAATTGAGCCATTTAACCAAAAGTCAAAAGTTGAAATTATTCGTATATCTTTGAAAAATTAGTTGAAAAATGTATACAAATGCATTTCAAAGATTTTAAAAAGGTTTTGGCTTTAGAAAAACTTATTTCAAGTAAAATTAAGTTTTCAACCTAAAACTAGCAATCTAGTATTTTGTTTTGACTTTAAACTCAAAAATTTGCCAAAATCAATTCTAAAAAGAATTTAAAAACGTGTTCAATACCAAAAACCTAGAGTTGACTATTTTAAATATTATTGGTGTTCAAAATTTTTCCAAAAAGCCAACCAATTAAAAGTTATTTGGTTTTAAAACTTATCCAAAATTTTAAGTTGACTTAAGTGGTCATAATCTAGCACTTAAGTGAGTTTTGCTATTAAAGCTAGAATTATTGATATATATCGGCTTACAAGGGTATTTACAACTCATACATAAAATTGAGTGCTAAAAATACCGTCACCTATGTATTCTTATAATCTTGAAGATTTTATTGAAAATGAGCTTGTTTCTGGAAAGTAAAAGCATAATTTGTTAAAAACTATATTTAAAAGAATTTTAATCTTGGTGTATAGTTGGAAATGCTCCACAAGTGGTTTATATTTCTTTGTGAAAAACTTTGGAGCAACTTACAGCATGGTATCAATTCTCTCATCTGAAATTCAAATCTTGGCATGCATTTTGTTGCAGTACAGTGCCACCGCAAGTTTCCAAGCGGTAGTACCGCAGAGCGGTATGACCGCATGTACCAAGCGGTACTACCACATAGCGGTATGTCCGTATTTTGAATGACGGTATGAACGTATATGAGAAAAATGGTTTATTTGAGCTAAATTTTTTTATTTCCATTTTTCTTAGCCATTCTCTTTATTCCCAAAGGTCAAGTTGATTCTTTTATGCTTACTAGCTACCCTCAAATAAACTCTTGACCTCATATGCCATTTTGATCAGATTGAGATGCTTTTAGCATAAAATGGCATTCTCTCTAAAAGTGGTACAGTTTTGCTCAACTTGACCTTGGCATGAGTTTCATCCTTGTATTTACAAGGGATATTATCTTTCTTCCTTTTAAAGTGATATCTAATTTATCCTCTTGTCAAGCAAAATCTTTTCTTAACCAAGCTCTCTTCTATATGATATCTCTCCTATATGATATCTCCTCAAATGATATCATCCTCTTCCTACAAATGGTATCGGCTTCAAATAATATCAAGCGAAAATGATATCTCCTCAAATGATCTTTCAAGGTTATTTCAAGTGGTTTACTAGTGATCTACAAGTGATACCTTATTTTTTCAAGATAAATTTAAATTGGTATTCACAAGTGGATTTCAATCCTTCAAGAGAAGATCAAGTGCTCAAATGGATCTTGTGGGATACTAGTTGATCATACAAAGTGATATCAAGTTTTTACAAATAGAATCAATCACACTTGGTATTATGTATGCTCACAAGTGGTATCAAGTTTTTACACATGGATTTAATCAAACCTGATATCATTTATGCTGATAAGTGGTATCAAGTTTTTACAAGTAGAATTAGTTATACTTGGTATAGTTTATTTTCACAAGTGGTATCTAATATCATCATAAGTTATATAAATGTAAAAGTGGTGTATGTTTTTTATGAAAAAGACAAAATGATCACAAAAGGTTAAAAGCATGTATTATGGAGAAAAGAAGAAATCTTTGATTCTGGGTGTTAGATGACTTAAGGAGAGAAAGTTTAAATAAAAAGAAAAAGGTGTGAAAAGGGAAGAAAAACAAGATAGAGGAGAATCCTTTGTATGTCAAAATAGAAAAAGAAATGCCAAGAGGAACTTTTGTGTAAGAGGAGTTTTTTTGTGAAAAATTTATGTAGCATTTTGGGTTTGCTTAAATAAAAAGGGTAAATCATTAATATTGGAAAAACTATTTTACCTATTTGCCCAAAAATATTTTATGGATCTTGAGTGTGCATGTGTTTCATTCTCATTTTGATGCGGACATCACACCTTCGATTCCAACCACATTCCCTCCTACTGCTACAACTCCAGAAGCAATTCAAGGACCCGTCACTCGAGCCCGTGCACGTGAACTCAATTATGTGATCCTTCTAAGGAATGAAGGTCAAGAAGATGGCAAGGAATGAGAGACAAATAAAAGGTGCTGCGCCACCTACCTTTGGGGCTGGGCCCATGTAATAAAGTCATATTTAGGCAGTTTAGGAAAGATTAGGAGGAGATTTCGCCCTTCCTTACTTGCTGGCCGAATTCCCCCTCCCCCTCTCCTATTTAGTTCAGGCCGAGCTCTCCTTGTGACTCGGGTTTTCTTTTGTTTAAGTTTAGCCATTGTGCAAACACTGATCTTCAGTTGTGTCCAACGACCACCTGCCAGACAGCAATTGTGAACCCCACATTCGAGTGATTTCAGTTTGCCTACATCTTGTTCTTGCTTGTTCTTCGATTGCTTGCAGGAATTGAACCTCGTGTTCAGGTTGATCTCGCTGTTCCAGCACGGTCAATAACCATTTGGAGTTAGTTCTGCGATTGCTAAGGCGCCCACGACCTGTTCGTTCGTAGTCGGATCGCGAGAGTCAACACCCACCAATCGATATTTATCCTCTCACCGAAAGATCGGGCACTCCAGTCCTATCAAGTGGTATCAGATTTCAGGTTGCTCGGTGAGATCTTCCCTAGTTTTACAGTTCGTTTTCATTCCTATTGTCCACATAAAAGCCAAACAAAAATATATCTAGGTTAGTTCCTGCTGTCCTATACCCTTTTAGCCCTTGCATCTTTCTTTTCAGTAGTTTGCATTGTTGAGTTTGTGCTGCATTTATCAATTCGAGTTGCTGGTTCGCCTCGCATCAACCACAGATCACCTTGGCGTGCACATCACCCGCACTTACCATGTTTACGTTCATTCACCTTCCTTAGTCTGTTCTCGGCGATCTGGTTCTCCCTTCTCCGAAAGGCAAACCATCCCCAAGAAAAAGGAAGGAACCTGCCTCTGATCTCTCGGTTTGATTAGGAAGGAAACCAGCGTGACACCAGAAAAAGGCACGGTGCAAAAAAAAGGAAAGGAAAGGAAAGGAAAGGAAAAGCCGCACTGCCAAAAAAAAAACAAAACAAAAGCGAAGGAAAGAAGGTCATACAAAAGGAAAGAACCGCTGCTGTGATTTCTGTGCCATAGTCACACGGTAGGAACCCAATCGCAAGTTTCCCAATCCACAAAATTAGGAAGAAAAGTCACCCCTTGACCCTAGCGCAGAGGCTTCTTTGTTTAGAGAGAGAGAGAGAGATAGCACAAACAAAAATTCTTGTGACCAGTACAGTCTCGAGAGATAGCAAAGGGTTACTTCCACATTTTTCAGTTCATCTTTCATACAAAAAAAAAATTTTCCGTTCATCTTTTGAGACTAGCTGTTGCATACTACTTAAGCTAGGGGTTGTTTGCATTGCACTACCTTTCTTTGGGCAGGTGCTCCACGTCGTGCGAACTTTTCGGTACCCTAACCAGTGGCTTTGAGTAGTCGGCTAGCATCTCTCCTAGTACTTGGTGCGAGATTCATCCCTTGCTTGCATCAAGTCACGTTATTCTTTGTGCACAACCCTGTTGACACGTTTCTCCCTTTGTTTGGATTAGCAACTTATACTGGTATTTTGAGCACTTGTTCAACTTTGCATTTGCTGAATTGATCATGCTAACCCTTGCTACAAAGTGAAACATTCCTATAGCTCCACAGATTTCTAGAGCAAACAGATTTCGTGTCCCTGGCAATCGCTCCGTCCAATCTCTGCTGGTTGACGCCGCTGGTTGTAGGTCACCCCTGTTGGCTTGGTAAGAATTGGTAAGAACTTGATAACGGTTTTAGCCGAGTGATCTGAACAGCACTACTCCCTATTAGTTGTAGGGCACACTTGTTTTCCTTTCTCTATTGCATTCTTGCGCTAACAATGACAGGACCTTCGGAGGAACCGGGAGACACCATACAACATTCTCCTCGAACAAAGGGCATCATTCAGCATTTTGAGCGGCAAGTGGGGCTGCAAGTAGATGCACTTGCAGAGGATGTTCAGGTCACAAACGAGCGCCTTGGCCAGCTTGAAACCACTCAACTTGGTACAGGTGCAACGCTCAATGAAATGAAGACAGCCCAAGCCACCACCAACACCAATTTAGCCACCATCATGACAAGGCTTGAGGAGTTGCCCCAGCAGCTTACAGATGTTGTCCAACGCCAAGCTGCCCACAGTGAGGTTGACGAACAGGGCGAAACTGATTATGGTGGTGACACCGAGCATGCAGACCTTTCCAACAATAACAACGATCGGGAACATCGTCGCCGGCGTGCAAATCAGCGAGGTATGCCCCAACACCACCACCGATGTGCGGTACGTAATCAGGATGATCCCTTTGCTAAGGTTAAATTCACTATACCCGCATTTAATGGCAAATATGATCCTGATGCTTATCTTGATTGGGAACTTGCTGTTGATTAAAAATTTGCATGCCATGCTTTTCCCGCACATAATCAAGTTAGGGCTGCTACTAGTGAGTTTACAGATTTTGCTTCTATTTGGTGGCGAGAACATTGCAGCAAACATCCTAATAACATCCCCACCACTTGGGAAGCATTAAAAGTGCTCATGCGACATAGATTTGTCCCCTCATACTATGCTCGTGATATGCTTAATAAATTGCAGCGATTGTGTCAAGGTACAAATTCCGTTGAAGATTACTTTCAGGAGCTGCAAATTGGTATGCTTCGTTGTGGTTTAGTTGAGAATGACGATGCAGCTATGGCACGATTTTTGGGTGGACTGAACCGAGAAATTCAGGACGTGCTTGATTATAAGGAGTACAATAATATTACTCGTTTGTTCCATCTTGCTTGTAAACCAGCCACCACACCTGCATCCGCTTCACAGCTAACCACACGAGGACACGAGCTAACTCTTTTGTAGGTCGAACCACCTCGTTCAAACCAGCCACCACACCTGCATCCGCTTCACAGCTGGCTGCACCGTCTCCATCCAGCAGCAAACCACGAGTTTCGGCACCAAATCTGTCCACCTCGGCAACGACCAAAGCTCCACCAGGGGATCCAGCACCAAGTGCATCTGTTGCTTCCACCGGACGCACAAAAGATATCCAATGCCATCGCTGCAAAGGCTATGGACATGTCATACGTGACTACCCAAACAAGCGTGTGCTGATTATACGTGATGATGGTGAGTATTCTTCAGCTAGTGATTTGGATGAAGACACATATACTATGCTTGCCACTGATGTTTCAGGACACGACGAAGAACATGTTGCTGCTGATGATGCCGACAAGTATTTGAGCCTTGTCGTGCAACGTGTACTCAATACGCAGGTTGCACCACATGAACAAAACCAGCGGCACAATCTGTTCCACACCAAAGGCGTTGTTCAAGAGCGGTCAATTCGCATCATCATCGATGGGGGGAGCTGCAACAACTTGGCAAGCACCGATCTGGTGGAGAAGCTTACTCTCCAAACTCGGCCACATCCCCATCCATACCACATCCAATGGCTCAACCAAGGTGGTAAGATGAAGGTAACACGCTCAGTACGTGTACACTTTGCTATGGGTTCGTATCATGATTATGTTGATTGTGATGTTGTTCCGATGCAAGCATGCTCTGTGCTGCTAGGTAGACCTTGGCAATATGATACAGATTGTGTGCACAATGGTCGCACAAACCAATACTCACTCATCTTTAAGGGCAAGAAAATTATTTTGCATCCAATGTCCCCTGAACAGATAGTGAAAGATGAACTTGCTAGGGCAAATAGAGAGCAAAAACAAAGTGAGAATCAGATTTTACAAAAAGAGATCAAACTAAAAGCTCCTGTTTTACTAGCTACACAAGCTGATCTTGATGAGTGGGATGCTACTAGTTTTCCTTGCTATGCTTTCATGTGCACTCATGTGATGTTCTCACTTGATGATGCACCATCTTATGTTATGCCTCCTGCTGTCACTAAGCTTTTGCAGGACTACTCTGATGTTTTCCCAAAGGATGTTCCTGCAGGCCTTCCTCCCCTCCGTGGAATTGAACACCAGATTGATCTCATTCCGGGAGCGTCATTGCCCAACTGTGCACCATATCGCACCAACCCAGACGAGACGAAAGAAATTCAGCGACAAGTACAAGAATTGCTTAATAAGGGCTACATTCATGAGTCTCTTAGCCCATGTGCTGTTCCTGTCCTTTTAGTGCCAAAAAAAGATGGTTCATGGCGTATGTGTGTTGATTGTCGCGCCATTAACAATATCACAATTCGTTATCGTCACCCTATTCCTCAGTTAGATGACATGCTTGATGAACTAAGTGGTGCTGTTGTGTTCTCTAAGGTTGATTTGCGTAGTGGGTACCATCAGATTCGCATGAAGTTGGGGGATGAATGGAAAACAGCTTTCAAAACTAAGTTTGGTTTGTATGAGTGGTTAGTCATGCCTTTTGGATTAACTAACGCACCCAACACTTTTATGCGGCTAATAAACGAAGTTTTGCGTGCTTTCATAGGCAAATTTGTGGTTGTCTATTTTGATGATATACTGATTTTTGGTATTTTTTGAAGTAAAACAACTATTTATATGCAAGATTAGTTTTTCAAAAGAAGCTTTTTGGTCAAAAATCAAATATCTTATTTAAAAAGGTAAAAGTTGTAAAAAAACTAGGTGAAAATACTTAAATATGTATTTTAAATATTTTCAAAGCCTTTTGAGTAAAAATTTCTATTTTAGAAACTAAAAGGATAATTTGGCCTCAAAAGGATCTCATGTAATCTTTTTTAATAAAAGACATATCTATATAAATCAAAATCTATTGAGTATTTGAAAAGTGGTCAATGATTTCAAACATTTCTCTAGTTCAAGGTTTTTTTTTTGCAAAAGACCAACCGTTGAAATGTTATACTCATTTGAATCTCATCCAAAAATCAATATTGATCTAAAATGACCTATTCTTGCATATATTGAGTTTGGCTATTTGAGCTAGATTTTCTTGTGTATCTTGGCTTGAAATAGTATTTTTAACTCATATAAAGCTAAGAAAGTGACAAACTCCAAGAAATTCAAATTGAATTATAAATATGGCCTTTTTTCAAGTTGTTTTGCTCCTTTAGGCTATACAAGTGAAGTTTGAGAAATTTTTGGCTTTTATTGAAAATTTATTGGTCTTTATTAAAATCAAACTCCCCAAATAGGTCATATATGTCTATTTTATATTCTTTGTGAGCAAGTAAGTTGGATTAATTGTCAAGCTCATTGTTTTGTCGAGACTACATTTTGTTTGAATTTTCCCTTCGTTTTTGGTGATCAATGCCAGGGTTCACCGACAGCCAGCCAAGCGTCAGTGGAAACATGGGACCAAGCAATCCAGTGACCTGGGGCATTAGAACTCGATTCCTCTCAATGAGAGCAACTACGGGTGGGAAGGAACATACCGGGAGGGGCGGCAGAGATTGGGAATGTCTAGGTTGTGCTGGCAACGACGGGGCTGAGCGGCGGTGAAGTGTGCTTGAGGGGAGCTCATCAGAGGAAATAGGAGAGCCTGGTAGTGATTGGCGTGGCCTTGTGGTCTCCTAGTGGTGCTCTTACTGCAAGCAATCAATGAATGGGGCGATCAGCGGCCAGAATTGCTTTGGGCGGTAGCTCGCCGGAGACAGAGGAGAAGTGGGAGCTCGGGTGGTTGGGGCTCAATTGAAGGCTAAGGGTGTTGGGTGAGGATGCTAGGAGGAGGGCGCCAGGCTTTATAGTGGTGGAGGAGAGGTGTGATGATGTCGTGCCATGATGGCGTCGCCTCAACCACTTCATTGTCGCCAGCGAAGATTTTGGACAGAGGCAATCTGGGTTGGTGTAGCGTCTCCCTTGGGTGGATACACGGGCACACGGTCCAATGTGAGGCAGGTATGCTTGGATGTGAAGGGGCGATGCAGTAATAGGCTGATGCGGTGCGGCGATGAAAGGGGGAAAGAGAGAGGCGACATTGGGCGCAGAGGGGTGGCTATGGGGTAGGGTGATGGGTGGCGGGGGGCTAACACAAAGCCAGGATTCCAGGGACTGTAGAGGAGGCGAGAGGTGCAGCGTAGGCCGAGGTGCAAGCAGGTAGGCTCTGTGCGTGTGTGGCATGGCGAGGTGTGGGCGGTGTGTGACCTAGCATGCCCCGGGCACACTGGCCATCGCAGGCCATATTTGGTCGGGTCTCATGGGCTATGGGTCGGGCCCAAGAGAAGAAAGAGTGCAACTAAACTAGGTCGAGCCCACGGACAAGAGAGATTTTGAAAGTTTGCTAAGAAATTTGAAATTCGGCTGAAAATGCTCAAATGGATTTGAATGAAATTTGGGCTTGAACAAGTTTGAGCAAGTGTACAAGTTGACAAAAATGGGATGTTATAGATCCTACCCCTTTAAGAAAAGAATCTTGACTTTGAGATTCAAGCTACTTAGAGAACAGGTACAGGTACTCTGCTTTAAGCTGATCCCTCGTGCTCCCATGTGGCTTCTCTTTTAGAGTGGTTGCCCCATTGGACTTTGCAAAGACGGATGATCTGGTGCCTAGTCTGCTTCTCCATGACATCGAGAATGTTAATCGGGTGCTCTGGGTATGTTAGGTCCTTCTGAAGTCCGCTGGCTTCCACTGGGGCTTGTTCTTCAGGCACTCTAAGACATTTCTTGAGTTGTGAGACGTGGAACACGTTGTGCATGGCACCTTCTCCTCGCTTAGCTGTGATGGGGAACATGCCTATGTATCTTGGTGCGAGCTTGCCTTTCACAGTAAACCTCCGTATCCCTTGAAGAGGTGATACCTTAAGGTAGACATGGTCTCCTACTTCAAATGTCAACTCTCTGTAATGATTATCAGCATAGCTCTTCTCTCTGGATTAGGTGACTTGGAGTCGGTCTTTGATCAGGCGAACTTTTTTTTCTGCTTGTTTTAAGGCATCTGGTCCAAAGATATATCCCTCTCCTACTTCTGACCAATGGAGAGGAGTCCGGTGCTTCCTGTCATAGTGTGCTTCGAAAGGGGACATTTCGGGGCCAAATTGGTAGCTGTTGTTGTAGGAGAACTCTGCGTAAGGTAATCACTTTTCCCAATCCATAGTGAATTATAGAGCACAGGCTCTAAGCATGTCTTCGAGTATTTGGTTGACCCTATCTGTTTGTCCATCATTCTGCGGGTGATATGCTATGCTGAAATCCAGATGGGTACCAGGGCCTCATGGAGACTTTCTGAGAAATGTGACGTGAATTGGGAACCTCAGTCTAAAACTATTCTCTAGTGTACTCCATGTAAACATACGATGCAGGCCATGTATAATTCGACCAATCGGTCTCCCTTAAATGTGATCTTAACCAGAATAAAATGGGCGGCCTTGGTTAATCTGTCCACTATAACCCATATAGAGTCATACCCGGTCTTGGTTCGTGGTAGACCAATGATAAAGTCCATTCCAACTTCTTCCCACTTCCACTAGGAAACTGCAGGGATTTTAGCAGTCCTGCTGGCCTCTGGTGCTTTGCCTTAATTCTTTGGCATACATCACAACAAGCTACATATTCAATGATGTCCCTCTTCATACAAGGCCACCAGTACAGGGTCTTCATGTCTAGATACATTTTGGTGCTACCTGAGTGCGAGGTATATGCTGAGTTGTGGGCCTCTTTAAGTATCAGATCCTTGAGTTCCTTCTGGTGGGGAACAAGGAGGCGCTTCCCATACTAGAGAATGCCTTAGGGATCCTCAATCATCTTAGTGGCCTTTTCTTTATCCATGAGATGCTTGAACTTCTATATACTAGGGTGTCATTTTTGGGCTGCCTTGATTTGCTCTTCTACGGTTGGTTGGACTTCTATGGCGGCTATGGTGCCTTGCTCCATTATCTCGAGATTGAGTACTTTTAATTCTTCATAAAGCTTGGGTTATAATTCTTGAACCATAATATTATTATAATAGGTCTTGCGGTTCAATGCATCGGCTACTATGTTAGCCTTCCTGAAGTGGTAATGGACATCTAGGTCATAGTCCTTAATCAATTCTAGCCATCTTCTTTGCCTCAGGTTGAAATCTGACTGGGTGAAGATATATTGAGGCTCTTGTGGTCTGTGTATATATTGCAATGATTCCCAATCAAGTAGTGGCACCAAAATTTTAAGGCATGCACTACTGACGCTAGCTCCAAGTCATGTGTGGGGTAATTGTCTTCATGAGGACGGAGTTATCTAGACGCATAACCACAACTTTTCCTTCCTGCATGAGTACATAGCTGAGACCTTGGCACGAGGCATCGCAATAGACTTAAAAATCTTTGTGTATATCTGGTAGGGTTAACACAGGAGTAGTGGTTAACCACTTCTTTAGTTCATGAAAACTCTTCTCATAGGCTTTTGTCCATTCAAACTTCTTATCCTTTTTGAGTAGGTTAGTCATTGGTCTAGCGAGCTTCGAGAATCCTTCAATGAATCTTCTGTAGTACCTAGCTAGTCCGAGGAAACTATGAATTTCTGTCACGGATATGGGTTGCTTCCATTCTTGGACGTCCTCCACTTTGGCCAAATCTACTGTGACTCCCCAGCGGACACAATATGTCTAAGCCTTTCTAGGATGAAATGCAAGTGGTTGGCGTGCTCTTCCGTATTCCTTGAGTAAATCAGAATGTCATCTGATGAGGATAGAATAATCCTCAAATTGTTACGTTATTATACTTTCTAAGTATACCCCTTGTCGACAAGGGAGAATAGGGTAGTCGTAAGTTCTACTACAATTGCTCTTAAGTCGTAAGCTTTTCTACAACAATATAGTCATAAACCCTCCTACGACCATGTAGTCATAAGATCTTCTACGACCACACACTCGTAAGATGTCCTATGACCACGTCGTGGTTGTAGACCTTCCTGCGAGTCGTCTATGTCTGATCGACTTGTCTAACGACGTCTTGCTACATTGTGGGGTCGTCTGACAAGGCAGTTAGAATGTGCATTTATCTCTAATAACCGCACACAATCTCTCTCTAACAATAACCACCGCCAGACGGTTATCACCCGAACCATTGGGGCGTCTTTTGACATGAGGCAATGGTTGTCGCTTCATCAACTATATAAAAAGATGATGTGAAAGAGAGAGGGGAGAGAGATCAAATCCTGATTCAAGCAAGACATTCTGCATTATGCTCAATTGTAATCACTTCTTTTGAGTAATAGCCACATAGGAAGTAGGGTTATTATTCTCGCAGGAGAAGGCTCGAACGTGTCTTTCTTCCGCATGATCTAAGCCGAGTCTTAAGAATTTCCGTCGAATCCAAGAAATCATACGTAAGTAGAGATTCTAGACATGAGGTATTTGCCCTATCCGTAGATCCTGATCACTCTCTCGGAAGAAGGCTTGAGGATGCTTCCCCAGGCCACAGCCTACCACCCCTCGCCAGGATGCCGAGGAGACCTTCAGTGATGAACCCGGTGAGTTCTCTGATGAGCGTGGGAGAAATCCTAGAAATAATTGATCTTTTGTAAGGTGGCCTCAAATAGCCTTAGAAATTGAGCATCCCAAGACCGCTCAAAGGAGGCGGCTGGCTATCTAGAGGTCTTTGCCTGGGCGTGTCCAGTACCAGTCTGGAAAAGCTCGAGAGCTTCAATGGATCAATGACCTGCTCGAGAACTCGATTCAAGAGCTCGCTCGGGCACCAGGTTATGACTACTTCGCTGAAGGAATCATGTGAAGTCTATGTGATGTCATAGCTAGATGCAAACAACCTCAGATAGGTACGGCCGCATCCAGTCATTCACAGTATTCACCTTATGGGGTTCGACACGACGATGATAGGTCTCGACGATCTCTGAACCATAACTCTCGTCGCAGGAGAATTCCTTGAACAACTCCGGATCGGCAAGTCTACCAAGGAGGTGATCGATCACCCCTTCGACCCAGGAATCTATAGCAGTAGGGGTGCAATCGGGTCGGATTCGGATGGATATTGCTCATACCGTATCCTAACCCATATTTTTTTCTCAGATTCGGGGTTAGATACTGTAAAACCGGATACGAACACGAATTCGGAGTATTCAGAATTTCGAATACAGTGCCGCCGGAACGGATACTTGACGGTTTCAGATTGAAAACAGATAATGTAGATGGATAATACGTGCATACGGAAAGGAACATATGCTAAACCATACCACCATCACTTCAAGCCTTAAACTGTTAGACATAAGTACATAATAGTGATTATAATTCATCAGCCGAAGATGGTGTGGCGTTTCCCCCCAAAATTGCCCATTGAGGTGTGGCATTTCAAGATGAATCTTGATTCTTGACGGACAACATTTTCTTTTTCTAGGCTAAAGAAATTTTACTAAATTAAGGTAGAGACAGTAGATAATTGGGGATAATAGACTTTTGATAAATTTACCTGTTCATTTATTGAAGCATGCCAAAATTCATCGTTTAATAATACTCTGATTACATGCTTTTCATTCCATTACCTAGGAAGAGTGATCTTCATGAGCAAATTTAGGATTCCAATTGCACAAGCAGCAGAATTAGAAATAAAACACTATTTTAGTATTGTATATTTATAGTTGCCACAACTGAATGTCATATTCCTTTTAAAGAACTTAAGCTTGCACTATCCAGGAAAACTTTTTATACACTGCACACCTCAACCAACCAACATGACAAAAAAACAAATACTAGCAAAATAAAAGGTGAATTCTTAGCTCTTACCAGATATCCGACCGGATAATTATCCGGTATCCGAATACCGATACTATTCGGTCGGATAACAACTCCCCCGAATCCGAATCCGACATGAATAAAAGGGGAAAAATGAAGAACCTAACTGTATATGTGAGACCATGTGGAGGTCACCCTATGTTTGTGATGAGTAATTGACTCTTGATTTAGAGAGTTTGAGTTTGGTTTTTGAGGTTTTGAGCAGATGTCGGCTCTCTGCTTCTAGAGTTCTAGAGCTCCGACCACTGTGTTCGATCGCTGTTGTGTGTGGTCGGCAGTGCCTCTTCGGTTGATAGTCAGCAGTCGATCTCGTGGTTTACGACTTGGTAGTCGAAGGTGATCGACCGGTGGTCGGTAGCTTCGCCCACTGCAGTCGGTAGTTGTAGCTTACGACTTGGTGGTCGTAAGGGCTCACGACTTGGTGGTCGGTTGAGGTTTTATGACTTGGTGGCCATAAAGGCCCCCACGACTTGGTGGTCGGCACTACGACTTGGTAGTCATAGGTGCCTTTCGACTTGGTGATCGGCACTACGACTTGGTGGTCATAGGTGGCTTACGACTTGGTGGTCGGGAGAGGTCTTATGACTTAGTGATCGGGTGCAGAAGTCGTAGTCTATGTGATCGGTGATCGCATGCTGTGTTGTTGGTGGTCGTAAGACGTTGCGACCAGTCCTGTTGTAGTCGTAGGCACTCTGAGTGATCGTAAGTGGTTGCAATCAGCTCTTGGTAGTGTTGCAACCAGTTCCGAGGTAGTCGTAGCTTGTGCTGCATGGTTGTAGCAAGCTAGCGATGGTCGTAGAGGTCGATTTCTTGGTCGTAGCTTGTGTCTCGGTGGTTGTAGCAGCCTACGAGTGGTCAGAGGCTGCTGGCACTTCATGGTTTGTGCATTTGAGTGGTTGTAAATGGTTTACGACCAGCTGGGTTGAGCTTCGAGTACATTCTTCTGTGTGCCGATTGATGGTCTATGTGTTTTGTACGATGCTATGTAATAGTTTGCTTGTCTGTGTGGTTGCAGAACTTCGGATCTAGGTCATGGTGAGGCGTAGGAGGACCGGGACTAGGCACAGAAGGTGTCGAGGTCCAGACGGTCAGGAGACGCTGAAGATGATTGAGGCTGGTGAGGTGGTTGCAAGCCGGGAGACGAGGAACCGGAGCTACAACTGCTGGAGGTGGACACGACGGGCAACGGCGGAGTGGACCGGGACTAGGCTCAGGGAGGAGTCAAGGTCCAGACGGTCAAGATGTCGGGTGCAGTCGAGTGCAGCGGAATGGACCGGGACTAGGCTTAGGGAGGAGTCAAGGTCCAGACGGTCAGGATGTCGGGTGTGGTCGTATGGAACGAAGTGGACCGGGACTAGGCTTAGGAGGATTCAAGGTCCAGTCAGTCAGATGCCAGGCGCAGTCGTGCGAGGACAGGAAGCTTCCGGGAAGGTACTTGAGGGGCAATTCGGTGAATTGACTCAAGGCCTGCAAAAGGAGAGCTGGTCTGTTAAAGCAGAGCTGTCTGGTCGGTTTAACGGGTTATCGTGAGTGTGTGCGTGGGTAAAACCCAGTGTTAGGTGGGGTTTACGGGTTATCCCCAGTGTGGACTAATGGGTGGATCCATTAGGTCTGGTCTCGGTGTGAGACTATAAAAGGGAGAGGGGAGGCAAGTGGTAGACTTGAGAGAGACAGTTCGCCAAGACCTAGCGGCTGGTGCCTCTCCCTCCCATGGGAGTTTATCTGTGTGTGTTTAGCTCTAGGGTTAGAGCTTGTCCTCCCGAGGGGAGTGGCTGTTGAGACCTTCTTTAGTGCAATCAATCATCTCTCTGTTTCTATTTGAGTTGTTTTATCTGTTTGAAGCTTGTATGTCTTGAGTGTTGTTTCTCTGTTCTTCCTTTCTCTGTGTTCTTGGCTACTTCTGGATCGCAGTGATATGTGGGTTGTACTCCAAGCCATCTTGGCTACATTTGATCCACGAGCGGTTCTGATCGCACTCGGATTTGGTTTTGGGCGCTCTCTATGAAAGCTAGTCGAATTCTCATTTTGGTTGCTAAGTTTTCAATTAAAGATCATGGCAACCTCTTGAGGCCCTAACCATGTTGTTTGCAAAGTCTCATGGCCAATCGAGCTCTTAATCGAAAGTTATTTGAAATCGAAATCTTGCGGTCGTGCGCTTCGCTACCTCCTCTGTTTTGCCGAGAAGTTTACGACCATGTTATATTCTTTGACTGCTTCTCTTTTCGACTGGTCGAGTTTCAGATCATTTTCAGTTGCACCAGTTTTCGATTGTTTGATAGTCGTAGATCTCGTGGTCGTGTGCCCCCACTGCCTTACGAGTTGTCTGCGACCGCAGTTGGCTACGAGTGCTCGATGGTCTTCGACCACGTTGATCGTACGATCATGCCATTGGCTTACGACCACGTCGGTTCCGACCGCTCTCATCTTTCGATCTCGTCGGTCTTGTTTTTGGTGGTTATCGACTACAATGAATTCTGTATGATCATCGATTTCCTACCAATCTGCTTTTCGGTCGAGTGGTCGAAGTTACGACCACTGTGTAAACTACCACCACGTTGTCAAGCTTACGACCACGGTGTAAGCTTCGATCACGAAATTTGAATTCTTCGATGTTAATGCTTGCTATGACATGTGGGACAATGCTCAAAGCTATTTTCGTTACTCTCTTCCCACGAGCAAAGATCACACATCGTTAGACCTCATGTCCTAATCTTCATAACTTTGTAGCTATTGGAGAAAAAGGATTATGTGAATATTTGGAGGAAAAATCTGTAGGCACCATTCACCCCCCTCTATTGCCTCATCCGGTTCTACAGTATATGTCAACACGAGGCTCGGCAGGACAGATGCATGCATAAGAATTGTGGTAAATGAGTTTCTACTTCATTTTTTCTTAAGCTTTTGTAGTGCATTAGTAACCTGCATTAAAAGTTCCAAATTAAAAATGAAATATAGGAATAAGGTTTTCTATTATCTACAAATGTCCATACCTTCCATTTCTATAGTGGGTAGATTATTTGCTGGATTTGTTACCATCACCCAGAAAGTTAGCTTTGGTTCTTTGTTTGACATGAGATGGTGATTTTCTCTTAGACCACCTCAGTAGCTGCCTAAAGAATTTGGTAAGTTACTTTTAATTTGATCCTTTCTGCTACAGGTATATTATTATCTTCTGCTTGTCATTGACATTTTTTTACATATAAATTCAGAACTTCCTTCTTGTACTATCCTTTTCTTCACTCAGCCAGTCATATAAGAATCTCTACTCCTTAAAAGGAGGAGTTCAAGGTGATGGTGTATCCTACACTTCTTCCCTTTTCACTGACATGTGGAGCCACGTACTACCCCTCTCTCTCTCTCCCACCCACCTGCTTTCTTTACTCCTTAAAAAGAACTGACATGTGGTCCCTCCCACCTCGAAACCCGTGCGCTGCCTCCCCACCGGTTCCCGTGTGGTTGCCTCTTCCACCCTACGCCTCATTTCTTCGTCACTCTTCCCCTCTCTCCTCCGCCACCGCGTCGACCTCGCCTCCTCCCCTCCACCGATGCACCGCCCTTGCCTCCTCCCCTCCCTCCTCTGCCGCCGCGTCGCCCTCGCCCCTCCCCTCCCTCCGCCTTCACCACCTCCGCCCCCCGTGCTGCCGCCACTCCTCCGCGCCCCCACCCTCCTCGCCAGCCCGCGCTCCCGCCCTCACCCCCTCCGTCCCCCGCGCCACCGCCACTCCTCCGCTACTCCCGCGCCACCGCATCCTCCTCCCCGAACCGCCTCCTCCCCAGCCCGCGCCGCCGCCTCCTCCTCCCCCCTGCGCCTCCTCCCCTACTCCCCCAAACCCCCTGCGCCGCCGCCTCCCCCTCTCCGTCCCCCGCACCACCGCCTCCTACTCCCCCACCCCTCGCCGCCGCATCCTCCTCCCCTCCTCCTCCCAAACCGCCGCCTCCTACTCCCCCTACCCCTTGGGGGCGGAGGAAGGAGGCGGCGCGACCTCCATCTCACCTGTTGGGGGCGGAGGTAGGAGAAGGCGCGGCTGCGGCGGCGGCGGTGTGGCGCCACGCCGACCGCGCTTCTCGTGGCGCCACGCCGACCGCGCTGCCGCCAAGCGTGCCACCCACGTCCTCGCCGAACTCGCCAAAAACGGTAACCTCCCCCAGCCAACCCCACGCCCGCTTCACCGATCCATGCTTTCCCGTACCCTCTCCGGCGCCGTTACTGAGGCGGATCTGGTTGTTGCTTTCTACGCAGAGGATGTTGTCAACGTGATCGTAGAGGGCAGGGCCGTGCCGGCGTTGGTGTGCCACCTGAAGGAGCCCCCTGCCGTGGCGACAGCGTAGGAGGAGCAGCAGCCGCGGCCGTTCGAGCATGAGGTTGAGAAGGGCGATGCCTTCGCTCTCGGCCTCCTAGCCGTAAAGGTTACTTCGATTAATTTCCTATTTGCGCTGTGGTTAAGCTTTTGCTTCCATCCCATTGCAATTGCTTGAATTATGTGGCATTTACATTAGGAATTTAGGAGCGATGCATAAACTATTCAACGTTTCCTGGCATGGAAAGTGTGAATTCGTTAATATTTGCCTTGAATCATACTAAAGTCCTTAATGAATCCATGATAGTGTTCTTAAACTGGATACATGAATGCTGTAAATCTCACACTTGTACAGTTGTACTGATGCATATGCTAGAACATACTTCCGATAAACAATAATGTTGCAACATATCAATATTAAGATGCATTAGAATCCAGTTTCTGAAGTGTATTGACCTATGCTCGATAGATTTGTATGGAGTGGAGGATTGCTATACTTGGTAAGAAATACTGAAGTCAAATGGCATAAGCTTTCACTGTTATTGAATTGTGTTACAGGGAATTTGGGATTGCATCACAGGACGCATTTTTCTCTAAATCATTGACCACTTAAATGGAAAATCACTGACATAATCTAGCTAAACAGATCCATGTATCCGATGTGCTTGGGCTATTTTGGCATGTCTGCTTGTTTGCTTGTGTGTGTATTCTTGCCTAGATTCCTTGGAAATGGAAGTGGAAGTATCATTAGCTGCTTGACTGTACTTGTAGTTAAAAATGGCTGCTACCTCCCATCTCTTTTGACATTCTCCTATTTCTTCCTCCATTTGCACACTCACCGATGTTTCATGACTCGCTGGGAGGAGGAGAATGGCAGCAGCAAGGTGAGTCAAATCAAACTTTGTAGCATTGGAGAACAGTACTCGTTAGTTGTATTGCAACGTTAATTGGATTGGTGGGCTTTTATGCTTTCCCTTGTTTGATTGGCCCCCTCGATGATTGTAGGGAAGGAAAGGTTTTCTGATGTGCTGAAGAAATTAGAAGAAAGAAAAGGTGGTTCTTCAGGTTGATTACTGCATTTTTTGCTCTGTTAACTTTATAGCCTGTGTCTCCACCCATGGATCACTGGTTTTGAAGCCTTTGTTGTCTCTCTTTGTTGCACATGCAGTTCTTGGTGATTGTTTTATTTATTTGCTTCTACACATTTCGGAAAGGAAAAAAGAAGGTGCCTCCTGTTGAAACCCGTAAGTATCGAATTATCTATTCTCTGATGTATTCTTTGGAAAATATCTAATATGGATTTGTTTTGTTGTATGCTGTGATTAGATGATCTGCGAAAATTTGTATAAAGACTGTTTTGGAATGTAATTAAGGTTTCATATTAGCAATAATAAAATGTAATTTTTGTCTAAATATATCTCTGTTGGAATAGATCATTAGTAGAATTGCATCATTACAGAGTTTCATTATGATGTTTCATACATAAATTATATATTCGTTCTTATGTACTCAGTAGTGCAAGTTCTATCAAAAATTTGTTTGTAGCAATTGGACCAAAGTGCTAATAAATTATGTAACTCGAAATCTATAAGTTGCATGCCATTGGTACTAATATAAAGACTGTTTTGGATTGTAATTAAAGTTTCATATTAGCAATAATAAAATGTAATTTTTGTCTAAATATATCTCTGTTGGAATAGATCATTAGTAGAATTGCATCATTACAGAGTTTCATTATGATGTTTCATACATAAATTATATATTCGTTCTTATTGTTAGGTGAAGTGCGGGGAAGTAACTCAAGGTGAGACTGCATACAATAATTTGGATATAAATAACCTTGTTTTAATACACCCCATTTCACAATTCTTATCATTTTTGAAAATTTCCTAATGAGCAGGTGTATGGCCTCAACTCTATTGCGAACTTGGTTTGTCCGTGGATCTATGACCCAGGGAATTGCCTGTTATCAGCATCGCTGCATAGATAGCTCCTTAGAGGTTACTACTATTTCCTTTATTTTCTCACTTTGCACTAAATTTGCTTTGCATAGTCGAACCCCATTCTGTCCAGAAATCCTTGTGCGTGCTGTGTTTTTTTATTCATGGTGTGGTATCTCCCATTGTTTGTAATGTTTATTATTACCACCATAAATATAATTGTAGGGCTGTAAACTTATAACATATTTTCTTATTTTTTTGGGTGATTATTAAAGATCTCCATTTCAACAGTGCGATTTTTTTGAATTATGAATCATGCTTCTGTTGTCAGGTTTGAAATGCTGTCCAACTTTGACTAAGTTTGCCTTTTGCCGTGTTCCGAAAACATACTTTTTAGGTTGCTGTTGATGGAATCTGGAAGTCATGTCCAGAATCTGGTGGGCTTGTTCAGTTCCCAGGGTTCAATGGTGTGTTTTGTTATTGAAGTGTACTAGATCAGGTTCTCTCTCTTTTCTAGCTTTTACACGAGCTAATTTTGTGCTGAAGGGGAGCTGATTAGCCTGACATATCATGAGTTTTGTAACACTGTACCAGTCCCGTGAGTGGCCAGTGTCCCAAGTCTTGCAGTTTTAATGCTGACTGCATTGATGGATCCTGCCACTGCTTCCCTGGGTTTCATGGTCATGACTGCAGCAGAAGTGAGTATAAGGCTAAACACTATCCTTTAGTTTGTATTGAACCGACACCTTGGATGTGGATTTTCTTGGTTTCCCAGTTATCAAGTTTTTCAACGCTAAATTCTCTTAATTTTGTATCCCGAAAATGATTAGTGAATAGGTTGGATGTTCACGTGGAATATATTTACAGCCAAGCAATGTCTTCAAGTAATAATTTTGGGTGAAAAAAGTGCCATGCAAATATATGTTTGACAGACCAAGGTATCGGCCTTTTGATTAACTTGTTGAGACATTGAGTAGCAGACGTGCGTTGCTACGGATTTAAAAAAATAGAACATATTTGTATGCACGTTCCAACAAATTTTACCACCTGTTAGTTTTAGAATATGTAATATGATAAAATTTTCAAATCCGTAGCAACGCACGGGCATCCAGCTAGTTCACCAATAAAACATGAATACACTACTGTTGCACAGTTACAGTGACAATCCTATTGGTCCCCTGCCATAATTATATGCCTATTTTTCTGCATCAGCAGATGTTCACTTGTTCAGAGATCTTTGTTTCACCTAGGCACGTCATAGTTCTTGTTGCCTTTCTTTGCAAATATATGCACACACCGGCATGTGCACACATGCAAAGCCCTTTGTTGGCATGCAAGCTCTAACTCGTTTGACTACTTGCAGCTTCTTGAACAGTTTGGCAATGTGTGGCACCACAGCAGGGTGCGAAAGTACCTAACACCAGAGGACTGGTCGCCGACTGAAACGAAGGGGAGGCCATGGTATGGCCTGCTGGCGCTTCTCAGAAAGTACCCAGAACATTTTGTCATCAACACAAGATCGAAAGGCAGAGTGAGATCGGAGTTTGTTTCGCTGGTCTCCTTGCTCTCCTAGAGGGAACTGCAGACCGAGACAGCCTCCAATCTTCTGTTCATGCCATTATGGGCTTGCTGAAGAAACAGCCGGCACATTCCGTTGTCAGCCCATGTCCAGGAGGCGGAGTGCTGTCCTCATCAGTCTCCCTAATTTCCATAACTGAAATGGACCTTGTTGTACTGCCCCCTGTGTTAACCTTTAGCTCTGTGATGTCGAGAATGATATATGGAAACATGTCGGCGTTGTACTGAGCTCTGGCGCGCGCACTCGGGGCGCGGTGGGATGCCGTTCTGCGCGGTTGCATGGCCCCTCCGCATGACTGATGAATGCATGTTTAAATGCCTCGAACAACAGATACATACGATACAGGAAGCACTCGCTCATTTGCATTCGGAGTGAAGACTGAGCGAGAGCGAGGTAGGCAGTGAAGGAAAGTGAGGAGTGAAAGCAGGAAGATTTGAGTTGTTTTCGTTTGGAATCAGCGGATTTGGCAAGTATAAAAGTTGTAGATCGTCTCGTGAGCTTCAAGAAGAGGTAAGTTTTGTGCCCCTACAACTATAATTTTATGTATGTTATTAGGCTATAATTAAGCAAACCATCTTGTGTTACTGTTATTTTATGTCAATCTTTGATACGCTATGTATGTATAGCAAATCTTTCATATGTTAGGCATGATGTATTGTAGTGTATGTAGTGTTTTCCTTTTTTTTGTGAACATACGTACTGTAATGTAGTTTCATTTAGGTGGAAAATATGAACTTGTAGTGTGTAGACGTTGAGAAAATACATATTTATGTTAGAGTATTTGTAGGTGATAACAATAGTAGGAGGATTAGAAACATATGATTAATACGCTTAGGGAAGAACTACATACAATGCGGTAGGTGGTAAAAATAAATTAGAAATAAATTTGGTAGATTAGAATTAAAATATAATAACAGTAATACAAAGTTATAGTATAATTACATAAAGACTATATTAAGTAAAAGTTAGAAAAGATTGTAGTGTAAATAATATTCTACTTTTATGTTGAAGTTACGTATTGTAATGTAGTTAGTTATTGGTGAACATATGTGCTTACATGTGTAGGTGTTGAAAAAGTAAATATTTATGTTGGAGCATTTGTAGGTGCTAGCAACAGTAGTTAGATTAGAGACAATTTGTATAATTAGTAGGCTTGGTGAATGACCGTAGTACGAAGGTCATTTGATGGAAATAAAAAATGAAATGAATATGTAATTTAATGTATGTTACAATTTGAAAGTAAAATAGTTAGAAATAAATTGTAGATTTAGAAATACAAAACAAATACTAATCGAAATTGTTAATGTTACAATGAGGAAGTGGGTGTTTGATGGTACGATTGTTACATGCTGTGTACTAAAATGGTTGATTATGCACTTATGTTAGGTACGCAATGGCTGACATTCAAGACTTGTTCGTGTTTTATGGGAGTGGTCTCGTACGCGATGGGCCGTATGGGGCGGACCTGTCAAATTGCGACCGGACCGTGATCCGGGCACCCGGTCTGAACGCCATGAGCTTGTATGAGCTACGGAGGTGTGTCCGTTCGGCGCTCAATCGACACATCGCAAGGAAGAAGTTATGGATCGAGGCAGTCTATGCCTCAATGGTGGGTGATGGAAGGGAGAGCATATGGCAACTTTTGAAGGTGACCAATGACGCCTCATGGGCGAACTACATGGAGGTCGTGTGCAACCCTGATGCTGCGATATATGCCAGGCCAATGGTGTATGTCGAGTTCGTGGAGAGGGCAGAATCATCCGCCATGGTTGGTTGTGATGCCGCTGGTGGAGATGTAGTGCTTGGGTTCATCTCCGGCGGTCATGAAGACGCTCCTGCGGGAGAACATGTGGGCGAGGAAGTGGGTGATGAAGACCTCAGGAGGCGTGCGGAGAATTTCCAAGCCAACGAAGGTGTAGACGAGAGGTGGTGGGCCGCTCGTATTAACTGTCATGAGTACCTTGGAGACCAGGTGGAAGAAGTGGCAGCGAGGAGGACGAGGAGGTGGAAACAGGCAGTTCTGGAGAGGACGAGGATGGCGAAGCTGCAACTGGAGGGGTGGTAGGTCATGTTGTGACCACGGACGGTGCGTACGTGTCATCCAGACTGGACGACAACGCAGCGGCAGCCCTAGTTCTGCCACAGGCGGAGGAGGGAGAATGGGGGTTCAGCAAGGTCGCACTCATTTTGGGGCAGTGCTTCCGTAATAAGAGTGCTGTCCAGCAGGCTATTGCTAGACATGCCGTCAACATAAGCCGGACGTATCAAGTGCACAGGTCAAACCCGGACACGTACATTGTGAAGTGTGTCGACGGGTCCTGTCCTGGCAAAGTTCGTGCACAGCGGTACAAGGGGGTTGGCACGGAGTTCCGGATAACGGTGCTGCAAGATCACAGTTGCGAGCTTGCGGGGCCAGTACATAGGCACCACAACATGACATCATCGTATGTTGCGGAGCTGGTTAGCCACCTCATCCAGGTGGATGTGTCCATTTCCCCGAAGGTTCTAATGGCAGAAGTAGCAAACATGGTGGGCTTCGAAGTGAGCTACAAGAAGGTATGGCGAGCGAAGCGAAAGGTGCTGCATCGTATGTATGGGACGTACGAGGAGGCGTACGACCTGGTCCCAAGAATGCTGCAGCAAATTGCACAATCAAACACAGGCACGTACATAAACAAGCAGAAGAGGGTTCATCCTACGGAGGGCCCGAATTGTTTCATTCTTGACAGAGTGTTCTGGGCCTTCCATCAGGTGATACAAGGTTTCAGGTGGTGTCGTCCAGTGCTAACCATAGATGGGACGTTCCTATCCGGCAAGTACAAGGGTACTATCCTCACCGCAGTTGCAGCTGATGCAAATGACCAGTTACTCCCAGTGGCATTTGCAATTGTGGAGAATGAGAATACGGATAGCTGGCTTTGGTTCCTTGCCAATGTGAAGCATGCCATAGTGCAAGATCGCCCTGAAGTGTGTGTCATCTCCGACCGCAATGCAGGCTTGCTGTCTGCATTGCGAACGTCGCAGAATGGAACGCAGCCACCTTCCAGTGGAGTGATGTGAAGAACCGTTGGTGCATGAGGCATATTGCAGCAAACTTCCACAGAAGGTTCCATAGCAATGACCTAATGAAGATGTTCAAGAAGCTATGCATGCAGAACCAGAAGCGGAAGTTCGACACCTTGTAGAGGCAGCTCGATCAGGAGGCTACCAAGCATGTGCATACAGAAGCAGGGACCGTGGAGGGGGGCTCCACAAGAGTCGGGGTATTCACACAATGGGCGTACATGCGCAACTACCCGTCGACATCGTCATTTCGACACCCACATACCCCGGTATGCACTAACGTACTAAGCTAAACATGTCTATTTCAAAGCCATCTAATCGCACTGGCAAAAAAATGCAGGTTTACTCGGAGCAACAAGGCCATGACGTTCACGGTGGGTCATCCGCTTTTTAGAGTACCCGGGTAAATACCTTGTGATATTAAGATTCATTACAAACATCACTGCCCATGTCCTAATTCACCTGTACCATCTCAGCAGCTCATAGACCCCTCGTCGATCGAATGGCTGAGCTCTATTTTTGGGCCGCCAATGCAAGTCCCCACGCAGCCGTACGCAGGACCACCTCGGACGCAGGCATCGCAGTATGACCTTCGAGATGCACCGCACTCGCCTACCCGGTTCACCTTCTCGGAGGATCACATACGCCGTCCAAGGAGACGACGACGAGATGGTTCACAATGAGTTTTTTGTAATTTAGATTGCATAACGTCACATGGTTTCCTACAATTATTTATGCAATGTTGTGCAAATTATTTATTTACAGTTTGCTTCGCACATACATACATCAACCCTCTGGCACTACAACAGACGACAACAATAAACACAACATAGAACAGAGCATGAAACATTACCAATATAGACAAGAATAACCTCCACCACTACAACTTGACGATAACAATAAACACAAGAAATAAAATAGCACACAACATTAAATTTATCTTCCACTCTAGTCTATCGATTCGATGCCGCATCCCGACGGGGTCGCAACCCCCCACGACAACTCTCTCATGGCAAACAATGTCTGTTCTAGTGCCCATTTCATCCTCCCACACCCAGAATCGGCAACCACCGGGGGCTTCCTGCAATTCCATGAGAAAAAGATTTTTAAACATACCACCACGATTTGAATGAACCCAAAACAATCTTACTCACCGAGTGATAGGGGCACTTGTAGTAGTGCCGTCTGTGAGGTCTTACGTCTAACAACCGTGTTGCATTTCGGGCAAATCACCGTGGGTGTATGTGAAGAGGTGCTAAGCTGACTCATTGCCTAGTTGGGGGGAGTTAGCACGACAGAAAACTACACAGATTGGGAACAACTAATTCATGAGGTGAGTGATAACAATGCAAGGGACTAGGTGAGGAATGACTCCCTTTTATAGGCTGTGGGGGGCAGCCTCAGTCACAGAGACCACAGAATAAGACGAGGTCACGCAATGACATGACAAAACGGGCCAACTTTCTGTAGTGACATGACAAAAGAGGCCAGCTTTCCGCAGTGACATGACAAAAGAGGCCAGCTTTCCGCAGTGACATGACAAAAGAGGCCAGCTTTGCGAAGTGACATGACTAAACGGGGCAGCTTTGCTCAGTGACATGACAAAAGAGGCCAGCTTTGCCCAGTGACATGACAAAACGGGGCAGCTTTGCTCAGTGAGATGACAACTTACTACTTGTATTTGCTTAGTGTTGCGATTTTTTTGTGCCTCGTGATAACAACTGCACGAAGATAACAACCACTCCATGACATGCTTAACAACATTGCACATTATTTCGATATGGAAAGAGGCCACAGAATATGAACGCGTCACGCACTGACAACACGAAACAACACATACATTGCACATACAGAATATATGGAAAGTACTACAACCAAGAATTTAAATCAAAACAACATTCCTAGTGCCACAGCATCAACACAACAACAAACACAAGAACTAAAATACGATACAACCATAACCCTCGTTGCCTATATGCCAAAAGAGCCTCGTGGCACCCACATAGAGTATTGTTGAGGGGGCTGCCTCGGACGTGGCTGGCCGTCGTGGTAGTGGCACGCACATATGCAGCTCGGGTTCGCACAGCAACATGTGGGATCATAAGAGCTTCCTATGTTCACAACCTCCTCGTTGCCCCTCTCGCGTTGCATCTGTTGGCGGAGGTCGTTGTTCTCCTCATTGAGAGTCTCGATTCGGTCCTCCAACTTCAATATTCGATCTCATAATGTATCCACATAACGGTCAATATACTGTTCATGAGGATGGTCGATCCAGCGGGAGAAGTCGCATTTTGCCATCTGCGAGAAAGGACGGTAAACATGGAGGGTCCATAAGCAATAACAAAAAATGTACTATTAGTAATTTGTACCCCGGAGCGTGAGCATCGGAAGAAACATTGCTCGCCATCGAACGGGGCATCCACGATCTGGACGATCGCGTACTCATTGTGTCTGCATTTTGGCCACGCTAGTTGAGCACGCCGGCTTGGTATCAATCGGTACTGTGGACCGAACATCTCCCTCCTTTCGAAGGGAAGGTCTTCCTTCGGTGACCCAAATCCGACTGGCCCCTCGGCTTCCGACATGGTATGTTTCACCACGAAAGAGAAGGTACTTCTTTGTTCGATTTACAGGGTTCTCTGCGTACAATGTCATGGGCTCTAACTGTGCTATTTATACCAAAAACAAAAAATAGGACAGTTCTGCGTAGAGACGCGACAAAAGAGGGCAGCTTTGCGCAGAGACGTGACAAAACAGAGTAGCTTTGCGCAGAGACGTGACAAAATATGCCAGCTTTGCGCAGTGAAATGACAAAATGGGGCAGCTTTGCTCAGTGACATGATAAAAGAGGCCAGCTTTGTCCAGTGACATGACAAAAGAGTGCAGCTTTGTGCAGGGACTTGACAAAACAGGCCAGTTTTGCCCAGTGACATGACAAAACGGGGCAGCTTTGCTCAGTTAGATGACAAAAGACTACAACTTTGCGCAGTGACCTGACACAACGGGGCAGCTTTGCTCAGTGAGATGACAAAAGACAGCAGCTTTGCGCAGTGACATGACAAAAGAGGCCATCTTTGCTCAGTGAGATGACAAAAGAGGGCAGCTTTGCTCAGTGACATGACAAAAGAGGCCAGCTTTGCTCAGTGACATGACAAAATAGGGCAGCTTTGCTCAGTGAGATGGCAAAAGAGGGCAGCTTTGCGCAGTGAGATAACAAAATATGGCAGTTTTGCTCAATGAGATGACAAAATATGGCAGCTTTTCTCAGTGAGATGACAAAAGAGGGCAGCTTTGTGCAGAGACATGACAAAAGAGAGGACCTTTGCCAGGTGACATGACAAAAGAGGGCAGCTTTGCGCCGCGACCAAAAATAAATCACATACCTACCCTTTGGCTTATAAAATGAGCTGCAATGCATTTGCAAGAGAACACTACACAATCTAACACTACATCATACATTCCTTCTCCACGTCAAGATGAACAACAAGCATCTAAAGGAATAGCAGAAATTCGCGGACAACATAAATGAGAAAATTAGGAAGAATAGGAAGGAGGCACGCAAGAAGGCACAATGGGAGGAGACCCGCAAGATAGCAAGGGTTGCGGCGGCTCACGAGAAACAAGCATGGGCTGCTGCGGCTACAAGGTCAGCTCCCTACAATGAGCCGCCGCGTTGCACTAACCCCATCCCGAACGTCCCCACCGAGCGTTCGCCGCAACTCCCACCTGAGGGGGAGACACCCCCTTTGTTGGTGCGGGGACATGTGCAAGTTTTTCAAGTCTAAGCACCGCATCAGCTTAGGTATGCGTTACTGGGGTTGCGCAAACTACTCCAGTGACTACCCCGACCGCCGTTTTGACACCGCAACCTATCGGCAACCGGTAACGACCACATGCACCAATTTTCCCCTACCTTTTCTCCTTCACAGCACGCACTAACAATCTCTCCCCTGTATTTACAGTCTCCAGAGCCCCTATGTTGCTACCGCAAATGGATCGATCTTGAGATCCACCCTGCGGACCAATGGACCCTCGACTTCGAGGAGTGGAATGTCACACGCGAGAAGGAGTTGCTGGAGGAGGAGCGCCGCAAGAACGAGCACACCCTGCGTATACAACGCGAGACACAAACTCATCTCGAAGCGTGCACGAGAAAGAGGGAAATGGCGGCTAAGGCAAAAGAGGCCGCGGAGGAGTTCAACGCCGAGCGGGCAAGGAAGGGAAAGTGGCCCCGGTCCACACAGTAGGTGGTACGAGCGGTTGGGTGTGTTAGTCGCATATCATGCTATATGTTATGCATGTAATAAAAATGTACGCAGCATGTTACTCCCAACTGTTTTATGAAGTGTATTTCTATTGACATAAGCTTATTATCTCGTCTTTTCGTATTCAACGATTCACATAGCAACTCATTTAACAATATTGACATACCGTTTCTCACCCTACACGAATTCTCAGTAACATCAAATATCACTTACCACTTTATGTGTCGACCGTTCTACGGTCAATCGTTTCTAAAAAAAATTGCCAAAATTTTTTATGCATCTACAACTTACAATGAACATAAACTATCATTACAACTTCATCAGATTTTTTTTACCATTTCACAACTACAACAACAACAAAACTTACAAAATCACGGGGATTGCAAACCCTAAAAACAGACCAAACCCTAAAATTCACTTATCACTTTATGTATCGACCGTTCTATGGTCAATCGTTTCTAAAAAAAATTTACCAAATTTTTTTTGCATCTACAACTTACAATGAACATAAACTATCATTACAACTTCATCAGATTTTTTTACCATTTCACAACTACAAAAATAACAAAACTTACAAAATCACGGGGATTGCAAACCCTAAAAACAGACCAAACCCTAAAAGTCACTTACCACTTTATGTATCGACCGTTCTACGGTCAATCGTTCCTAAAAAAATTTACCAAAATTTTTTTGCTTCTACAACTTACAATGAACATAAACTATCATTACAACTTCATCAGATTTTTTTACCATTTCACAACTACAAAATAACAAAACTTACAAAAAATCACGGCGATTGCAAACCCTAAAAACAGATCAAACCCTAAAAGTCACTTACCACTTTATGTATCGACCGTTCTACGGTCAATCGTTTCTAAAAAATTTACCAAAATTTTTTATGCATCTACAACTTACAATGAACATAATCTTTTATTACAACTTTATCTGATTTTTTCCCAGTTTACAACTACAAAATTACCAAAACTTAAAACAATCACGGAGATTGCAAACCCTAACAACAGACCAAACCCTAAAATTCACTGCGTTGAACGATCTACAGTGTGAACGTGCGGTCGGGCTTGCAGTTGCGCGGTCGGGACGGAGTCGCGCGGTCGGCAGTGCAGACGTGCGGTCGGGAGGGTCGGTCGTGCGGCCGGTGCGGAGGGCAGGGCGGTCGTGCGGTACCACACCGCACGACCGGGACAGGTGTCGCCGCTGTGGGGTCGCGTGCTTGGGCGGGGGTCAAATTTGGAATTTTTTGCAATGGGGCCAAATGTGGAATTTCGGGCGTCTATAGGGTCAGATGTGTCCAAAATTCTCACCTTTCGTTCTACCCGTGGAAATTATTTTGCTTGTTTTTTCCTCTCTCTCCATACCAGCATTAATTTGCTTTTTTTATGAGGTACCAAAAATCAATTACATATCACAACTGTTTACACTTCAGACATGTAGTACTGTGTTTATATATAACTAGCAGGTGGCTCACGTATTTGCGCAACTAGATTTCTTTCAAAGTTTGTATTATAAAATGATATAACTTGGATGTTTAATAATATATTTACGGAAATTATAGGCTATTTAGATTTTAAAATATCATAAATGTTAATAATGGCAATAGAAGCTTGAAAAAAAATACAATTTGAGGAACGTAATTAAAGTATGAGTTTTGATCGAAAACTTATTGAGCATAATAGTTCTTAGAAATGTAATCAGTTTTCGTCATTCATGGATCATGTCTTCCTTCATTAATTATTTTTTTTCAAGATGTATGCATATACATACATCTCTATTTAATCTGAAGCAATACATTGATTATGTATACGATAAATTATCTTATTAGTTTATATGGTATTAAAGTATCTTGCTCACGCATATATGATGTGCCATATTGGACGGCCTATTCTTAGGTGATCAATAGAGTTCTCTTTTTCCTCGCAAAGCAAAAAAAATCTGAACTATGTACATGAACAATTTTCCGGTCAGATCTGGCTGTCCCAATTACTCAGGAAACATGCAGATTCTGGATGTGTTTGAGTCTATCCGTTATGTGAAGATGATAACATAGAGAGAAGCGTCCAGCGGTGGGCTGAGGTGGCGCCTGAGAGGCTAGCACAAGCAGCGCTCGCTCACGTTGTGCATGTATGGCAGGACGCACTACCTACGTACGCACTGGCACACAGTGCATGGAACTGTTTTCACCACTGGCCCATCGATCGATCCGTCCGGCCGGTAAGCGGGCGCGTCAGTGGAAAGTAGTGCGTTTTGATGATTTCTCAGTAGAAATTCATGGAACGCGCTCGCGGCGCTAGCTAGCCCTAGGTCCTTTTAGTTCATGGGACCTGGTTTTTTCCCAGATTTTTACTTTTCTACGGTAATTAAATTTTAAACGGATTGTTTTTTTAAAATAGGATCTACTAGTTAATTATAGTATATACTGTGCCGACTTCATTTATATCGGCAAAAACCGTATGTGAGTTTTTGTTACTCTGTAATCTCTTACACGAACAGCTTAAAAGCCAAAAACCGCAGCAAAAAGCCATAAGTCTCAGCCAAAAAGAATAGGCCCTATAACTTATGTCTTTTAATTTATGATTTTTAAATTTTAACTATTCGTGAGAGAGGGTACGAAGTGAAAGACAGTCGTATGCGATTTTAGTCGGTATAATTGAGTCGGTATAGTGTCTACTATAATCAATTTATAAATATTATCTTGAAAAACATATCGTTTAAAAGATAGTTATTGTAGCAAAAATTAAAATACATAAACACCGTGAAGGCCAAAAGAATCTAACCGATGTCATGATCTACGTACGAACGTAGTATACGATCGACCCTTTTGTTTTTATTTACATTTTTGTGAAGAAGATTCACAATCGACAGGGGAGGCAACTCAGGCCAGGTACGTGTAATATAAGGCTTTCGTACGCATCGCACCACGGAAAGAAAGTTCCGCAGGCGATTGGCTCCTTTTCTAGGTTGCCCGACGGTCGGAACAAATGTGAAACCAGGGAAATATCAAAGCCTCGTACAGCGCTTTTGCACTTAGCCGTAGATGGATTGGTGGTAGGACATAGGAACGTATTTTGTCCTGATTAACTCGGTTTCGGTTTCTGATTTCTGATTTATTTTTCACTATTTATAAGTTTCATCTTTTTCAGAACTTTTAACTTTTTGTTGAGCTTTTTTACCAGTTCTTTTTTTCCCGTATTTGTTTGTATTATACGTAATGGGCTAACATATTTTTTATATTTTTAAATTTTTTAAAATTTAATTATTGTAAATAAGCCTCTGTCAACTACAGTGCTTTTTTCAGTCAGCTACAGTGTTTTCAGCCATAAGCCATAAGCTTTTCAACCGAACCGATCACCACCTAGGTGCGGTCCGTGCGGACAGGCACTCCCACGAGCGAGAAAAACTGGATAGGAATTTCACACGAAAAACTCCCATGTGTGGTTCCTTCTTTTTTTCCGTATAGCAATGGCAACCACAACAGTAATACACTAGCTTATTCAGAATTTCATATGAAACAATTCAATTTGAGATATAGAAATTTTATACGAAACAACTCAATCCGGCGAAAATATAGAAATTTTATCCCATTCATAACATGGGACTAAAGGGTAGTGAGCCCTGGAGACCCACTAATACCGCCAACTAAAGGGTTCGTTGCCTCTCGTTTTTTCAGAGGAAGAGAGAAATTTATATATTACTCAGGTGAGTTACAATCCTGAGCAACGATGTGCTCGATACAAATTAAGCATACTAGGTCTCCACACCGCGGAGTATGAGGCACGAGACGCTAATTGCGCGAGCTCATGCGCAGCACAGCTAAACTCTCTCTTCACTCTCTGTTGACCTCAAGTCCAACGATGAAGCCATCATTGGTGGATGGCAATGCTATGGTGGTAACTGGTAAGGGTGGGGAAGTGTGAATTGTTTTTATGGGATCATTTTCCCGTGACGACTATCCTTTACAATCCGATCGTGATATCATGAATGTTAACGATCGGATAGCTGTGAGGACAGTCCCACGTGAGAATCAACACATAAGAGTCCTCTGTAAGAGTGATTCATAGCAGTCCGGTTGACCTATCAACTGAAAAATAAAGCTATCATAGCCAAGTTCGTATCTGATTAGTATTCTCCTCCAATTGGGTGAGCTCGATTATATTTATTGGGAGATTTTGAAATAAATTAAGCACAAAAACCCCTACCATGCATATATATGCGCATGACTCTTTTTTTTTACGATGTTAGCTGCCACTGGTAGCTTTGCATGCATACATATAGCGTTGGGATATTTTGTAATTTACCTTATTTTTGGGTAAAGAAAAAGAAAATTGCCCATGGGGCCCACATGTAAGCGGGAGGGAAGAGATTAGAGGGGAGGCGACCGTTCGGCTGGATCCAGATTTGGCGACGCTTTCTTATCCCCTCTCATCTCCTTTTCTTCGGGTGGAAGCTTTGGGTTCCTGGGTTTGTGGCGCCGCTGAATCCTCCCGATCAATTCGGTCTCTTTGGCTTAAATCATAGATGGAAGTTGGGGTTTCGGGGGGGGGGGAGCTCACCACCATATCCAACATCCGTGGGCTATTCGATCTTTGGGAATTTTGGCTAGAAGAGCTTGACAGTGGCTGTGCTTTTGTTGTCGCCAAGCTGTGGCGTTGGTGCTCTCTACTCGTTGCTCCGTTCTCTGCACCGTGCGCTTGTGCGCAGTGAGTCTCTGGTTCTTCGACTCGGCTTTGGCCGGGTGGACTACGACGAGATTTCATCTTCTTGTTAGCTTTGTGCAACATCATCTTGTACGTTGGCTTCATGAATTGGTGAGTGTTGATTTGCGGAGTAGCGCTTTGTATCTCCAATTGCCTCTTCGGTGATATCCTGGTATTCGCCGGTAATTGGTTTTCTGGGTCATTGTCTCCGACGAGCCTAGCCCCCTTTTGGTAGTCACGGTGGCTTGGAGTGTCGCCTCTCTGTGAGCTTGCTCTCTACTCCTTTTACCGTCTATTGCACATTTGTCAGCCGTGCTAGTTGATTTTCCTGTATTTTGTGGTAAGATCTAGCACTAGGAGGACTTTTGCATAGTAAAATGTGGGCTTGTGATTGCTCAATGAGGCAGTGGCGGACCCAAGAAAAAAAATCTAGGTAGGGCGAAGTCCAGTGGCGGACCAAAAAAAACTAGGTAGGCTGAAGTCGGAAGCGTGAAATAAACAGTAGTACCCAAAAGCAAAACAATCCATGATCAAACTATGTTGCAATAACACTAATAAAAGTATGTGATACGAAATAGAAACAACAACTATAATTCGCATGTTAACATATGTAGATAACGGAAGGACAATGAAAAATATCTCACTAATGAAGCTTAATCCACAATTGTAGATGAGCTGTAAAAGAAACAATCTGTCAATTGTGAAAGATAGATAAATCAGTAGTGTCACAATTTGATAATAGAATATAAAAGATGTAATAAAAAAGAAGACAAAAAACTGATACTCAAATACACAAGTCTGGTCTCCCCTGCCCCTGGTCCTTGGTCGGCGGCCGCCGCGCTCCCCGGCCACCGCCTCTTGCCTCCCGGCCTCCCCTAGCCGCCTGGGCGCCGCCACGCCGCACCGTCCTCCGACTCCTCCGCCTGGGCGCCGTCCTCCGACTCCTCCGCCTGGGCGCCGCCGCCGCGCTGTCCTCCGCCTCTGCCGCCCAGGAGGCCGGGATCTAGGTTAGCGCCGGCTCTCTTTTCTTGGACTTGGTGGACTGTTGGCCCGTGTGTCCTTCGCTAGTATATCTCATTCACTTGTTACTTTGAGCGGGGTGCTATTTTCGTCTTTAAGAAGTTTATTGTTTCAGTTTCTAATAAGCTTCTTCCTCGTCTAGGACTCTCGTCCTAAGACTATTTATACCTTCTATAAACCTCATGATAAAGGCACGTAGAAATAGAATCACATATACACCAAAAATATTCTATAACTTCTCTTCATACGGTGATTCCGGCGATTGTGTGTCTGTATTTTTTCCCAAAAGAGTTTTTTTAGTTAAATCTCTATCTCGTATTTCTCGATTATTCTTCATTAATTTTATGTTTTATCTTGCCGATTTCATATCAAATAGCATATTCGATCCTAACACTTAAAGAAGATAACTACAATACTTCATTGATCCTTGACCTTATACGAATAGCTAGTTGCCTGCAGGCATAGGAATCATATAATTGCTGACCTCCGCATAGAAAAAGAAATACCATGCATTCTCCCTAACCTGGATCCATCAGAGATAAACAAGCGAAACGAGATGGCGCACTCACATACGAAAGATATGATCGATGCTAAAGTGGAGCGAGGGGGGCCGGCCGGTGAGGGGAGCTCGGGCGGCCGCCCGGGCTTGCCCGAAGGGCAGGTCCGCTCCTGCAATGAGGAATTTTGTCTAGTATGAAATCATAGTGACAATCTAAATTCATTCGGCTAGTTTGATGTCTCATGTGTCAGTAGTATACTTCTGTGAAGTATAAGTTCCAGCTCTGTCAATTGCTTATGCTATAACACCTGGCCCAGTATTGCTTACTATCATAGTTAGGTTTTGCAGAAAATATATACACATCTATTGATTTTGCAATTGCCTTATGTATATGTTGTTGCTGCAGTAGCTTTACTCTGTGACTAGTGATTGATTTAGGTTAAAATCTGATGTTCTTGCATGCTCTTGACATTGATACTATACTGAGGTGACGTTTACGTAGACAAACGAGCAGAATTTTGAGGATTTGTCACTATGATTGTTGAAAACTGACAAGAGTAGTAGAACGCCAAGTTTCTTTTAACTTGTGCAACTCCTCACCTAAGAGCAATACTTCAATTGTTAAATTTGTGCATTATACATATTTTTATATGCTCACATGTGTGTTTTTTAAGCATATTACAATATGTTAATGATATGAATTGTTTATTTATATTGGGAGATTATATATATTGCCATGTCATTTCATACTGTTGTATGTATGATTTCTTGTGCTTAATCATAATTAGAATTAAAATGAAAATATTGCTAAATTCCCTTATTTTCCAACATATAGTAGTAGCTAGGAGTGCCCAGCTAGCTGGAGAAGTGAGTACTCGTTATCTCCTCCGTTGTACTCTAAAAATATTGTACAAAATTTTATAAAAAGAAAAAAGGCATAACTTCCGAGCAAATAGCAACGCTAAATTTAAAGTGATTTCGAGATGAGTCTTCCACATCCTGTGTATAAGGGTAGAGACGACCGTTGTCTATATATCTCTTCATGTTATCTAAAGAAAAGACAACTTTTATAATGGATTTTTTTTCTTAAGTTGTCTCTATAGGATCATATATATATTTTTAATTTTGCATGAAAAAATATGTTTGTTAGAGACATTAACTCATACAATGGTGTTTTATGTTATCTTTATGCTGTTGGTCCTATATATATTTTTAATTTTTGCATTAAAAAATATGTTTGTTAGAGACATTAACTCATACAATGGTGTTTTATGTTATCTTTATATATGTTGTTGGTTCAAGTGCTTGGGTCGTCTCTTCACCAAAAGGCAAGAGATTACTACTCTCTCTTTCTCTCTCCTTGTTCTCTGTTCCTTGTTAGGAAAAATCCTACGTCACAGGATGAAGAAACGGCTCACATCGCTCATTTGTACATGCCCTAATTCAGTATGAAGAACTCAGTCAATATTACAAACCCATAGATAATTGAGAGACACCATCGATTGATTTTCCCCCCTTTTATGGGATCATCGAATTTCTCATGCATACACGATAAGAGTTTTACTTCCATACACATAACAGATAACACATTAAATGGTTCAAGAGGGTATAAGCAGTGGCGGAGCCAGGAATTTTACACAGGGGGCCAGCCAAGTACAATTAATAGATTGCTATAATCGAACTGCCAGGAAAGATGATGATTGAATATACTTTACCAAATGTATCATATATAAAGTCATGGTTTCATATTTTCATTACATAAAAGTTGCTGCAGGCAAAAGTATTCATAGGAACTAACCTTTTTCATTTTAGTCTTACTCTGCATGTCTTCATATCATAGAAATTATCAATAAGTGTATCAGTTGTGAACTCAATTGCAATCTCCTTCTCAATGTAGATTATCAAGCAATCTCTTAGAAATTCATCTCCCATTTTATTCCGGAGTCTTGTCTTCACAAGTTTCATTGCAGAGAATGCACGTTCTGACGTAGCTGTCGAAACTGGTAGAGTTAGAACAAGCCGAATCAATCTGTCAAAGAAAAAATGCTTAGTATTTGCCATCTATAAAAATGATTTGGGACAACAGATAAAAAATGAGGGATGTTATATAACCTGTCAATCAAATAATAGTCATTTGATTTTCTAGTTTCAGCTAGTCGACGGCATAGATCAGCAATAGTTGATAAATTCTGGAACTGTGGATTTTTGAGGACATCAAGCTCATAATGTTGTAATTGATGTCTCAAATTATTTCTTTCTTGTTCATAATGTTCGGAAGCCCATGTAAGTAAATTAGTAAAAGCAAACAATATCAAATTAATTAGACCCAATTACAACATAGGGGTTAAAAATTTTCAGCAGCGTTGGGGGGGGGGGGGGGGCGTGGCCCCTGCTGGCCCCCCTCTAGCTCCGCCATTGGGTATAAGGTGTTGCAAACTTGTGCTCAATTCAAACTTTATTACTCTGCTAGCTCGTCCTAAAAAAATAACTCAAGAGCTTGCTACAAAAGAGTTCTGGTGAAAAACAAGGGAAAGAGTTCTGGTGGAAAACAAGGGGAGAAGGACATATATTACGTGATTGCGCACAAGCTGCACAACCGTTTAACTACACGCGTACGTTAGTTTACATCTCAGTAGCGAGGATTGTGTAGGACTAATTAAGCAGTTGTTCATCACACGATGTTCAGAACCGCATAATATGCAATGAGCACCGGCAAAGAAACCAGTGTTCCGAATATAACCCTGCATGAACAAGTATGTTCGCCAAGTTAGTCCTTAAACATAAACAAGGAAAAAAATACGACATAATTACTGTGACACTGATGCGGAGACTTACGCCGTGCTAAGCACATCGGCATGAAGCCCGTACTCCTTTGCAAAGACGAAGGAAGAAATAGATTGAGGTAGTGCGGCCTGCATGTGGAGATCGAATGATCGAGAAGTAAGAGATCTTCAGAACGTCGTCTCATTTGCTCAAATTTACCATCCATGCATAACATATAGTGCCGTGTTTTACGCTTTTAACATGGCCTTATAAGTTCGTTTAATTTTTGACGTCCTGGACGACATTTTTTTAATCAATTTTGCTGAACGATATGATCCGCATGTGTAGTACTGCATTTTCTATGTCACTCAAATTCGTTTAATATATGCCTAACTGATGGATCACTAAAGCCAAAAAGTTACGTAGCACTCACCAACTTGCAGTGGCGGATCCAGGAAAATTTTTTGGAGGGGTTGAAGTACCTTCAGCTCGACCTCAACCCCTTCTACATTATACATCCATGGCTAAAAATTTAGAGGGGGCTCCAAGGGTCCGGTAGCGGTAGGGGGGCTCGAGCCCCCCCCCCCCCCCCGCTCCACCGCTGGATCCGCCCCTGCCAACTTGCTAACCGGCCGGGAAATGACGATTTGAGAAAACGGTGAAGCCAGTGAGCATGCACTATAGGAGTGCAAACGGATCGGATTCGGACGAATATTGTTGTTATCATATCCTAACCCATATTTTTTTCTCCGGATTCGGTACCAATCGGATTCGGTACCAATCAGATTCGGTGCCGGATCGGTCGAGATTAACCCGACCCGTTTGCACCCCTACTTGTTTGTAAGGAATACATGCAGTACAGCAAATGGAGTAGGAGGACGTACTGTCAAGAACTTGATGTTACTACTTAATAGCTGATGTGGAAGATTTTATTTTACCATTGCAAAAGAAAATGAAACGTCAAATAGTAGCACAAACCTGAAATCAAACTTGAAGACGTATCAGATTCGGACGGATATTGCTATTACCATATTCTAACCTATATTTTTTTCTCCAGATTCGATACTAATCGGATTTGGTGCCGGATCGATCGGGATTAACCCGACCCGTTTGCACCCCTATGCACTAGCCGCCGATCCATGGAACCCATTTGCTGTTCCAGCCCTACGCGAGTAGAGCAACACTTGTGCGGCGCATTAACACGTGTACTACGTTCTGCTCTCGTAGTCTCAGTAGACTCACCAGATCGATCGACATTGCCAGGTTTGTCTTTTCAACGTCCGTACGTTCCAGGTATTTCGAGAAAACAAATTCGATCTAGCATGTTCTGTTCTCGTAGCGTAGCATGTTCTGATTGCTCAAAAACTAGCATGATGTGACGTTCGTTCCGTGTTTTACCCAGAGAGAACGCTGTGGTACGTACGTACCTGTATGATGGCGAGACGCAGCACATCGCCGCGGAGGCCGAGCGCGAATGCTCCGACCAGCGTGGCGAGCGGGCCGGCGACGAACCGCAGAGCCATCCCCAGCACCGTCAGCCTCGCCCCGCATGCGATGATCCTCTCCTGCTGCGCCATGAACAAGCCTGCACCATCATCCGTGAATGCACATCAACAGATTGAAAGCCTTACGTACGTGTCATATATTAATTCTTACTGCCTTTTTCTTACCCATGCTGAACATGGTCATTCCCGTGCCGGTCTTAGACATGACCTGCAGCGAGCCCGTCACGATGCCCGGCATGCTGAGCTGCCACCTGCATGCCACAGCAACCGTACGCCATGCACGCACGTAAAACATAAGTATATGATAATGCATACACGTAAGTATGGCGGTTTGACAGGTGCATGCGAAGCGGCAGAGTTTGTACATACCTGTAGGCGACGCACGCCCACACCACGCCCAGGACGCTGGCGTACACGTTGGGGTTCCTCGCGAGCTTCAGCCCGACGGTCCTCACCAGCGGCCAGAACCGGATCCCGCTAGTACTGGCAGGCTCTTCCACGTTCATCTCGACGTCGCCGTCATTCTCGAGCGACGACGAGAGGGGCTCGATGCGGCGTCCACGGTTGCTAGTGGTGGAGCCGTCGACGTCGGCCGGGGACGGGGGGATGACGCCGATGACCCAGGCTTTGCGTAGCTCGAGGGCCAGCAACAGCAGCGGGAACCACACCATGGCCTGCACGACGGCGATCTGCACGATGAGGTCCTGCGCCCATTTGCCGTACATGGCGTTGAGCAGTGGCACGCCGACGACGAGCGTGTTGTTGAGGGTGGCGAGGGAGAAGCCGGTGATGGACCAGGAGTAGGCGCCAGCCTTGGCGCAGCAGCGTGCCCAGGTGGCCATGGCGAGGATGGTGAGGAGCTTGGAGATGGCGTCGGCGGCAATGACGCGGTAGTTCATGGAGAAGGGGTCGGTGCGGACGACGAAGTCGAACGTGAAGAAGGGCATGGAGAAGTAGACCACCAGCGTGTTGATGGCGCCGCACTGCTCCGGCGTGAAGAACCGCCACCACCGCACCGAGCCGTACCCCAGACCCAGCGCGAAGTAGAGCGGAGCCATTGCCGCCACCACCTTGTAGATATCACCCCACGCTATCATCTTCACCTCTCTCTCACACACACACACTCAGTTAAATCAAGTGTACGATGTTTCAGTCTCGTTGATCTTGCGTCTGCGGCTCTGAGCTAGCTAGGAATGAATTTGTGTGCTGCCCTTGCTGAGCTTATATAGCTAGGGAATGTCCTGGGAATTGGGTTCCTATGAGCAAGTTGCATGTCTTATCTTGTTGCCTGCCTCGGCATGCAAAAACAGAGGGATTAATTGGGAGATCGGGATTGGATGGCACGTCACTGGGCCAAAATATGGTGACGGAAAGGCGACGCGGAGAGGGAGAAACATAGGTTAATAATGGATGCAGGGCAGCATATGTGTGTGATCGAATTAGATGTTATTCCTGGAATCAGTGGCGGAGCCAGGAATTTTACACAGGGAGGCCAGCCAAGTACAATTAATAGATTGCTATAATCGATCTGCCAGGAAAGATGAAGATTGGATATACTTTACCAAATGTATCACATATAAAGTCATGGTTTCATATTTTCATTGCATAAAAGTTGCTGTAGGCAAAAGTATTCATAGGAACTAACCTTTTTCATTTTAGTCTTACTCTGCGTGTCTTCATATCATAGAAATTATCAATAAGTGTATCAGTTGTGAACTCAATTGCAATCTCCTTCTCAATGTAGATTATCAAGCAATCTCTTAGAAATTCATCTCCCATTTTATTCCGGAGTCTTGTCTTCACAAGTTTCATTGCAGAGAATGCACGTTCTGACGTAGCTGTCGAAACTGGTAGAGTTAGAACAAGCCGAATCAATCTGTCAAAGAAAAAAATGCTTAGTATTTGCCATCTATAAAAATGATTTGGGACAACAGATAAAAAATGAGGGACGTTATATAACCTGTCAATCAAATAATAGTCATTTGATTTTCTAGTTTCAGCTAGTCGACAGCATAGATCAGCAATAGTTGATAAATTCTGGAACTGTGGATTTGTGAGGACATCAAGCTCATAATGTTGTAATTGATGTCTCAAATTATTTCTTTCTTGTTCATAATGTTCGGAAGCCCATGTAAGTAAATTAGTAAAAGCAAACAATATCAAATTAATTAGATCCAATTACAATATAACGGTTAAAAATTTTCAGCAGCGTTGGGGGCCGTGGCCCCCCTCTAGCTCCGCCATTGCCTGGAATCGAGCAGCTGGTTTCGTCAGTGCATGTTTGCTTTAAGCAATTCCTGTGACGTTTGTGGGAGGGGGCATTACTACTTGTGGTGGGGATCGAGATATACATGAAGTGCAGGCGTACAGCTCATGGCATGAATGGTGGCACGTACACTAGCTCGAGATATACACAACTTGCTGTCATACTGCATGTACGGGCGACGACGTATATGTGCATTGCGGCCGACACATTCCTGCGCTGTTTTGACATGTTCAGATGGACAGATTCGCTTCATTGTGTGTTGTATTACGGGATCCGAATGGATCCGGCCACTAAGAATCCAATAAGCTTTCGTTGAATAGGGTAGATTCTGACTGTTATAACTGATCGGTAATATAAATTAGTCAAAGGTTATGATTGGAATCAACTTTGTGTTTATAATGAATCCTACACTAACTTACACTAGACATGGTATCCAAAGATGTTTGCGTTGACTGGAGTAAGATGTGGTTACTCGAAGCACTTCAACCCTTCACTGTCATCTTCTGAGACTTTGTTTCACCTACGAGCGGGGTGTTGTTCCTGTCTCCAAGCAGGTTACTATTCCAGTTTTAGAGTAGATATCTATTTCCATTGCTGACTAGAACTCCATTTCTTCCTCGTCTAGGACTCTTGTTCCTAAGCCTATTTATACCCCCCTGTAAGTTATCTACACTTGAAATACGCCAAGAACGTTGTGTAACTTCTTCTCCATATAGTGAATTCACCGATTGTGCATGTTATGGCTGTTATTTCTTCCTCCTCGTTATGTTGTGTGTTAGATTTGGTTGCTGTCTTAGGCATAAAAGAACTTTTGGGTTGCCGCACCATCCATTTGTAAATGAAGGGCGCGGTAGTCCAAAGGTTTTTTATGCCTAAAACAACAACTAAGTCCAACACGCAGAACGATGAGGAGGAAGAGACTCCAGCTATAACTTACTTTGTAGAATCTGAGACACTTGACTATGTGATTTGAAATGTTAGTATTGCAAAGAGATCTTGTAACAATAATATATGTTGCCAAATGTTCTTATTTTTTGTAAGGTTAACCATGTGCCAATGTTTGCGCTTACAACTCACTATAATTAGTTTTTTCTTGTAAGAGAGATGACATCCGCATAGCCATCGTCATTGCCATCGACGTCATTGAATGGGTCTAACGCTCCGAAGACCGGGGTAGTTAAGCATGGCAGAGGAGCATCGAAAAGGCCAGAGGGCCAAATGACCATCACAGAGGTCTCTTCGGATAGGGTCCCTTTGCAACCGAAGAAAGCAGTGGGAATATTCCAAATTACCTACGGGATATTTAGAATGCAATGGGTCCCCATCACCTCAACAAACTGGAAAGCCTTGACAAAGGAAGAGAAAACGCAGATGTGGGTGGAAATTTCAAACTCGTTCGAGATCCCAGAAGAAGTCCATGGACTCGTGCGACAGTAGGCACTCCTCGCGATGGGAAAAGCATGAAAAACCTTCAAGAGCACGCTTATCACGTAGTACGTGACCAAGGATCGCACGCCCTTCTCGAGGTATCCTTTCTTGTCACTTGAAACATGGAAGATCTTTGTGTGGATGAAGACGACGACCAAATTTCAACAGCAAAGTATGATGCACAAGGCTCTCCAAGCACAAAACAAACTCATCGAAGTTAGAGGAAAACTCTCTGAATTTTTTTATGGCAAAGGTCATTAACCCGAATGGAGAGTTCAACCCCGGCAATGATGATTAGATGTTCAAATATTTGATTCAATTGTGATTCACTCAGTTGTGCTTAATCAAACAATTAATTCAATTGTATTTCATTTAGTTATTTAATTCGTTTGTGAGATCTGTGTAATGATTGTCTTATGCTATATATGTGATTTGCTTGCTTGTTTTCAGAGGGCACGACTAGTATTTCCTGAGGCTAGCCGAAAAACAGAATAATTTAGCTTTTCAAATAGCTATCACAAACGATTTGTAACATCAAACCGTTTGTGATATGTCAGATATCACAGACGATTATTAGTATTTACCGTCTGTGATATGTAAGATATCATAAATGGCTATATTTAAGAAACGTCTATGATATCTGACATATCACAGGTGGTTTTTGGTGTTAGCCATCTGTGATATGTCAGATATCACAGACGACTATTTTTTAGAACCGTGTGTGATATCTGACATATCACAGACGGTTGTTTTGAAAACTGTCTGTGTTGTAACTTATCACAGATGGTTTGAGAGCCGTCTGTAATAACCATATGTTATCATGGACAAATAAAATTAGACGGTTCAGAAACCGTCTGTGATGACGGTTTTGAACTGCTTGTGATGACCCTTTCTACGGTAGTAATTGTGGCTTATTGTTTGAACATGGCAGAAGACATTGAAAGCACCGCTGAACCTTCAATTTATCCAGAGTTCATCTACTCTGATGAGTTAGATAAGTGGGCAATTCTCATGCATGAAGAAATGTAATCCCTCAAGAAAATTTTACTTGGGAGTTGGTCAAGCTCTCGATTAAAAATGAACCCATACACTACAAGTGGATTTACATGATGAAGGAATGTACATCCCCGACTGATTAGGGTAGGTACAACGCAATGCTTGTTACTAAAGGATGCATCTAAATTTCAAGTATTGACTTTATAGATATTTTTCTCCCTGGTCGTGAAGCATAGTTCTATTCAGGCCTTACTCAGTATTGTAGCTATTCATGATTATGAGCTCGAGTATCTAGATGTTAATACCATGTTCTTACATGGGGAGTTGGAAGAAATCTCTTTATATGTTGAAGCTATCGTCTAGACAATGATATAAGAGATTTGATCCCTTCATAATCTCTCAAGTCTTCAAGAGATCTGATTATGATAGCAATATTTATTTAAAGACCATCAATGATTTAGCTATATACTTACTCTTATATGTTGGTAATATGCTGATCACGGCAAAAGATAGGGCTGAAATATCAAAATTAATGGCACAATTAAGTAGTGAATTCGAGATAAAGGATCTCAGTGTGGCAAGGAAGATCCTTGGTATGGAAATCATCAGGTATCATCCGTTTGGAAAGTTATTCCTAAGTTACAGAGGTTATATTGAAAAAGTGCTTCGTCGTTTCAATATGCATAAGGCCAAATTGACTAGCAGTCTGTTAGCTGTACACTTCAAACTCTCTTCAGTATCAAGTCTGTAAACAGTTGAAAAGTTGAATACATGTGAAATGTTCCATATGCAAGTGTAGTCGGATCACTTATATATGTTATGGTTTGCTCTCGCCCTGACCTATTTCATGCTTTGAGTGTTGTCATCAGATATATAGCGAAGGACCATGTGAGAAGGTTCATGGTTTTATTGTAATGAACCATTATCAAATTAGATGAGCTAGAATTTGAATTTTGCAAATTTATAGTTTTTTGACAGGTTGCAGACCTGGCGGTTTTGGTTGATTTGCTTTTGATCTTGTTGGTTTTCATCATCTCTCTCCTCTCTTGATCTTGTTGGACACTAAGGATGAGTAAGTGATAGAGATGTCTCATAGAAATCAATCTCTATCTATCTAGTCATCAGATTTGGTAAGTTCTTAAAGTTATCCAGTTTTGCTTGATTTGACTTTCTCATAAGATTTCTTGATCCAAAATTTTTGTCTCAATTTTCTATGTTTTCTTACTTGATGAGATATGTGGGAATATATCTAGAGCCATCTTGGCCATCCTCCACCCACGAAGAAGTCATATTTTGAGTTTTCGATTTTTGCCTGGTTTTGGTTCAATCTTACTTGTTGTAGAGAAATATCTGAACTTTGATATGAATTCTTGCGATCCTTAGATGTAATAGGTTTCTAAGATCTTAAATAAGGTGTGTGCAGAATTTCATATCATTTGGACTTGAATTTTTAGAGTTGCACCAAAAGTTGCTTTGGTTCGGCTGTTTTTCAATTATGGAAAAGGGGAGTAGTCATACCTAGTCATACCGCCGCTCCTAGTGGTCAAATCGACATGAGCCCAGTTAGACTAGCATGAGGACAGAGGTGTGATTTCTTTGGACTTTTTGACTTTCGGTTTCTTGAGTTTCTTCCTCTGGTTGTTTGGCTTATAATCCTGATATTCATAGCTTAGTAGCTGGAGTAAATGATTGACGAATACTTAGGAAAAATTTTTAAAGGTACCATTCATCCATACTAGTCCTACATATGGCTAATCCAGGGAATGACCACTGGAGAGGATCTTCAAATATTTGAGGGGCACTTCTAATACTTGTTTGCAGTTTGAAAGATCATTGATGGACTAGTCGGATATGTGGATTTTGATTTTACTGGAGATTTAGATAAAATGAGATCTCTTACTGGTTATATATGCACTGTTGGAGGCTGTGCTGTAAGCTAAAAAACTTGTCTACAAACCACTTTTATTCTTTCGACCATTGAAGCCGAGTACATAGCTAGTTCAGAAGCTTGTAAAAAAGCTATTTGACTAAAAGATCTATACCCTGAGCTTTGTGAAAGTACATCTTGCACTGATATACACAGTAATAGTCATAGTGCTATTTGTCTTACAAAAGACCAAATGTTCTATGAGGGAACAAAGCATATTGATATCAATTATCACTTTATCTGAAGAGTTATTTTTTAAGGTGATGTTAAAGTTTGCAAGATCAATACTCATGATAATCTAACTGATATGATGACAAAGCCAATCCCTACCGCTAAGTTTGAACTCTGCTCAGATTTGATCGATATTACTCATTGGTCATTTCTAATGTTTTACGCACAAGAAGTATTTTATAAGTTATTCGAGAAGTTCTTTAATTTTCTTTTTCGATACAGGAGGAGATTTTTTTTAAATCGAAATCTGGTCAAATCTTACTACTTGAAGAATCCGATCAAGTTTCGCTCAAAAGAATATATTTCAACTAGTATGACTTGTCGGTGATGTGAACTGGTGGGAGGTTATGATTAGGGTTATCTTCGTGTTCGTGATGGACTCTGCGCCGACTTACACTAGACATAGTGTCCAAAGGTGTTTGCACCGACTAGAGTCAGATGTGACTACTCAATGCGTTTCAACTCTTCACTGTCATCTTCTGAGACTCTGTTCCATTTTCGAGCGGGGTGTTGTTCCGTCTCTGAGCATGTTAGTGTTCTAGCTTCCATTGCTGACTAGGATTTTGTTTCTTTCTCGTTTGGGACTATTTTATCCCAAGGCTATTATACCCCATTGTAAGTCTCATGATAGATAGCATAACGAACCACAAGTTATCTACACTTATGATATGCCAATAGCATTAAGTAAAATTCTCTTGTATATAGTGATTTAATCGATTATGTGTCCGTAGTTTTTTTCTATAAGAGTTTTTTACGTGAAAATTTTGTTCCATGCTCCTAATTATTCTTCGTTGTTTCATATCATCGGTTTTTCATAATCAGAGCTTGTTGTATAACATTATGCGCGACACAGACCTGAATCATATGCGTACAAGATTCTGATTTACTAGCTAACAGCACTGACCGGTGTATATAAGAAGAGTGTGGACGCAGTATTACAGTAAGCTGCAATCATCTTATACTCTTGTCATTTTCTGATTTACATACTAACAGGTAGCTAGCATTTCTTTTGGAATAGGTAATGCTTAACGTAGATTTTGACTTCAATTTGAAAAAACATATAGTAGCTGTTAGATTTTTCTAAATAATTAAATTTTAAAACTAAAAAGTTATATCATTACAGATAATAAAAAATAAGAGAATAACAAAAGGCTCAAAAAACTAAAAAAAATTAAGAAGCCGACTTATTTTTGAAGACAGAATCAGAAATCCATTAGTGCGGGGCGCACTACCAGACTAACCTACAGCTTACGAAATGATGATGGATCGCACTCCACTCTACGTACTACGCGCCAAGAGCTCAAAAAAAGAGGCGGCCTCGCCTTCAGACCAGCACACAGTAATGTCTTCAGACCAAGCGCAGCGTATATTAATGCTCCTTTTAGTTCCAATTCACGGCCGGACGTCGTCCCGGTTTTTGCTTCCAGCTGCGAGTCAACTGTTTCCGCAGTGGGCAGTGGCCACACCGTCGATCGAATATGCGCATGTTTCAGGTTCCACCGCCGTAATGGGTCGGTAGGGGTAACAACGGGTTGAATACAGATTAGATCATGTTTAAATTATATTTGTATCTATATTTTTTTTCTCGGATTCAAATACGAATTGAACAAATGTCGGAGACGAATATAGACCGAACAAATATCATATATGAATTCAAATCGAATATCTACTCAATTCGATCAGATCCAGATATCCTTATAACTTATATAGTACGAAGATATTAATGATATTTTATCATCGTATAATCACACTTAATTATTCTAATTCATTTACTTCACCTAAAGGAATACAAATTCACAGGGGCAGAACCAGCCCAAACTTAAACCCCGGGTTGGGCCAGCTGCTTTTGGGCCAACTCTTGGACTAACTCTTTTTTTTTTTGCGATTTTTCATGAATTTTGCGTAGACTTTAGTTGCCAGGCCTCGGGCTACAACCCAGGTAGCCTGTGGCTTGATTTCACCACTGTGAATTCATGTTAAATTAAATAAACTTATCTAATTAGTCGTACTATAATAAAATATACATATTGTTTCGTCGAATATAAATACGGATATGGATAGTCTGGATTAAATAACATTTCGGATAGTAAAAGTTTATACCATATTCGCATCTATTTTTTATACGAATTCGAATACAAATAGGATATAAATTGTTGATCGGATGAAAAAATCTATACCATATTCACATCCTGTCGAATACGGTAACAAAATAATACAAATAATTTGTATCCATTTTTCACCCTTATATGCCAGCAAACATAGTCTGCATCGACCTTTTCGTTTCCCGATCGATCGATCCATGGTGTCACCGCTCCATCTGCACACAAAGTGCCTTCAACAAACGATTCAACAATTATGACTCATTGAATTAATAAACCGTGGTCTAAAAAAACAGATCTAATATCTCCCTCTCAAGTTCTCAACAAACTATGTATATGTCTTGCATCTTAATATCACCTAGCTACCAAGATTGGAGTAGATACCAATTCACATATGATCTAACTTTGTCGAGTCAGGGTCGGGAAAGATCCGAGTATTTGTTAGTTGAGTGCGTTCAGACCGTACGTGCATGATGACTACGACCTTGGAATCAAGCGCACCGGTTAATTCATGGCGCGCAGCTAGCTGCGCATATATGCAAGCCCATGGCTTCAGAATGAATAGGAGAGCACACCTGCATGCCTGCGGATGTGCAAGTGCTAGCTTCTTTTTGGTAGCGTTGGAATGCCTCGTCTGAGCGCACAATCAATTCGATCAATCTCCTATATTATGCACTGATCGTACATAATTAAAAACGATGTTAAAATGTGCCTCTAGCAGTTAGTATCCTATTTGGTATCAATTGGTGCACTTGTGATTGGTTCGCAAATAAGCTTTTAATGCTCATTTGAGCTTAAGCTTTTGGCTTTTACTTCCTAACTTTTCACTTTTTAAATTCTTTTTTTTGTCTTTTTAGCTTTTGGGAGGTTTTTTGCTTTTTCTCTCTCTCTCTATATTCCTTTATATTGTCCATGATGAGAGAATCTGTTTTTTATTTGAAATTTTTTAAATTTAATTACGTCGAAAAAGTTTACAATCGTTACAATGAAAAAAGTCTTAAACATTGTCAGATAGTACCAAAAAAGCTCAAAAGCCATAAAATTTAAAACCCAAATGAGCACTGCTGTAAGCTTTCTCTCTCTCGAGAGTAAAACAAAAAGAAAAGAAAATAACAACTGGGCCGACAGGAGAAAGAGATGACAAGAACGGTTCTACTTCTAGCTATTATGCGACTCGCAATATGCAGGATGGTAAGGAAAAGATAAAAGTGCAGATAGCCATGGTTGGAGCTAGCACTATTAGTCACCACTAGTGGTGACGACTCTCACCACACGCAGATGCAGCACCCATCACCATATGCTACTCGCAGTAGGAGGCAAATATAAATTCGGTAGGTAAAAAGCACAGTTCACGTCATGGTTAGAGAATAGAGTAACCAAAGGGATATCCTTCTTTTGCTAATTAATGAGCATGCGCTAAGCTGGGACACACACACACACACACGATGGAGCTGAGCTGCTGCAGCGTTATGGCCACTCGAAGTGACAGGGACTCGAACACAAGTGCATGCCTCCTTTTTCCAGAGAAATTAAAGAAAGAAGATTCTTTGCTTTTGTTGATCGAATGCAACGCCTAAACAATCACCTCCATGTCTGAAATGAATTTTTATTTTTTATTTTCTTGCTTCCACCTTGATATGCTCCTTCTCCCGATGTACTGAGGCCAGAGGTTGGCGCATCACTGGAATTCAACGAGAATCCTCATATAGAGGGCAGAAAAGAGAAGGCATCCGAGGGCCTGCTAATATTATTTTTGGTTTATGATTGGAGAACTTATAAGCCTATTTTAATTTTTAGTTAGAGAAGTCAGAATTCACATATGATTTTTCAAAGTGACTTCTTTGCTTGTCTCATTCCAGAGATAAGGCAAGAGATTATAGGCGTATCACATACCATACTCCCTTCGCGCACACGTCTCCTCCACGTTTTTTCATTGCTTAATTCCTCCTTCTAAAAGCCATTTCTATCACAACTATTATTTTTAGTTAAAAACTATTAATCATATATAAAAACTATCAACTATAGCTAATATAAACAGTACCTAAATCTAAATCGGACAGCAAGCTGCACGCTGAATTTGTACCCTTTAGTTCCCTTGCACCGTGTGACTGCCACACACAGAGTACAAAAAACAAACAAAAGCAATAGCAGAAGCAGAAGCATTTGTTGATGGGCTGTTTATCCTCTGATGCTCGCCATCTTGTTTTCCGTGGGCCAATAACGGCCCAGGACAGCCCAGTTAATGCTCTTGCTTGTCTTCCAGCCCATCAATAAATGACAGGAACAGCCTTGATTATGGGCCTGTTTAGGAGAGCTCCACCACTAAAAACATAGATCTGGAGCAACATATCCACCATGGAGCAGCTCCACCGTGGATCTGGGATCCCACCATGGAGCTGGACAAACTGTTTGGCTTGTACAGCAGCTCCAGATCCACGAAATTGAGGTTTTGGTGGGAATTGCCACTTTTGCATGGGATGGGGTGTGTAACCAGTGGCATTGGTGGGTAATTACCACCCAACTTCACGAGGATGTACGAAACCAGCGTTTTTAGAGCACCCCTTGAGGAGCTCCATGAAATCCATGGATCTGGCCCTCAGATCCAGTTTGGTGGATCCAGATTTCGCGGAGCTGGAGCATTTGGGTAAAATTTCGTGGAGTGGAGTTGTTTTTCGTGGATCTGGAGCTGGTGGAGCTCTCCCAAACAGGCCCTACATGCCTGATCTGCCAAGGCTTGGCAAGGGCCAAAGCTAAACACGGTAAGAGCTAGGGGTGAAAATGGATCGGTTACGGACGGATAATATCTCTACCATATTTATTTTCATATTTTTTTCGGAAACGGATACGAATACGGATAACTCAAATACGAATAATATCGAATACAGATACGGATCGAATACGAATTGAAACGAATACGGTTACGGATATTTATCGGAACATGAAAACCACTTAAACTATACATCCGAAATTAACGAAAATACGTAAATAGTTCATCTTGTCAAAACAATTATGCAAAGAGTTTAATTCTGATACTAACCAACAAAGCAACAGATCCATCTACCAATCTATACAGTTCCATCAACGCTACCGCTTCAAGGCATCAAATTCTGGAAACTAACCAACGTTTCAAGTTTCAACTAATGCAGAATGGTGTAATCCTAAGCATCCGAGAACAAAACCGAGTCATTTCGGGCCAACATGCCAGATGAGATTGCTGAGTTCCGATCAGAAGAACAAGACTGGCTCCCTCTAAATCAGAACGCTAAGAAGCTCCTAGTCTTAGGGCCTGTTTGGGAGAGCTCCACCAGCTCCAGATCCACGAAAAATAGCTCCACTCCATGAATTTTTACCCAAACGCTCCAGCTCCGCGAAATCTGGATCCACCAAAATCCTGGATCTGAGGGCCAGATCCATGGTTTTCATGGAGCTCCTCAAGGGGTGCTCTAAAAACGCTGGTTTCGTACCTCCTCGTGGAGTTGGGTGGTAATTACCCACCAATGTCACTGGTTACACACCCCATCCCACCAAAAGTGGCCATTCCCACCAAAACCTCAATTGCATGGATCTGGAGCTGCTGTACAAGCCAAACAGTTTGTCCAGCTCCATGGTGGGATCCCAGATCCACGGTGGAGCTGCTCCATGGTGGATCTGCTGCTCCAGATCCACGTTTTCAGTGGTGGAGCTCTCCCAAACAGGCCCTTAACTACAAGACTGTACGTGCTAGACCCGCCACAACTTTACCGAATGACACGAGATATTCTTCCCCTTCGTGGTCTTCTTGAATTCATGCCCATGAATTGCTTGATATCACCCATCAGGAAGAGTAGTTGCTGCAAGAGACAAGTTTGGATGTTTACCTGATCTGATGATTCATCGATTCATTTAGGCGGCCGGCGGAGGCGGTCGGCGGAGGGAGGAACCCGGCGGAGGCGGTCGGCCGAGGGAGGAACCCGGCGGCGCAGTCAGATATTCACCTGGAGTAGCAGCCTAGCAGGCGGCCGAAGCCCGAATGGAAAGCAGGCGGCCGGCGCTGGAGACCTGGAGTAACTGAGTAACCCTAGTCGCTATCGCACCAATGGCCGGATCGCAGGGAGTGAGAACGGATGGTTGGATCGCGCGTGGAGTGGGAATGGACCGTCTGGGCTTCATTATGGGCTGGCTGGTTATGGGCTAAAATCCCGGATATCCGGTTTCGTATTATCCAGATTATCTGTATCCATATTCGATGGATACTAGGCTTACTGTATTCGTATCCGTATCCGATAAAAAAATATGTATCCAATCCGAGAACTATCCGAAAAAATCTGATCCGACACAATCTGTATCCGTCCGGATCCAACGGAAACTATTCGATCCATTTTCACCCTAAGTAAGAGCTAATCATCACGTGAGGCCAAACATGGCAAGAGCTACCTGCAGGGGCGAAGCTAGAGAGAAACCAAGGGGGGTGCACACTTCATCACACATATATCATAGTACACAAAAATTTTGATGGACAATATATAGAAAATGTGTTGTACCGTCAGTTTTTAACATATATAATATAACAAAGTGATTGACAATGAACAGCGAGTCGATGATTAAGCATTAGCAGCAGAAAGTACGCACCAAAATAAATAAATCCATTAATATAGGCAAATATATTATCTGAACTCAATGTCCTTAATGGCCTACAACAAAGGAGAATAAAAACATGTTAATTTTCAGCTGAAAAACTATTAAAAAATCATGTGAAAATAGGCAATATACCTTTTCATATTGCATATTTGCGTCCTCTCATATTCATAAAACGATCAACCACAGCTTTATTTGTGACTTTCGTCATTTCTTCTTTCTCGACGTAACAAACAAGGCTATGACTCATGTAGTCATCACCAATGCGATACGTAAATATGTTTTCACAATCTTCATAGCTGAAAAACACCTCTCAACCGTAGCAGTGGCAACAGGCAAAACTAGTACTAGCTTCAAAAGCCGATAAACTAAAGGATAGCAAAGATGCTTCCTTGTCACCACCATTTTTTGAGAAAGCTCACCAATACTTTCTACATTAGAGAATCTATCATCTTCTCTCACATCAGCAATATAGAGGCAAAGATGATGTCGAAGATCAGCCAATTCACTAGAACTAAAATCATTAGGATAAAGTTTTGCCAGTCTCATCAAGCTATCCACATTAAAATCATGAAATCGTTCTTTTGGATTGAAAGCAGCTGAGCAAACTAGGGGATGCACAATTTTGGGCTGGGGGTGGTGCACATATGGTGAATTTGGGATAGTAATAAGTGTTTCTTTTTTTTACCCTGGTGCCAAGGAACCCCCTCCCCCTATTTGGCTTCGCCCCTGGCTACCTGGGTGGTCGACGCATGTATGCATACTGGCCGTATGCATGCGCTTGGGCCGTATCTTGCATGGCGATGTATACGGCCAGCATACGTCTTACACTTTGCCGTGTCATTGCATCTAGCTGGTGGGTTCAAATCGAGTTGCCGAGAAACCACCTCGGAAGAACAGCACAAAGCCATGCGCAAATACATCACGAGGAGCTTGGATATGGCGTCGGCGGCGATGACGCGGTAGTTCATGGAGAAGGGGTCAATGCGCACAACGAAGTCGAAGGTGAAGAAGGACATAGAGAAGTAGACCACCAGCGTGCTGATGGCGCCGCACTGCTCCGGCGTGAAGAACAGCCACCACCGCACCGAGACGTACCCCAGCCCCAGTGCGAAGTAGAGCGGAGCCATTGCCGCCACCACCTTGTAGATATCACCCCACGCTATCATCTTCACCTCTCTCTCACACTCAGTTAAATCAAGTGTAAGATGTTTCGGTCTCGTTGATCTTGCGTCTGAGGTTCTGAGCTAGCTAGGAATGAATTTGTGTGCTGCCCTTGCTGAGCTTACATAGCCAGGGAAGAAGGAATGAGTGGACACTGGAGATCGATGGAATGTGCTGGGAATTGGGTTCCCACGAGCAAGGCTGCACGTCTTATATGGTTGCCTGCCTCAGCATGCAAAAACAGGGGGATTAATTGGGAGATCGGGATTGGATGGCACGTCACTGGGCCAAAATTAGGTGACGGAAAGGCGACGCGGAGAGGGAGAAACATACGTTAGTGACTATTGTCACAAAAAAGGATTCGAAGATTAACTAGACGCTGAAGCTAAGACCACTAGTGTCACAAAAGAACGATTCAAAGATAACATTCTTGTTTTCTTTGCTAGTGACTCTAAAACTTGCAATAAATAAATTCTTGATTTAGCCTTTACTTTCTAAATAAACCCAAACCATGACTGGTTCATTACTTATGAAGCTTTTCTGAATGGATCAATATTAATGAGAGATAATACTCCATACAAGATTACAGGCATCGGTTCCATTTAGATAAGATGTTTGATGGCACCATCAGAACCCTACCGAAGTCTGACATATTCCAAATTTGAAGATGAATCTTATCTCATTGAGTACTCTTAATATTAAAAGGTACAAGTTTTTGGGTGTAGATGGAGTTCTAAATATCTCCAAATGCTCTCTTGTTGTGATGAAAGATGATATGAAGGTAACAAACCTGTATAATCTTTGAGGCACTACCCTAGTCTGTAAAGCTATTGTTGTCTCAACCAGGTTGTCCAATGCTAATGAGAATAGTCTATGTCATATGCATCTCGGGTATATGAGTGAAGCCGGTTTAAAAGAGTTGTGCAAAAGAAGTCTACTGGATGGTCAAGGCATAGACCAATTAAAGTTTCGTTAACATTGTGTCTTTGGTAAACAAAAAACGATGAGTTTCAGCCCTACAAATCACTCTTCAAAAGGCATATTGGGTTATGTTTACTCTAATTTGTGGTGTAAATTCTATGTTCTATCCCTTGGAGGTGCCAATTATATGTTGACTATCATCAATGATTACTCTCGAAGAGTTTGGGCATACTTTATCAAGCACAAATCTGATGTGTTTAAAATATTTAAAGAGTGAAAGATTATAATCGAGAAATAGAACAACAAACATATCAAGAAACTTCGAACAAATAGCGATCTGGAATTCTGTTCAGAAGAATTTCAAGGCTTATGCCAATCGAAAGGCATTGTAAGGCATTACACAATACCGGATATACCTCAGCAGAATGGTATGGCTAAGCGCATGAACAGAACCATCACAAAAAAGGTGCACTGCATGCAGTCCACGCTTGGTCTATCAAAGAGTTTTTGCGATGATGTTACTTCCACTGCTTGTTAATTATCTGATCACTCGATCACCGAACACTAGCGTCGACAAGAAAACTCCGATCAATATATGGTCTTTTTCTCCTGCAGACTGCTTAAGCATAAGGATTTTTAGATGCCCTGCTTATGCTCATACTGATAAAAGTAAACTTAAGCCAAGAGTCGTTAAGTGTTTATTCCTCTGTTATAAGCCTGGAGTTAAAGGGTATAAGTTGTGAAATCCTGAGACCCGAAAAGTGGTCGTGAGCAGAAATATTACTTTCAATGAGTCTACTCTGTTGAAATGAATTATGACCAGTGATGCTCCCATTGAGAAGCCATAGAAGACCAGCATATAGGGAGAGCATGTCATTAATTTGAGACTCTCACCAAAGGTCAAAAAGGGAGTACACAGGTTATCCCAGTTCAAGCCAGAACTGGTTAGAACCAACAATCCATTGTAGCAAATCGGAAAAGGATGAAGTCCAACCTCCGAAGAGGTTAATTGAAGAAGCTAACATTGTGGCTTATTATTTGAACACGGCAAAAGACATTGAAAGCACGCTGAACCTTCAACTTATTCAGAGACCATATGCTCTAATGAGTAGATAAGTGGATGACTATCATGCATGAAGAAAAGGAATCCCTTGAGAAAATTTTTACTTGGGAGTTGGTCAAGCTCTCAATTGAAAAGAAACGCATATGTTGCAAGTAGATTTACATGAAGAAGGAATGTACATCCCCAATCGATTTGGTCAAGTACAAGCCGATGCTCGTTGCTAAAGGATACACTTAAATTTTAGGTATTGACTTTACAGATGTTCTCCCTGGTTGTGAAGCATAATTATATTTGGACCTTACTCAATATTGTAGCTATGCATAATTATGAGCTCAAACAACTAGATGTTAAGATCGCATTCTTACACGGGAAGTTGGAAGAAGTCTCTTTATGGGTTGAAGCAATCATCCAGACAATGGTGTAAGAGATTTGACTCATTTATAATCTCTCAAGTCTTCAAGAGATTTGACTATCATAGCTGTATTTATTTCAAGGCTATCAACAGTTCAATTATATACTTGCTCCTATATGTTGGTAATATGCTGATCGCGACAAAAAAACAAGACTGAAACATTAAAGTTAAAGGCACAATTAAGCAGTGAATTTGAGATGAAGGATATTGGTGCGGCAGGGAAGATTATTGGTATGAAAATCATCAGATATCATCGGTTTGGAAAGTTACTCTTGAGTCAAAGAGGTTATATTGAAAAATTGCTTCACCGTTTCAATATGCACAAGGCCAAACCGACCAGCACTATGTTAGCTGCACACTTCAAACTCTCTTCAACATCAAGTCCATGAGTAGTTGAAAAGTTGAATATATGAAGTGTTCTATATACAAGTGTAGTCGGATCACTTATATAGGCCATAGTTTGCTCTCGTCTCGATCTATCTCATGATTTGAGTATTATCAGCAGATATATAGTAAAGGACCATGTAAAAATATCCAGAATTTTATTGTGATAAATCATTCTTAAACAGTCCAAAAAAAGTTAAAAGCTTGAAATTAGAATAAACACCACGAAGAAGGAAGCCGAGGTGTTTCAGAAGGAAAATCGGTTAGTGCATGGCGCACTACCAGTCTACCAGAATAACCTACGGAAATGATGGATCGAACTCCACTCCACAAACGAAAAGCACTGTAATATCATTTTGGCTTATTTTGAGTGGCTTATGGCTGAAAAGCACTGTAGCTGGCTGAAAAAACACTGTAGCTGACAGAGGCTTATTTAGCATAATTAAATTTAAAAAAATTAAAAAATACAAAAAATATGTTAGCCCATTACGTATAATAAAAAACAAATACGGGAAAATATTTATGAATACTTTCCGAAATTTATGAATAGTGAAAAAGTTCAGACCAAAGTTCAAACAAATATGTTAGCATATGAACAAATACGGGAAAAAATGGCGGCCTCGTCTTCAGACCAACGCACAGTAATGGCTTCAGACCAAGGGCAGCGTATATTAATGCTCCTTTTATTTCGAATTTACGGCCGGACGTCGTCACGGCCTTGCTTCCAGCTCCGATCCCATTGTTTCCGTCAGTGGCCACACCGTTGATCGAATATGTGCATGTTTCCGGTTCCACCGCCGTAATATGCCGGTAAACATCGTCTTCAGCAACCTTTTCGTTTCCCAATCGATTGATCCATGTTTCTCCACTCCATCCGCACACAAAGTGCCTTCGACGAACGACTTACATTTTTGACTTTTCTTAGTGATTACTGTTTATCAAGCTAATAAATCGTAATATGAAAAAACAGACTCAATTTCTCTCTCTCAAGTTCTCAACAAACTATGTATATGTCTTGCATCTTAATTTCACCTAGCTACCAAGCTAGGAGTAGATACCAATTCATATATGATCAAACTTTGTCGAGTCAGGGTCGAGAAAGATCCGAGTATTTGTTAGTTGAGTGCGTTCAGACCGTACGTGCATGATGACTACGACCTTGGAATCAAGCGCACCGGTTAATCCATGGCGCGCAGCTAGCTGCGCATACATGCAAGCCCATGGCTTGCATTGCCTGCGGATGTGCAAGTGCTAGCTTCTTTTTGGTAGCGTTGGAATGCCTCGTCTGAGCACACAATCTATTCGATCAATCTCCTATATTATGCACTGATCGTATATAATTAAAAACGATGTTAAAATGTGCCTCTACATCCAATTTGGTATCAATTGGTGCACTTGTGATTGGTTCGCAAATAAGCTTTCAATGCTCATTTGAGTTTAACCTTTTGGTTTTTAGTTTCTAACTTTTTTTTACTTCTTAAATTTGTTTTTTTCTGCTTTTTTAGCTTTTTAGGGCTTTTTTCCTTTTTTTCTCTGTATTCATTTGCATTATCCATGATGAAAGAATCTGTTTTTTTATTTTAATTACATCAAAAAAAATTACAACAACTACAGTAAAAAAAGTTTTAAATATCGTCAAACAGTACAAAAAAAATCTCAAAAGCCATAAGTTTGAACCCAAATAAGCACTGCTGTAAGCTTTCTCTCTCGAGAGTAAAACAAAAAGAAAATAACAACTGGGCCGACAGGAGAAAGAGATGACAAGGAAAAGATAAAAGTGCAGGTAGCCATGGTTGGAGGCTTGGAGCTAGCACTATTAGAGCAAGTACAACAATGGTCTTATAGTCAAGCTAGTCAGCATTTTTGCTGATGTGGAGGAGAGAAGAGAGGAGAGAGAGGAGAGCTTGGCTGTTTACGGTACAGATTACGGAGAGACAGATACTCACTTGCAATTTTGGCTGGTACAGATGTTGGGCTTTTAACGTGTAGATCGTTTAACTTGTAGACCCCGTCTTAAGAAAATACTCCGTTTGAAAGTTAGGTATTGTAGTAGAAGCCAAAAGCCAATTTCAAAAGCTCAAAAGAATAGGCTCCTAAACAATCTCCTCCATGTCTGAAATGAGTTTTTATTTTTTTATTTTCTTGCTTCCTCCTTGATATGCTTCTTCTCCCGATGTACTGAGGCCAGAGGTTGGCGCATCACTGAAATTCAACGAGAATCCTCATGTAGAGGGCAGAGGAGAGAAGCATCCGAGTTCCTTCTAATATTACTTTTGGTTTCTTTTCGAACAGAAGTCTATTTTAGCTTCTATTTAGAGAAGTCAAAAATAATATAAATATCTGATATTTCAAAGTAGCTCTTACTCGTCTCACTCTGGAGGCCCTTGAACCCTGTGACTGCCGCACAAGAGTACGATATACAAACAAAACAACAGCAGAAGGAGAGGCATTGGTTCATGGGCTACTTGTCCTCTGATGCCTGCCCATCTTGTTTTCCGTGGGCTAAATAACGGCCCATGACAGCCCACTTAATAATCTTGCTTGTCTCTCTGCACGCCGAGGCAGCGACCGAGCCGGACCTCTTCTTGGAATTTTTTTGTACGGATAATTTATTTTTTATTCGAAATTACAAAAATATACCGCAGGAAATTTTTTTACAAAAATAGGTTCCAGTCGCCCAATGATTGGGCGATTGGAGCCTTTCGCCCAACCCAACAGCGACAACTTGAAAATCTCCCAACCATTGGGCGATTAATTGCAGTCGCCCCCATGAATGTTTTAAATTTTTTCAATTTTGTACTTTTAAACTGATAAAAAATTTGCTGGAATTGTAATAAAAGTTTATATTCATTACATGTTGCAGGTGTGTAAAAAATTTTGAAATTTTTTTTAAGAACGATTGACCGTAGAACGATCGGTACATACGATGGTAAATGATATTTTGATGTTACTGAGAATTCGTGTCTCTGGGCTAGGATTGGGTTGAGGAGTATCGACGGGCCCAACGATCAGATTATCACAAACGGTTCTACATACAAACCGTCTGTAATACTCCATATCACAAGTTTTATATACCGATGCAATATAAACAACTAGTCTGAAAAGATAAAATAGCTAAGTTTTATATAGCTTATATATACTCATTTGAAAGGTTTCGACAAGATCTACAACTTTTCAGTTGAAGCAAAATCCAAATTCCGAAAGGAAGACCAAGAAAAAGGGCAAAAACAGAAACCAAAAACTTGCGACGCAGGTTTAGGTCCAAAGATAGCCGATTTTCTGGGTCTTGGAGGGTGACGGGCCCAAGTGGATCATTTTTTTGGATCGGGCTCGTCGTTAGCGTTCCAACGAGTACAAGAACGTCAAAAACGGACACCGTATGCAAAAATTATGCCCGTTTTACTGAAGGTGTGTTGGAAATGGACTCGAATTCGTTTCGGCCTCAATTGAAACTTCTATAACTTTTGATCCCGTGGCCGAAATTGCTCAAATTTTTTTCTGAAGACTTTTGGATGTATGAAGAATAGCTCCACCAATTTTCATTATTTTTGGCGAAGGCCTGAGTGCAGGCGCCCAATGGGAGGGCGACTGGAGGAACGTCGCCCAACGGTGGGGCGACTGCAATTAATCGCCCAACGGTTGGGAGATTTTCCAGTTATCGCTGCTCGGTTAGGCGAAAGGCTCCAATCGCCCAACCATTGGGCGACTGGAGCCTATTTTTGTAAAAAAATTTCCCGCAGGTATATTTCTATAATTTCAAATAAAAAATCGATTATCCGTACAAAAAATTCCTTCTTGCAGCACAAGAACAGAACTGCCCCCGCGGCGTCTCCTCCGCCTTAGAAGCGAAGCCTTTTTCGGCCTCTTCTTTTTAATTTTAAAAATTATTTTTAAATTTTTCTATAGTAACTAGCTTTTTTTAAAAAAAATCTTTTTAAGATAAGGTCTATAGATTAATTATATTATATATTATAGTGACTTCATTTATATCAGCTAAAACCACACGTAAGTTTTAATTACTCCACACTTTTTCTCATAAATAATTGAAAAGTCAAAAATCACAGCAAAAAATATAAATCGAAGTAAAAAGAATAAGCTATGCTCGCCACGCTTGTACTAAGAGCGGAACGAAGGAAGAGCAGTGCAAAGAGACCAGGAGAGAGACAGAGAGAGCACCCGAGCGGAAGGCGATTGTGAGGTTCGCTCCGTACGAGAACACTGGCGGCACGTGCGTGGCCATCACCGGCACCGACTACTATGTGGTTACTGGTTACCGCCGACACCTGCCTCTCTGTTGGATACAACATCCTCAGCCGTGACCACTCCAAGACCGCCCACCTGTATGTTTCCCTCCAACTCTCCTTCTGTACCATATAAAGGCTTTGTTTTTTGTTCTTGACTTCTCCAAAATTTAAAATAGATGGAACGGTTTTTTAAAACGGATTTTCCAAACAATATTTTGAGCATAAACGTATGTGCCGTCGGCATCTCCGCCATATCAAAAAGCGCAGACAAAAATTATCAGCTATAATCCAAAAAAGGAGCTATTATAGATGGATTCTTTTGGACTATGGTTTTTGACTTAAAATTTTAAATTCTAACTGTTCGCGAGAGAGAGAGTACGAAGAGAGATACTTGTGTGCGATTTTGTCAATATAGATGAAGTCAGAATAATACCTATTATACTCAAATTGTAGACCACGTTTTAAAAAGATACTCTATTTTAAAACTGGTTATTATAGCAATCCAAACCGTAAGCCCTGTCACTCACTCATAACTGTTTATCAGAGAGATTGGGATCGGATTCGACGAGATCCTTGTCCCATGGTTTTTGTTGCCCTGTGTCTGTGTGGTAATAAGAGCAAGTATTATAAGAGGCTGTAAGCTGGCTGTATGCTGAGGTGGAGGAGAGAGAAGAGGAGAGAGAAGAGAGGTGGGCTGTAAGCTTACAGCCAGCTGAAGCACAAGAACCAAGAAACTTTGTGAGAGGAAAGGGTAGGTCATACAGCCTTCAGCTGGCTGTAACTACTATATGAGTAGGCTGATAAGTGGGCTGTAAGTATCCATATAGTCAGCGGAAGGCTGTATTATAAGACTTGCTCTAAGAATGCCGCAGTCGTCCTAGTGTACGGATGGATTTGTGATTCCTAGCTGGCTGGAAGGTAAATTAGTGGATTTATTTATGCAGTGTTTACTGTTTAGGACTCGGTGATTGTTCATGTTCGGCAACCTCTGTTATACCGTTGGGTGACAGTTTAAAGCTATCCCCTGTTGCTGAAATATTGCCGAGTGCGCAGAAAAAAAATGAGATAGTGCTACTCATGAATTGATGATCCATTTTGTGTAGTTGAAACTATATAAAAAAAACTCGACCTGCGGGGGGGGGGGGGAAGAAACCCCCCGGGCATTTAAGCTTAAGAAGAAGATCCTCTCACACAGATCGAGAAAATCCCCGAACCCTTACCCCACCCTGACACAGCGGCATCAGCCTATGTGAGAGCGACCAAGGGAGCGCAACGGCGCTCAACCCGCGACCAACGACCAACGACCTAGGCCAGCGCCGGTCGCCGCATCTCCCCTAACTCCGGCAAATCGACGACCCGTCGATTGCGCCCATCTTGGACCAATTACTCTTGGCCAGAGCAGCACCAGAGTCCGACGACGCCATCCCCACCACAGGCCGGAGCTGTGGTCCGCCCCAGCTCGCCCACGCCGCAAGACCGCCCGCGCCGCCCACGTTCTCCGCCGCCAGCTTCCCATGGCACCTTTCCCGCCCATTCCACTCCATGGTAAGCTTCCCCTGCCTCCTCTATTGCTCGTGCGCGCACCAATTTGTCTCCCCCTCCATGCCGGCGCTGCCGCCCCTTTTCTATCTCACCCTGGCCGCCCCGCACCGTCGCCCTTCCGCCTCGCCGCCGCCCCGACCTGCACGCCACCTTCCCTTGCATTCTCTCCTTCCCCAAAACCCATTTTTCAGGTCACCGGTGCCTCCCCAGCCACTCTCCTCCGGCGACGCCATCGGCCGGTTGCCGCCCGGGGCTTCCCCTGTTTTTACTCTGTTTTGCCCCAAGCCCATGCTTTGCCTCAATTATTTTGTTTCCCTCTCTTAGTCATGAAACACCCGCTGCTCAGTCGGTTACCTGCGCCAGCCTTTGCACTCTCTCACAAGATCTTAAGTTCGATTCTGGAGGCAGCCCTTTTTCCATTTCCTTTTTAATTTGATTTTTGTAGCCCATTTTGAGTAAGAAAAATTATATAAAATTAGAGAATAATTTGGGGAAGCTAACCAATTTAATTAGAATATAAATGAGAGTATTTGAAGATTTAAAATTGGGTTAGTTCATATATGGTTAATTAATGTGGTTTGAATAATGAATTAAAAGACTAACCATTCATTAGGACATTAATAAAAGAAGGTTATGCCTAGAGACCAAGATTAATAAGGACCTCAAATAAAAAAATAAAAGATTATCCTTAATAATAAAAGTATAGGCCCCAATGTTTATCATGCCACCATTAAACAAATCTCAGCGATATATTTCATTAAATAGCAATAATGAAATATTACCTCGTGCAATAATCTCTGCCTAGATGAATAACTTTAAATTAAATAGAGCTAAGCCTAATAATAACTAAAGAATAGACAAATACCAATGGTACCGTTAAATAAATTTTAACGCAGATTTGGTAATAATGATGGACATGACTCAATATAGCAAGTTAGGGCCTGAACAAATAGATCCTAATTCAAAATAAGTTATGCCTAGTAATAACTAAAGGTACATAAAAGGTCGTAACACAAAATGCGAAGAACATAGACTATAAGATTAACTCGGTAAGCTAAAATTTGCAAACATTACATATATATATATATATATATATATATATATATATATATATATATATATATATATATATATATATATATATATATATATATATATATATATATATATATATATATATCAATCATACGCCATGAACATTAACACTCGACAAAATACACCAATTCATAGGTTTAACCTAGCTCATGGAACTTTCTTGATAAATACCAAAAATAATAAAAGAAATTGCTAATAAAAAGAGCAAGTCATCTTATTCTACCACCGCCTTTGCCTCAAATCACTCGAATCACCCATTAACTCATACTAAAACTAAATTGAGTTTATTCGGGTTTATTTGGATCTTTTGAGTTACTTGCTTTTATTTGGATTCAGTTGTTTGTCGCGTAATTAGAAACTGGAGTCCTGAAGATTCTATGGATCAAGCAAGAACGAGATCAATGAAGACAAGGAATGAAAGATCATCGCATGAGACAACTTTGTGTGAGCTCAAGACCGTGGTAAACCGCGCCAGGCGAGTCAATACTTTGATCATATTGAACCTACATTTTCTGAAAAATTTACTTTTGTTTAAATTATCAAACTGCATACTGTTATTTCATATGCAAATATATGTTTGTTTGAAGATTCTAGTTATATACCCACGAAACAACTTGCTAGAATTATACCTCTTTTGGGAACAGTTGAATATCCGAGCCTTGTCACCATAGCAAAAATTATAACGGTAACCTTTCAAAAAATAAGTCCATAATTATATGCCATGCTTAGTATTGCTTAGATAATCGGGGCACCAAAAATACCCCGAGGCATCACTTTCAACTAGGGGTGAAAACGGATCGGATAGTTTCCGCCGGATCCGGACGGATACGGATTGTATCGGATCGGATTTTTTTCGGATAGTTCTCGGATCGGATACGGATACGGATTTTTTTATCGGATACGGATACGAATACAGTAAGCCTAGTATCCGTCGAATACGGATACGGATACGGATTATCCGGATAATACGAAAACGGATATCCGAGGGGAGGGGAGGGACTTTAATTTTTATTTTTGATTTTTGGATTTCAGAAAAGCCTGGGAAATTCATTTAAGCTCAGAAAAATATGAAATAAACCCCAAAAATTCCAGAAAAATTCACAGAAGTTCCTGATGACATTTTGGACTTAATAAAAATATTTCCAACTAATGTTGGTATTTAATTTTTGTACTTAAAAATACTTTTTAATTTCAAAAGTAGACCTTTAAACTCCAGAAAATCCAGGAAACCAAATAAAAGCCAAATAACTCCAAATAATTAATTTAAAGTAGAATTTTTATAGAAAATCAAAATATCATTTTATTTAATATCTATTTTTTGGTTTTCACTTAATTTACTTTTCAAATCAGGCTTTTTCAAAAACAAAAAATCTAGGGCAAAATCCAAAAATAAAATTTAGGCAACAAAAATACTTATTTTAATTTTAATTTTATTTATTCATTTTTATTTTAATGAAAACCTGGGCTGTTACAACTTGATGGATGAAATAGAGGAATGAAATGTTCTTATGTTTGTTCAAATTGCTATCATGTCATCATGTGTATTCCATGAATTGCACGTTGTTGTTACTTATATAGTTATGTTATGATCGATTATTGGGTATATTTTCATTGTGGATGAAAATACTATACTTGTTTAGATTTCATGAATGTTTTGACAAGATGAACTATTTATATATTTTCGTTAATTTTGGATGTATAGTTTAAGAGGTTTTCATGTTCCGATAAATATTCGTAACCGTATTCGTTTCGATTCGTATTCGATCCGTATCTGTATTCGATATTATTCATATTTGTATTCGTATTCGAGTTATCCGTATTCGTATCCGTATCCGAAAAAAAATATGAAAACAAATATGGTAGAGGCATTATCCGTCCGTATCCGATCCGTTTTCACCCCTACTTTCAACTATGAGAAACTGGTTTGGAAATTGAGATGGTGACTGGTATATGTTGGTATGATTATTTTATGCTTCCAAAAACCCTACCTACTTAAATATCTGGGCGGATGGATCGAGGGTGTGTGAGAGTGTGGTGCAGTGGAAGCACAAAGTGGTCAGTGGTAGAACCGCCCAGGTAACCCTAAGGACCGAATCTTGTAATGATCTCCCAATGTACAATAGTACAACCACAAGCTGGCAAAATGTAGGCAGGGTTTACTAATTTGTGTGGCTCTAAGGTGGTTACGTGAAGGTATGACCACGAGCAAAGGGATGGATGGTCTCATCCCCGCCTTTGCCCGTGATGGCTCACGAGGGACCCTTCCCGAGGGATGGTCGTATCCTACGGAAGATAGACCTTAGCGGGCGTAATTAACCACAGTAGGACTATGCATTGTAACAATCCTGTGATAGTCTACTGAACCGCATGGCTAAGGAATCATGTGGGGGCAACGAGTGGATTTATCTCTTGTGGGTAAAGTGTGCAAACTCTGCAGAGTCTAAAACTATTCGAATAGCCGTGCCCACGGTCAAGGGCGGACATGGGAACTTAACTAGATATAGCTCTATTTCAAAAATTTTGTGGGTGGAATTGGTAAAGTGGAGGGCAGAGAAAGGCCCTTATTTGTGTTGCCCTAGGTGTCGCCTCAGTGATAAGTTAAGCGGTTATGACGCTAAAAGATTAAGCATATGGTGTAGAGGCCATGTAACGGTGGATGGAGTCTGAATCACTATTACTATTGCATTCTTTCACAACTTATATTTTGGTTCAAACTGCTAGGTCTCAGGAAATTTCTATGTATTGTATTTCGAAAGCAATTTATGGCAAATAAAATAACCCGAGCCATTCCTTGATAAGTCATGCATATTATCTAATTGCATACTGTGTATTGGCTCGCGGAGCACGGTGGTTTGTGCTCACACTCGCTCTCACAACAAATCCAGAATCAGGCGCCAGATCGCTACAGCAATACTCGTGGTCATGGTGTCAAAGAAGAAGAAGATGTTAAGGGCTAGGTCGCGAACCTCCAGTTGGCTGCCTGTGGGCATGTCCTGAAGGTCCCACTTGTGTGCTTCGTTCTTCCGCTGCTGCAATTTAATGATTTCGGCCTAATCGGCCCATGAGTAAGTCTACTAATATATTTACGCTTCCACATAGTATGTACTTTGATAATCAAAACGGTAATCTGTGAGCACTATCTACTGATCCAGGGAATAGTGCGGTGGAATCACAGAGGAATCCGGATTATAAAATCTGGGTCTGACATTCCTTCTGACACAACGTACTTAATAGTGTAATTTTGGGTAATTTTATACATTGTGAATGTTACTAAAAAAATCATTAAATTTTGATATTTGTATAAATTTTATATATAGCAAACAAGCTCAAAAAATTACGAAATTTTATGTGAAGCCTCTTAACATAGTCATAGTTATTATGTAATTTTTTAGAAATTTTATATGATTTAAATTTGTCATGTTTATTTGAATTAATTTAATCATGAATTTAACGATGCTCATGTATCTTTTCAAGTGGCTGACCTCTGTGCTTCGCACATGTGTCGGCCCAATCATGCTCTATTTTCTTTTCTAGTGTGTCCTTCATACAATTGTCACTCTGTGTGTGTCGTCCCCCTCGCGCGCTCCCTCGTCTGCACTAATGTCGTTATGTCCGTGTCATCCCCCTCGCCCACTCTTTCATTTGCACATTTGTCAGTGTTACCATGCTGTCCCCCCACCCGAAGTGCTACTCGTGACAATGGTTCATCAATCTACGGGGTGAGCGCACCGGGTTCACTTTTCGCTCAGCCATAAATATGAACCTCTCGCAGTTCAATATTGCTCATCTCAGTCGCTCATCGCAGAAGCTCATTCTCACGGTCGTCGCTCAAAATTAGGAGTGCATAGCTAATTATTTTGAGAAGCCAGTGCATAGCTCATTAAGGACACAGTAGTATTGATTGCTTCTCTCGAAAGACAGATAATTTTTATGCCATGCTTTCGACGTTATTCCCGTAGTCTTAGTCATAATTACTGTTATTTAGTTAGTCATAATTAATGTATTTTGTATTATGAAGTAAGTTTTACTATTATTTTTAATCTTCGCACTAATATTTGATTTGTCCTATGTATTGGAAGGTATGGTTTTACCGGAGCTTCTCGACGTACGACGAGTACCTCGGTCACACAGTAGACTCACCATTCCTCCACCAGATCGTCCTGAGCAGATCAAGCACAAGGCAAGTCTGCAACGCTCGATCGATCCCCACAACGCACGAGGAAAGTCTGCAACGCACAAGTAAATTCACGATTAAATCAACCCTAATAAACGTGACAAATTTGGGTCATATAAAATTTCTAAAAAACTATATAATAACTATGACTGCGTCGGAAGGTTTCACATAAAATTATGTAATTTTTTGAGCCCATTTGCTATATGTAAAAACTCATACAAATATAGAAATTGTATGAATTTTTGAGCAACATTTACAATGGATAAAATTATCCAAAAATTACACTATTAAGTACGTTATGTCGGGAGGCTGTACATAAATTTTCGTAATTTTCTGTACTCATCTATTATATTTAAAAATTCAAACAAGTACTAAGTAAAAAATTAGGGCAGGTAATTAAGACGGCTAATCAGCCGACTTAATCACCTGCCGCCTCCTCATCGGGCGGTAGGCTGTCTGCCGTCTGCTGGTGGGGTGGCAGACGCCTACCCCCTGTCACCTCATCAGCTCTGCCGCCCACCTATTGGATGGCAAAAGCGACATTTCTGCAAATACGATACGTATACTGCTACTTTTGTAAATACCGTCGCTAATAGTGCCAAATCCACTAAAAAGTCCCGAATTGCCTCAAGCATCACATCAAAGTACAGCAAATTAAGTAGTAACAAAGCTGACCTTCCAAACCTCCTCCCTGCTCGCCGTCATGGTTTGGCGGTGCTCGTCGCCGGCGTCTTCTATGCTCCCAAGGTGCCCCCGGCCGGGTTCGTGAGGACGTGGGTGGTGTGCTCAGGCTCTAGAAAAAAGTCTGGCTCCACCACTGCAAAAGGGCCATAGCTCCGCGCCATGCCCGGTGATGCGCGGACGTGCATGCTATGTCGTTTACACGTTACAATTGACTTACAAAGTATAGGAAGTTGGGGATCTTTCCCCGTCTTAATGCGCCTCACGAATGGGAAAGCTGGGCGGAATCTCTCCACGTTTCGACCATTACCCATCATTTGAGTAATGGATGAAGATGCATTCGCAGTCCATTGTCCAGGTAGAGTACTGTACGCACACGGTCGCTTCCTTAAGCTCCACTCTCCCAGATTCTTGTGCTTACGTTAAAGTATGGTAGTACCAAAATAAGGGGGTTTTTTATATGAAATTATGCTTAGGGCTAATGCATATGCGTCCCAGTAGCCCTTTAGCTTGACGTGCACGCATGCCACCGCCAGTTCCCTGAATCCTGGTCATAGCCACACCGGCCAACCATACGGTATGGATTTCAGGATTCAATACGATGGCCAAAATAGAAGCGTTTCTTCCTTCGGGCGCGCGCAAAATAAGTATGGAGTTGTATATATCGGTTAGTTCACTTAAAAGTCTAAGCTAATAAGTAAAGATAGTTAATATGTGGTATAGAAGTATGCTACAATTATTATTTTTTAATTACGTCGAGTTTTGAACTCAAAATCTCTTGTATCTAATACCATATTAAGTTATATATACCAACTAATTTACTCAAAAGTCTAAACTAACAAGAAAAGATAAGCAATCCAATATATCTGAACAATCAGCATCCTGATCCTACACTGGAAGCCAGCAACGCAGAGCATGTGAAGTTTTGCACCGGCCACCACCGGCTGGCAATTGCGGGCGGTGGTGGGATACCCGCAGCGACGCTGCCTTGCGTGCCCATGTGCACTCAACAAACGCGGCAACCGAAGCCAGCGCCTAAGGGCGGGTGCCAACCCTTTCTCGCGGTTTTGACTCGTGGCGACGGAAGAAATGGAAGGCTGAAAAAATGACGGCACTGGAAGCCAGGAAGTGCGTAGCAGCGTCGTCCAGTTTGGTTTAGTGATGGGCAAATGGGTCGCGTCCATGGCATGTCACTGCAGGCATAACCCAGACAAGTTACAACTCACTTAGCTTTTCATGCTGGGTTGGCTCGATATGAAGCGTCGGGTTATGTTTGGGCCGTCACCTCGCCCCAGCGTGCATGCCTGACACCGTACAAATAGTGTCACGTCTAGCATGATGCAATCTAGTCCGGTATGACCCGTTCATTTTAATATTTATATGTTTTTTATTTTTGAATTTTGTATAGTTAATTTTATAAGTATAAATCATTTTATTTGTATTTTTATATTTTTCTAGGATTATATATATATATATATATATATATATATATATATATATATATATATATATATATATATATATATATATATATATATATATATATATATATATATATATATATATTGCGCCGAAACGGCCTAGCCGAGCCTACTTGGCTCATCGGGCTAAACAGACTCGTACCGGCCCGGTCCGGTATGGCACGGCTTCCCGTTGGGCCATGCTTAGGCCGCCACCTCGGGCCACAGGGCGACACGGTATGACCCATTTAGACCGACGGGCTAAACGGACCATTCCTAACAGGCCCATGTCGCATTCTGCCCGTGCTGGGCCGCCCGTTTGGACAGCCCTGGTTTGGTTGGTCGGTGCTTGCGTCGGGTGTATACACGTGTCATATATTTCTGAGCTCCGACGGTTATTAGTATATCATACAAAAAAAATTGTTGTCAAGTGGCCTACTAGAGACATGTCGACGCACGCGTATGTTCTTTTAGGCTATAGCTTATGATTTTTGAATTTTAGCTTTTCACAAAAGAGTACGAAGAGAGACAGTCACATGTGATTTTTGTCGGAATAGCTGAAGTCGATATAGTGTCTATTATAATTAATTTATTGATACTATCTTGAAAAGATATATCATTTAAAAGATAGTTACTATAGAAAAAAAAAAATCAAAAACCGTAAGTATGAAACCAAGAAAGCCAGCAATAATTCATGCTGGGTTAGACGACCTGGACACAACACTGATATATGTCAATAAAAAACCCCCCAAGTGTCAGTGTCGTTTCATGTATACGGAATGATACGTGTATAGTTGGTACTTAAGAGGTTTCCTATTTATAGGCCCGTGTATATCCATTCTAAGCATTGCATCTGCATCGTCATCTTATCTGCAAAATCCGTGAACCCTCTGTTCCCTCTCCTCATCTCCAGAAATACCGAGAGCCAGCAATGGCAGTCCTGAAGGGTTCTTCCATCGACAGTGACACGAGCTTCGCGGAAGGGAGTGAGGTCAACCTGAGCGATGATCTGCTCACCGAGATCATCCTGAGGCTCCCCGCCAAGTCCGTGGCGCGGTCCAAGTGCGTCTGCAAGAACTGGTGTGCCACCATCTCCGACGACTACCTCCGCCGCAGGCTGCCCCTGCACATGTCCATGGTCTACTTCCCCGACGACCCTGCCCGCGGCAGCAGGCCGCGGTACGCGTGCGCTGCCGACGGCCGCCGGCTCGGGGACTGCGACATCGGGTTCTTCCCGTCCCAGGAAGATGCCGTCGTCTGCGACGGCTGCAACGGCCTGCTCCTCTGTCGCTCCCCGGGCACGCCGAAGTTCTACGTCGTTAACCCGGTGACGAGGAGGTGGGTGGCTCTCCCAAGGCCGGCGAAGGAGGCGCTGCTGTCCATGCTGGCGTTCGACCCGTTCAGCTCTCCGCACTACCACGTGATCAACTTCACCGGGTGGTGCGAGCGCGGCGCGGCGATCGAGGTGTTCTCGTCGGAGACGTGGACGTGGACCGTGCGCAACCCGGAGTTCGGCGTCCCGGCGGGCTCCCTCTCCTGCTCGATGCACTACCACGACGGCGTCGTCTATATCCTGGCCTCCGACCCAGACTGCGTCGTTCGCATGGACGTCGCCGAGTTCGCGTGCACGGTCATCGAGCTGCCCCAGCCGATGGACGGGAACGGCCGCGTCGCGCAATCCGGCGGCCGGCTGCACTACGTGGGCAGAGACGGCGAGCTGCTGAAGGTCTGGGCGCTCGAGGAGTACTCATCAACTCCACGCCAATGGCGCCTGAAGCACGCCGTGAAGGTCGACGACGTCGTGGAGGGAGGGTGCAGGGGAGGTGACGAGGTCAGGTTCTTGGCGCTGCACCCGGAGAAGGACGCGGTGTACATGTGGTCGCCATGGAAGATTGTGGAGTACGACCTGCGGAAGAGGGAGATCACTGGCGAAGCTTGGGAGTTCGGTAAAGACGAGAAGAATCGCGTCGTGAAGACTTGGCTTGTCCCTTCCTCATGTTACCTATCGGATTGCTTGGCTGGTGGCCCTGCGTAGCGCTGAAAAGAGAGATTCTTTACGTCAATGTTGTATGTGCTTGGACGTGTCGTGTGCAAGTATATTGTTGCGTAGGATTGTGGCTATGTGAAGGTATTATTTGGATATTTTTTAACAATTATTTAAAGGATTTTGTTAAACATCATCCGGATGTTTTATTTCTAATTATCATCCAAATTTATGACCCTTGGATTAAAGATCTAATGGTCATGAATTCTCCCCCTACTCCTTGAATTCTACCTCCTCCCCCTTGAAAAAATCTCTCCTCTTAAAAAACAAGAGACCTTTGATCTCTAATCCAAGGGTTATAAATTTGGATGACAGTTAGGAAAAAAATATTCGGGTGATGTCTAGACACTCCCGAAAATTTGAGACTGTTGGATTAAAGATTCAATGGGCCCTTTTTTTAGGGAGGAGATTTTTTTGGGGGGAGAATTTATAGCTGTTTGATCTTTAATCTAACGATTATAAATTTGAATGATAGTTAGAAATAAAATATATAAGTAATGTTTATCAACGCGTCAAGAAGAATGTTTGGTTACTCTGCATTTGTGCTGCTGCGCATGCATAGCAGAGGAAAAGATGCAAAATTTTGGTCAACCTGCACTGCTAGCGCACGCAAGTTGCAAGTCTTTCCTGGGCCCCCAATTAGTGTCCAGGCTAAGGCCTAGGATTGGCTCGACTCAGCCCACAAGGCCCAACGATGCAATCTCCCGAGCCAATTCCTAGGTGCAATCGGTTTAGATTCAGATAGATATTATTTATACCATATTTTTTTGAATTCAAAGTCAGATACGATAAGGTCGAATACGAATACAAATTCGGAGTACTCTCAGTTTTGGATATGGTACTAGGGGGACGGATACATAAAGGTTTCGAATTGGAAACAGATAATATAGACAGATAGTATGTGCATACATAAAAAATATACATTGAACCATACCACCATTACTTCAAGCCATAAATAAGAAGAATTGGTGGTGATTGATTAGAGTGCCTGGACTCTGGAGCTGGACTCAAATTACCTGGGCTATATACTACACACATTTTTATACCCTGAGCTAAAGCCCACCTTCCCAGGGGCCCAATTCAGCCCCTGTTAATGCGTGAACATTCTAAACCTTAGGTTGAGAGTTCGAACCCTGGGATTGATATTTTTTTTATGTTTTCAGCCACTGGACAAAAGCGAAAGAAAAGTCTCAGGTTGTGAGTTCGAACTTTGAGATTGATATTTTTTTTATGTTTTATATATATATATATATATATATATATATATATATATATATATATATATATATATATATATATATATATATATATATATATATACCGTTACTAACACCATTTTGTTTTTTTTAATATTCTTATATGGAGATAATAGATAAGACGTCTCAAATGATAAATAAGACATCTAAAATTTCGTCTCTATACATGAGACGTACTCCAAAACGTCTCAGCGGCCGTTTTAATAGAATTTAATAGCGTGCTACCCTTTAGAGCGTCTCAAACTGCGTCTCTATTTCAATTGTGGTTCTAAAAAGAGAGACATAATTCAAAGCGTCTTAAACAAAACGTCTTAATATGTTCATTTTGTTGTAGTGTATCTCACGAGGAAGTTGTTCAGCTATATTTGGGAGTTTCCGGAAAAAGCTATCTTTCTCAACACTGTCCTTTAAATTAAGAATTTCCATGAACTGGATGGTCTCTACCAACTTATTCTGGAAAAATTCTGAAAAAGAAGAGCCAAAATCGTCGTTGAAGCTTCTTGAAAGTAGTGCAAGACATGAAACTCAGAATTACAGCATTAAGAGCAAACACTGAAGAAGATTGGCATTAATACAAGAAATGTCACAACAAATAAAGCAATAGTGCCTGAAATGACAAGGAAAAAATATTGAACTTACCACTGTTGTCAATAAGTTTTGAAGGATTCAGTCTACGAGAAGGTGTAGAACTCAAGAGCCTCTGGTAATCTGGAAGTAGTGACTGCAACACAAGAAAAGGGAAGCGATGACTTTAAATTCGCCAGAGTAATGTTCTTGTTCTACAGTCCAGATAACGGAGAATACGGTGGGAAAACTCCAAAAACCAGCCCCCCCCCCCCCCCCCCAATTCGACCACTTCAACCACTCCATGCCATGTACCGAGATGCATGAATAGTTGTACAATAAGATCATCCAGACATACAACCAAGATGCCACATACCCATGGATTGCCAAGTAATATCAGCTGCCTAGCATCTTCATTTTTCATTCGTGAAGCATTGAATCAGATATCCTTCTACTCAAAAAATTGCCAATTGGCCATACTTGCCTGGTCCACAATTTGTACATACAGGAAAGTCTATATCAACCTTTTGCTAAGATATATTATGCATACTCATTTTCTAGAACTATATTCACTGCATGTTAAAGCATCTACAGGTTTCCATCTAAAAGATGTTATTGCACATATAAATCGCAGCTATCTGATTTTCTCCAAAGGAAAGGTAACCAGTCAAAGAGTGGTAGCACTACAACGTTTAACAGATTAAGAACAGAATCCGGCCTGGAAGCATCAAACCTTTTATATCGTTTCTTAGAACCACATGGGCAGAGAGCGTTCCTACTTATCTGTCCACTCTTTGCCAGATTAGATCTTCCAACGTCCAGTGGTGTAGAACCCATTAGATTTTGCACCTACAAACACAATACAATTCAAACAATTCAGCATGACTGCAAGAAGCTCTGGATGGCATATTTATCTCATGCAAGACAAAAAATGACATACTTTTGAAGTCTACCATTCAGAGAACAAACAAACATCTTATAACAACGAAATCTAAGTTTTAACAAGTGATATGGACCTTACCTTGTACCATATCCTTAAGGGTTACACTACATGGAGAACCTTACAACGTTTCCTAACAAGTCATTTACAATGGCAAAACCATAATAGTTCTGTATCTAAGAACAGATAAGAGATATTAGAAATCAACACATAAAAAAATTGAGGAAAAAAATGAGCAACAAAACCAAAAGCATGTCCTGCACTGACCTAATTTATGTTTTGACATATTCAATTTCCTGTTGAATAGGATGTTTAGTAATTAATCATTTCACATTAAGATGGTAATATTGGGCTACAACATCCCCTTTTGTCGATATTCTAAAAAAATGTGCTTAGCATTTTCTGTCTCTATTATCCCCCCAAAAATCCCCTCTTATTTTTCTTTCTCTCTACCTTCATCATGCACATTCTTCCTCTCTTCAATGAATAGTGATACAAAAGGTTTAACACCCCCTCCGATGCTTGCTACCCTTGGTCTACCTAAAGACTGGAATTACCTCATTAAACGTCTTTGGCAATGGCTTTCCTTCTTCTTTCAGCTTTTGTATCCTCTCCTGGGCCTCTTTAGCCCATGTGTACTTGGCTAGTATATGCTCCACATCTGCAATTGTGCAGTTGCAGTACTTGGTGGCATTAATTTTATCACTGTTTTGGAGTTTCTGCGAAAAAAGCGCAGCACACAATCAACAAACCTCCACGCAGAAATGGCGAGCATTATGTACTAAAAATACAACGCAACCACTCTGATCATTGTATACCTCGCCGGTGGGGTCGATGGCGCCGAGGTAGCGGAGGACGGCGGAGTGCTTCTCGAAGGCATTGGCGACGGTGGCCTCGCTGCACCGCCCCACCACGAAGTTCTTGAACGTCCCCACCTTCCTCGCCATCTCCATCGTATGCGCGAACTCTGGTAGATATAAACGCATATTTCCAACAGTAATCACACAAGGACGATGATTGGTGAGAAGGATTACAGACCTAACGCATAAGCAGGTACTATTATGGAATCAAACAACCAGATATCTGCATACATGTGAATCAAAAGAACGGTGAGACGGATCATGTATATCTGAATAAAAGGCATTCAGTTTGCAATTGGGAATCCAACAAGGATAGATTACCTGGAAGCTTGTTGCTCCCTTAGCCGAGACAAAAGTGAAAGAATTTATTCTCCTAAAAGAAAAACCATTGAACAACCAAATCATTTGATTCTGAGCAGAACCAATAATTGCATCTATTTACATGGGTTTAACTACGATTTCATTTGTAGATCACACAGCATAGATTCACAAATGTCAATAACAAAATGATAAGGCGAGAAAAGAAACCGAGATGCCAAGAATTTGGGAGAAATAATCGCTTACTGTGTGGCTGTGTCTGATCCGCTCGAAGAGGAGCCGCGCTATCCAGGCCACCGACGCCCGGCGGCCGCGTGTTGCTCGGCCGACGGCAACAACGGCTTCGTGTTCGTGGCGGCGCAGTGTCCCCAGGAGTCGCGCGAGGCCGGTGGCTTCGTGTTCGTGGCGGCGCGGCATCCCCAGGAGTCGCGCGAGGCTTCGTAGAGTCAAGGAGGCGACGCCTGGGACGGCGGCTTCGTGTCCCCCATCCTCCCACTCCGTGTGCCTCGGCGGTGCACAGGAGGCGCTCGGTGTGTCCGGCTCCGTCACCGTGGCGAAGGAGCGCTCAACCCCGCTTGTCGTCGCCGGAGACGACCATCGCCTGTCATTCCCGCCGTTCTCCATCGACTATGTCTTCGCCGACTGCGCTGTCGACTCCTCCAAGCACCAACCGTCATGTCTAGATCCACAACCACGGCCGCAATCAACCGCCAGATCCACGACAATACAGGACGAGCGTGAGCGGGGGCAACGGTGAAGCTGCTCCGTGTGAGAGAAGGCGATAGGGACCAAGGGGAGCGGCAGCAGCGCGGGGTGGGGAGGGGGAGGCGCAGGCGGAGCGGAGGAGCGCGAGGCGGCGGCGGCGGCGCGAGGTGAGGAGGGGGAGGCGTAGGCGGAGCGGATGAGCGGGAGGCAACGACAGCGCGGGGTGGGGAGGGGAGGCGTTGACGGAGCGGAGGAGCGGGAGGCGGCGCGTGGTGGGGAGGAGGAGGGGAGGAGGCGGCGGCGCGGGGTGGGGAGGAGGAGGCGGCAGCCGAGCGGAGGGGTGGGGGGAGGAGGAGGAGGCGACGGAGCGGAGGAGCGGGGGAGGCGGCGGCGGCGGAGCAGAGGAGTGGGGGGAGGAGGAAGTGGCGGCGGCGCGGGGTGGGGAGGACGAGGCAAGGGTGGAGCGAAGGGGTGGGGGAGGAGGAGGCGGCGGCGGAGCGGAGGGTTGGGGGGAGGAGGCGGCGGAGGAGCGGGGAGGAGGAGGCGGCGGCGGCGCAGGGTGGGGAGGAGGAGGCGAGGGCGGATCGGCGGAGAACGGCTGAGCGGGGGGAGGAGGAGGCGGGGAGACGGGGGAGAAATCGGCGGAGGAGCAGGGTGGAGGCAACGTCGGGGCGTGTGCGTGGGCGCAGGGTGGGATTCTGCTTCAATGATGTGCATGATCCAGATGATTTTGACCTTAGATCTTTCAATGAGTAAGAGAAGAAAGCTTGAGAGATCCAGGCCATTCATTTGTATGAAGTTGGATTACTTTGGTACACAAATCTGGGTGGACTTAGATTAGGCATGACTGTGGGGGTGGTTGAGGGGGTGGATTTAGTAAAGAAAATTTTGGTGTATTATAGAGGGGTATAGACTAGCTAAGAGCAAGTATAAGCTATTAGTAGGCTGTACGCTGAGGTGGAGGAGAGAGAGGAGGAGAGAAGAGAGGTGGACTGTAAGTTTACAGTCAGCTGAAGCACAAGAACCAAGAAACTTTGTGAGAGAAAGGGGTGGGTCATACAGCCTTCAGCTGGCTGTAAACTACTATATAAATGGACTGATAAGTGGGCTGTAAGTGTCCATACAGCCAACTGAAGACTGTATTATTAGCCTTACTCTAAACCAGAAACACATATATTCCTTTTCCCGTTTGGAAGTATATCTTACAGTTGACAAAGTTGGATATGAAGCTAAAAGCCCAAAAGGTGCAACAAACAAAGAGATATCTAGATAAATGCGTGCACCGGCCGGCATCATAGGGCCGGGTGCTAAGCACATGAAGCAGATAAAAAGAAGCAACAAGTACACAAAAGAATGCTTGGCGCCATGCATGCGTACCACAAGAACCCCATGCTGCAGAAGCACCGGCTGCCCCACCCGCCGGCCACGCCGCGGCCGCCGCGCCCCCTCGGGATCCTTTGCAAGCCCAAGATGTACCCGTCCTAAATTAACGATCTTGATGCATGCACAGACGTTAATTTGATAAAATCAACGGGTGTAACACTTGATCTTGTCAAAGATCGATCATTTCAAGAAACTAAACCTCATGCTCTTCGCAGGCGTAGCCGAGCGGGGCCACGGCCAGCGCGCAGGTGCTGCCGGCAATGTCGCGCCGCCTGAACTGTTAATTTGAGGTCCAGCCTGCCGCATCGCCATCAGCAGCCTCTCCTGCGCCCGGTAAGCCCTAGCGGCCATCTCGCATTCTTATCAATTATTTTTTTGATTCCTTACTTTAACATGATCTCTTTTACCTCCTGATCACGATGGTGAACTCCCCTGGGTGAGAGCATTCACCGGAAGCCCTGGCGACAGAAGCTTTCCCCGACCCAAACCGCCACCGCCACCGTGAACCTGATGTCCAATAGATGGTCAAACAGCCCTCAATTTTGCCTGAGATTCACCGGAGCACCTTGGCGCCGCCGTGAAGGCCGTTGCCTTCTCTCCTGCCGCCAACCACCACCGTCCATTCCCCCACCTTCTAAAGCCCTAAAATGGGTTCTCCACACTCCTACGATCACCACTGTACCCTCCTTTTCCACCGACGAGCACTGCTGAAGTGGAATCGAGAGCCGTCGCCGTGCTCTGTTTTCCCGCAAGAGAGAGGCGACCTTCTTGGTACGACGTGGCTCCATCTCAGCCGTCCACGCCGTCATTACCATCTCATCCCGAGCACTCACACTCGTTGCATCACAGCCGTCCGCACTGCCGACGCGTCGCCCATCGAGCGCACGTACGTGCGCGCAGCTTGGGCCGAAGACCGGTCAGCCTGTTCGGCCGCGCGGGTGAAAACCCGGCCAGGGCATACTGTGCAAATGGGCCAGCCTGTTACTGTTCACCCGAGAGGGAAAATTCAGGAAATTAATTAAAAATCCAAGAAAATTCCATAAAATCCCAAAAATACATCATTTAGATCGTCTCGACGCCACGAATCCATTTTTGACCTCCTTTCCACCAAATTCAATTTCAAATATTTTCAAACCCCTCCATTTGAATTTTATGCACTTTACTCCTTTTTAAATTAGTTTATTTTTCCTAGCTTGATTAGATTCAAGTGTGGAATTATGTTATTTTATGTGTCTGCACTAGCTTCCGATCTTTCCAAGGCGACAGTCCAAAGTCCAGAACCAGGCACTGAGGTTTACGAGCTCATCGAAGTTTCAGATCAGCAAGGCAAGTTGCAAGTTCTTAATCATTTTGAATCCCATGAAATTTAAATTATTTAATTACCGTATTTCCATTATTGTTATTTGTGAAATGTTAATTGATTAAAATAAATGTTTAGAGTGACATGCTAATTAGTTAAAGCCCCACCACTGATAAATGCCATATTTAATTTGAGGCCATATTCACCTTGACAACCTTAGTAATATTTAAATTATGGTATAAATAGTTGTAGATCATCTCATTCAAAATTTTATACTGCTAAGTGACTCGGCAGTTGGTCGGTAGAATTTGCAAAACTAGTACTAGGGTAAGAGTGTGAAGTGGAAAGCCACGAGATGACCTTCGTCCACGACTTTACCCTAGGGTGGAGGCTGGTATGGAATGGTGGGTGCCGTTGAGCACAGTGGGGAAAGTGGTTGGTGCCTCAAGTGAAAGATAAGGACGGGAACCTTATGCTGAGTAAAAGACACAGTATTCGCTTAACCACAGGAGTTGACTTGTCAACCCTGATTTAGTAGCTGCTCAACTCGATTGAATCTCTATAGGATAGGGGGTGTTGATGATGGGAAGTTAGGTATGCGGAATGGTAAAAACCATACCTAACAACGATAGAGGTCACTCAGAGCGGGTGGAAGAGTTAGGGTTAGTGTATATCGTGTCTGGGTGATTATATCGGGTAGAGCCTATATAAAGAATTGAGCAGTGAAACGACCCGGTCTTCTTAATTTTGTTGCGGGAGTTAAGAAATCTTGTGGGTAAAGCCGGGCTACTCTGCAGAGTAAAATTAATGGTATTCGAATACGCCGTGCTTCCGGTTAATGAAGCTGTGTTAATTGGGTGATTCCAGCAACGAAGCATAAGTAGATTTTATAATGTTTTAATATGTGTAATTATGTAATTAATTGTTGAAAAGTAAGCCCCTTTTATCTTAAGGAGAACTGTTTTTGTTTTACTTGTTTGTAAATAAAATTGCATCCACTCAAAGTAATAGAACCAGTATATCCCTTCCTTTGAATACCCATGCAAGTAGTAGATTAGAGTTTACTCTTGTGACTTACTGAGTACGGTGATACTTTTAACTTGCTAAACAATAAACAGAAGACCATTGGAACCAAGATAACCAGGTGGAAGACGAAGTTCCTGAAGAGCCTTTCTTTCCTGTGGATGAGTAGTTTTAGGTCTCAGCTGCGCTCAGGTCACCTGGGAGTTCTTGTATTGTATGTTAGATTTTGGCTTGCTCACCGCAGTGTAAAAGATGGTTGTTAAACCCTAAGTTTGTAATAAAAGTTTGATTCTTTTGTTGTAAGTATGTGCTGTTATGGTGCGCACTCATGTATAGTACTCCACAATTGTTTATTTTTAGATAGTTGCAGGGATTATTAGCGTCTTCAGAAATGGAGGTATTACAGTGACGGTCCAAATCGCCTAGCATTTATTGTTCACCACTAATCACAACTACTATAGATCAACAATCTTTGCCGTGTCATTGCATCTAGCTGGTGGGTTCAAAGCCATGCGCTGATACATCACGAGGATTTGATGCAACCAGGATTGGCTGAGAGAGACCAGGTAGACCAGAACAGCGTAAGAAAGCACCATAATGGTGCACCCATGGTAACTACCGTATGAACAAATCATGTCACTTATTTAAGACAAAAAGACGTGATAAATCATATAAAAAACTAGCCACTATCAATGTTCTATCGTGTTTGCTAGTGAAAAGTGAAAAAGGGACGCGATCGACCCAGAAATGTTTGAAGTGTGTGCGTCCTTTGTGCGAGGAACTGAAAATTAAAAGCGAAAGCAAAGGCCCCCTATAGATATATGATTCTAGTATATATATTAGTACCACTAATTGACGGTGGTTGCTGTATGGTGAGGGTGGTTGTTGTGGGGTGCTTTGAGACTTATAAAATTGAGGATATGAGCTTTTATGGAGCGCAGCGTACTCCCAGTAACTGTATTCGCCAGCGAACGCAATTCGATCTCTGCAAAACAGTGGAGAGCAAACGATCAAAACCATGGGTCTGTTTTTTTTATGACTTTTAGCTTTAGTTTTTAATTTTTCTATAGTAACTAGTTTTTGAATGGAGTGTCTTTTTAAGATGAGAATTGTAGTATATACTGTACCAATTTCATTTATATCGGCAAAAATCACACGTGAGTTTCTGTTACTTCGTAATCTCTTGCACGAACAGTCAAAAACTATTTTGCTTTGACCAGCCTCACCTTTCGTTCTACCCATGAAAATTATTTTGTTTTTTTCCTCTCTCCATACCAGCATTAATTTGCTTCTTTTATGAGGTACAAAGAATCAATTACATATCACAACTATTTATACTTCAGACATATAGTACTGTGTTTATATATAACCTGCAGGTGGCTCGCATATTTACGTGGCTTGATTTCTTTCAAAGTTTGTACTATAAAATGGTATAGCTTAGATGCTTAATAATATTTTTATGGATCTTGTAGGCTATTTAGATTTTAAAATATCATAAACATTGAAAATGACAATACAAGCTTGAAGAAAAAAGTACAACTTAAGGAACATAATTGAAGTATGAGCTTCAATTGAAGAAAATCATTGAGCATAATAAGTTGTTGAGGTTTCTAGAAATGTAATCAGTCTTCATTATGTATGGATCTTGTAGCTGCATGTCCCTATTCTTCCTTCATTAATTATTCTTGTCTAAAATGTATACATGCACGTGAACCTCTATTTAATCTCAAGAAAAATATTAATTATGTATGCGACAAATTAACTTATTAGTTTATATGGTATTAGAGTACCTTACTCACGCATATACTGATGTACCATATTGGACGACCTACCTTGAACTTATCTTTCCTCATATACCGGCTGCCTCATCGAACCATGTCTTTCATCTTTTCTCGTCGCCAAAGCTTTTCTGCTTCAACCTCTAACCTCAAACCCAATTGTTGATTGATCCCTCTTTGCTGCTATCTCTTCCAATGTAATACTTTACTACATAGTTATCCTATGCTCATATCTAATTATAGCTTAATGCTAACCGTTGCAACATTAACATGCATACACATGCAACCATCGCCGATCTCTGCTGGGACACCCGCCATGCTCTCTTTAGTGGCCCTGAGTCTATTCTCTACAGCTGCACCATCTCTACTCCGAGCACTTTGCTCCTCTGCTTTTGTATGTCTGTGCTTCTATTCATACGAGTACATACATGTGTATACGAATGCATAATGTTATATATGCTTCGATGTCCTCTTCTCCCGTGTCGGTTGCTCCTTCGACGTTGACCAACTCAACATTGTAGCTTCCTCACTAACCGTAGCGACCATTTTCACTAACATTGGCATGTCTGGTTTAGTTGTTGTCTAACGATATGAAAAATCTTCTCGCCATGGTCGGTGACACTGTGCCCCTCACTAGCGATGGCATACACCTAGTGACCCGATGACACCATATTGTCCATAGCTCGTCTTCAATGTAAAGCTTCATCTCCTCTCTACTAGGACTTCCCATCTTCAATGGCTCTTGGCGAGCAACATGGCATTGTTCTTGTCGAATAGGTAATGTGTGTCGCACAACATTGTCCTCATCTTCGCCTCCGCCATCTCGCCTCTTCGCTTCTCATGGCTGCCTTCTTACAGGATACATTGACACCATCACACTCTTTCGTGGTCTCATCCAACACTATTCATGCTTTTCTCATTATAACTTTTATTTTTTACTTAAATATTCAGTTACTTTTTATTGGAGTATGTATACAAATCAAATTGCTATTTTTATTAAATTTATTCTAAATTTTAGTTATTTAGATATTTTACATTGGAATTCATACAAAAATCAAATTGTAAATTTTCTTTTATTTTTTTATTGTTACAGTTACTTAGGGTTTTATTTTGGAATTCATATCGAAATCAAATTGGTAATTTTATTTTTTATTTTGAATTTCAAATTTTATTTCGAATTACAACCATTTGGTGATTTTACTTTGAAATTTGTATCAAAATCAAATCACTAATTTTACTTTATATTTTATTTTGAATTACAATAATTTTTGTTGGATTTTTTTATATAAATCCAATTGCTAATTTCTCTTTAATTTTTATTTTGGATTGCTGTCATTTTGGTATTTTAACTTGAAATTTATATTAAAATTAAATTGCTAATTCTACATTACTTTTTATTCTGAATTACAGTAATTTTTTTGCAGCGCTCGCTTACGTTATGCATGTACGTACGTACGCACCAGCCGTCCTGGCACCCTGTGCATGGAACGGTTTTCACCACTGGCCGATCGATCGATCCGTCCGATGGACAGTAGTACGTTTTGATGATGTTCATGGAACGTCCTCGCGGGTCGCGCGAGGTGGGTTATTTTGAAATTGGTTTATTACTTTTGGTTTATATATAGTTTCTGAATTCTAGTTTTTATACAAGAGAGTATGAAAAGAGATAATTATATATGATTTTGATCATATAACTAAAATGGTATAGTGTCTACTACAATTAGATTATAAACTTATCTTGTAAAAATGTTTCATTTGAAAATTAGTTACTGTAATAAAAAAAATTGTAAGTATATAGCCTAAAAGCACCTAACTGATATCGTGATCTGCGTACGAACATAGTATATGATTGACCCTGTTGTTTTTATTTGCACTTTTGTAAAGATGGTTCATGATGGACAGGGAATATAAGACGTTCCTGTTAGTTTTAGCTTTTAGGATCTCCTAGGTTAGATCTAGCGGGGTTTCATTTACGGGTTCGAGTTCTTGAGGCAATACCGAGAGGGAGAGAAAGGACTAACCGTCCGACGCGGAGGAGGAGGAGTTGGCCATCGCGGGATGCTCGGTGAAATCTGCGCACGGGCAGCGACGGTCGGGGAAGAGGTGCGGGGCTCCTCGGCGGCGGCGTGTCCCGGGCGGCGGCGACCTCCCTGGCGGCGGCGATCTGGCGGTGGTGCTTCCCGTCGCTGGAGCGCCCCCTCTTAGATCGGGTCTAGGGTTTTGTCGGTGGGTCTGGCGGCGGCACGGTCAACCTTGGTTTTCGTGCCGCCCCGGCCCCCACCACTATTTATATGGCGCTGGCGACAGGGGCCCACCAGCCAATTGGGCTGGGCGCCCCCGATCAGGGCGCAGTCAAGGGGCTGGGCCAAATGCCCTGAGATCATTCTAACATTCTCCCCCTTAATCTCAATCTATACTTTATCTTTAATTACTTTTGCCTTTACACATTCCATCACAGATTAGTGCATAGAACATGTCTCATCGTCACGGTCAATCGCCGATAGATTGAACAGCTACAATACACCTCTCTGTTCTGAAATAGTTACTTTAATCTTTTGGGCCATCTTTTAGTCCAGGAATCATAGGCTTTCCCTTAAACCCATGCCGGCAACATATTCTCTGAACACGTTGGGTGGTAAGCCTTTAGTAAGCGGATCCGCTAACATCTTTGCGGTACTTATATGCTCAAGACTTATAATTTGATCCCGAACTTTATCTTTCACAACATAGTACTTTATGTCAATGTGTTTGGCAGCACCACTTGACTTATTGTTGTGGGCATACGTTACCGCGGGTTCATTATCGCAGTACAACTTAAGTGGTCTATTGATGTCGTCAACCACTTTTAAACCGGGTATGAACTTCTTTAGCCAGTTCACCTGCCCCGTAGCCTCATAACATGCTACAAACTCGGCATACATTGTGGACGATGTAGTGACGGTTTGTTTTGAGCTTTTCCACGATATAGCTCCTCCAGCGAGAGTGAATACATATCCGGATGTAGACTTTCTATCATCTCCCGCAAAATCAGAATCTGTATACCCCACTATATGGAGTGAATCTGATCTTCTGTATGTCATCATGAGGTCTTTTGTTCCTTGCAAATAACGCAAGACTTTCTTTATCAATTTCCAATGTTCTATTCCAGGATTGCTCTGGAATCTGCCAAGTAACCCGGTAACAAATGCTAAGTCAGGGCGTGTGCATACTTGAGCATACTGTAAGCTTCCGACAGCTGAAGCATATGGAACCGCTTTCATTTGATCGATCTCATACTGGTTCCTGGGGCATTGAAAATCTCCATATCTGTCGCCCTTGACTATAGGTGCAGGTGAAGGACTACATTTATGCATACCAAATTTCTTTAAGACTTTCTCTATGTATGCCTTTTGTGACAGTCCCAATACCCCTTTGTTTCTATCCCGGTGAATTTCGATCCCTAGAACGAACGAAGCTTCACCAAGATCTTTCATATCAAAGTTTGAGGACAAAAACTTCTTTGTCTCCAGTAGCAGACTGACATCACTACTAGCCAGTAGGATATCATCCACATACAGGATTAGGAAGATAAACTTCCCATCTTTAAACTTTGCATAAACACAGTTGTCCTCTACATTCTCTTTAAACCCAAATTTTCTTATTGTACTGTCAAACTTCAAGTACCACTGTCTTGAAGCTTGCTTTAACCCATAAATCGATTTCTTTAGGCGGCATCCCATTCTTTCATTTCCTTCCATGACAAAACCTTTCGGTTGTGCCATGTAAACATTTTCCTCCAAATCCCCATTAAGAAATGCCGTCTTTACATCCATCTGATGTAACTCTAAATCATAATGTGCTACTAATGTCATTATGATTCTGAAGGAATCTTTACATGAGACTGGAGAAAAGGTATCGTTGTAATCAATCCCTTCTCTTTGCGTAAAGCCTTTTGCCACAAGTTGCGCTTTGTATCTTTCTACATTCCCTTGAGAGTCATGCTTTGTCTTGTAGACCCATTTACAACCTACTGTTTTGGCTCCTTTAGGAATAATTTCCAAGTCCCAGACTTTATTAGTCTTTATGGACCTTATTTCCTCTTCCATGGCCTCAAGCCATTTTGAGGAATTTTCGCTTCTCATGGCTTCTTCAAATGAGGTGGGATCATCCTCCATTTGAAATTCCTCTGTATTATAAATCTGATAATCATCAGAAATAGTTGATCTTCTTACTCTTTGAGACCTCCTCGGGGCCTCCTCATTTGGTACATCTTCTGTTTGAGGCTGCTGTTGCTCCCCCTCATCCGTGGCAATAGGTTCTGTAGGATCCTGAAGAACAGGTTCCTCATTATCATTCATTGTTGCCACAGGAGGAACAATAACAGGTGCTGGCACCACAGTGTCTTGCACCGTCGGTGCAGCGACAGCAGGTAGTGTGAAGAATGGCTCTTGAATCATCGGAGTGGGCGCATACACCCGCTTCTCTTCAAGGTCAATCTCTCGAGCTACCATGCTTCCTCTCATCATTTCTTCCTCTAAGAAGACAACGTGTCTCGTTTCTACAAACTTTGTATATCTGTCTGGACAGTAGAAACGAAAACCTTTTGACTTTTCAGGGTAGCCAATGAAATGGCAACTTACTGTTTTGGGATCAAGCTTCCCAAGATTTGGGTTAAAAACTTTAGCCTCAGCAGGACTCCCCCACACACGTAAGTGGTTTAGTGAGGGAACTCTTCCTGTCCACAACTCGTACGGTGTTTTGGGCACGGACTTACTAGGCACTCTGTTGAGAATATGAATGGCGGTTTTCAACGCCTCCATCCATAAACTCAATGGCAGTGTGGAATACCTCATCATGCTTCGCACCATATCCATCAGGGTACGGTTGCGTCTTTCAACTACTCCATTTTGCTGAGGTTCGCCCGGTGTAGAATACTGGGCCACTATGCCATTTTCCTGTAAAAACCTTGCAAAAGGTCCAGGAACTTGTCCATATGGGGTATGTCGACCGTACTACTCCCCCCACGATCAGATCGGACTATCTTAATCTTTAAATCGTGTTGGTTTTCAACTTCAGCCTTAAATATCTTGAATTTATCCAATGCTTCATTTCTTTCTTTGATTGGATAAATATATCCATAACGGGAGTAATCATCAGTGAATGTTATGAACGAGTCATATCCATCCACACTTTTCACAGGAAAAGGACCACAAATATCTGTGTGAACAATTTGTAGAACTCCTGTGCTTTTTTTAGCGTCTTTTTTAATTTTCTTCACATATTTTCCTTTAATGCATTCTCTGCATTGTTCTAAGTCTGAGAACTCTAATGGAGGAAGAATATCATTCCTACCTAGTCTTTCTATTCTCCCCCTCGAAATATGGCCTAAACGACAGTGCCATAATTTCGACGACTCATCTAGAGTTCTCTTTCGTTTTCTGTTTACATTCGTAGACGAGGATTCAATCACTTTCTCGCACGCGACGTTCCCATTATCGCATACGACATTCACATCATCACATAATGATAACAAATAAAGCTCATTCTGTAAGATGGCAAGACCAACACATTCTTTATTAAACATTATTTCACACTTGCCATTTCCAAAATTACAATCATAACCATCTTTGTCCAAATTTGAAACACTAATCAAATTCCTCTGTAAAGAGGGAACAAAAAGGACATCTCTAAGTAAAAGATTGGAGCCATTAGCTAACTCTAATGAAAGATCGCCAACGGCTTCAACTTCAGCTTGGACTCCATTTGCAACTTTAATGCATCTTTCGTTTCTTTGCGTAGTCCTCGTCGAACGGAATCCCTGTAAAGAATTAGCAACATGAACAGTTGCTCCTGAGTCAATCCACCAAGTGGATTTCGAATATTGCACATACAGGCATTCATTTATAAAGGTAATAATGTTCTCACCTTTCTTTGCCATTATCATCTTTAAGTAATCAGGACAGTTCTTCTTGTAGTGTCCCGTCTTCTTGCAGTGAAGACACTGATCTTTGTCTACAGCAAATTTATTCTGTTGAGGCTGATGGACAGAGGCTTTTCCCTTGTTCTTTGAGAAGGAGGTACTGTTGAAGTTCTTTTTCTTGTTATCCTTCACATAGTTGATGGATCCACCATGTGAGGATTTAATTCTTTCCTCCTCTTGCACACACATAGCTATGCACTTTTCCAAGTCCCATTTCTCGGGTTGCATATTGTAGTTGACAACAAATGTGTCAAACTCTTTGGGCAAGGAAGCAAAAACCAAATGAATAAGGAACTCATCCTTGAGAGTCAAATCCATTGGTTTAAGCTTGGATGCCAAGTTGCTCATCCTCAGTATGTGCTCTCTTATGCCACTGCCACCACCAGAGTACCTTTCTGTCACAAACTGTTTAATCAGCTGTGTAGCATAAGTCTTTGAAGAGCCAGTAAACTAACTCTTTATTCTCTCAAGGTACTCTGTGACAGTGTCACACTCTGCGATTGAGCCCACAATAGCAGGCTCAATCGTGTTCTTTATCACAGCCATACATTTCTTGTTGGCTGTGGTCCATTTCTTATACTCAAGGTCATAAGACATCTGTAAGGGAGCATGATCCCTCTGTCTTTTCTGCCAAGCAGTATCATCCTCATTTTGATCCCTCACTGGTGCCATAGGCTCAGTGGGACGTGCTGTAGTGAGGATCCAGTCCACCTCAGCCAAGATAAACGTCAAGTCGATCTTTTTCTTCCACTCCCCATAATTATCTCCTTTAAGAGTGGGGATCTCTCTGATACAACTCATCAAGTTGTATCCGCCTGAAAAATATTTCAAATAAAGTGAGAACATAACAGGAAAATTATATGCCTTATTTCCAACGTTGGTCAAAAATACGACATACAATTTAAATCAATTTTATCTATACATTAAATCTACATCACCGTTGGGCAGAAATAGAAATAATGCATAAAATCATCAATTAAAAAATTATAATACTGTTATTATCAACGTTGGTCAGAAAATAACAATATCATAATTATCTGGGATTTATTTCTATTTTCCAAAATTAAATTCTCCCGTTGGTTCGAATTTAATAATGAAAATCAATTAACATTAACTTTTGCAGCCGAAACTGTAATTATTCTAAAAATAATTCATTATTCAGAAGCATTAAACTGTACACATTCAATCTCTAAAAAAATTAACACGTTGGTGCAAAATTTACAGAGATTTTAAATCAAATTTCAATCAAATTCATCAAAAAAATACTTCTGAAAAAACATTAAATCCAATTTTCGGGATTTACTGTGCAAACAGGCATTTCGGCCTGTTCGGCCTGGCCCACGGCCCACGGCGGCCTGCCCGCGCGCGGCCTCGGCGGCCTGCTCGGCCTACCTGCCAGCGGCCTCGGCGGCCTTCTCACGCGGCCCGCACAGCCGGCCTCACGCGCACCCGCGGCCTCTTTCTCACTTTCATTTCAGCCGTTGGATTCGCATCCAACGGCCGAGATCCTGCGCGGTCACGGCCTATGGCGAACCGCACCGCGTCGGCGCGATCCGAGCTGTCCACGCGCAATCCGGCGGCTCCCGTTCCGCGCGCGCACCGCAACCTGGGCCTGGGCCGTGAATTCTCTCGCTCGCCTGGGCCGAAAGCCAGCCCGCCCGCGCTCGGAGCGATCTCAGTCGTCCGATCGCATCCGACGGCTGTGCGGCGATCTCGCCCGATCAAAACCGCGCTCGCGCGGCGGAAAACCCTAACCCTAACCATTCTCTCCTCTCCCTCTCCTCTCGCGCCCGAGCGAACTCAGCGGCGGCGGCGGCGACTACGTCCACGCCGCCGGAGAAGAAGAAGACGGCGCCACCGCGGGCCCTCTCGCCAGCGTGCGCGCTCCCCTGAGAGGGAGCGCGCTGCCGTCGAGCGGCTCCGTGTTGGCGCCCTGTCCCGCGCGTCGACGGTGGCCGCACGTGGAGCGCCGGCGAGCCCACGGCTCGGCCGATCTCCCGCACGCCAGCGACGACGACGGCCCGGCGACGACGGCCAGGTAAGATCTTTTCAGATCTAGGGTTTCCCCTTCTCTGTTCTTTTGCCAATTTCTAGGGTTAGGGGGGGGTTCCTCTGTTCTTTCTTTTCTCCGTCTAGATCTAAAACTAGGATGCTCTGATACCATTGTTAGTTTTAGCTTTTAGGATCTCCTAGGTTAGATCTAGCAGGGTTTCATTTACGGGTTCGAGTTCTTGAGGCAATACCGAGAGGGAGAGAGAGGACTAACCGTCCGACGCGGAGGAGGAGGAGTTGGCCATCGCGGGATGCTCGGTGAAGTCTGCGCACGGGCAGCGACGGTCGGGGAAGAGGTGCGGGGCTCCTCGGCGGCGGCGTGTCCCGGGCGGCGGCGACCTCCCTGGCGGCGGCGATCTGGCGGTGGTGCTTCCCGTCACTGGAGCGCCCCCTCTTAGATCGGGTCTAGGGTTTTGTCGGTGGGTCTGGCGGCGGCACGGTCAACCTTGGTTTTCGTGCCGCCCCGACCCCCACCACTATTTATATGGCGCTGGCGACAGGGGCCCACCAGCCAATTGGGCTGGACGCCCCCGATCAGGGCGCGGTCAAGGGGCTGGGCATTTGGCCGTTGGGCCAAATGCCCTGAGATCATTCTAACAGTTCCTACGCAACGCACCACGGAAAGAAAGTTTCTCAGGCGATTGGTTCCCTTTTTAGGATGCCTGACGATCGGAAAGTTCAGAACAAAACAAGCTTTTTGAACAGGCCCTAAGCATACAGATTGGTGGTGAAAAACAAGGGGAGAAGTACCTATATTACGTGATTGAGCACAAGCTGCACAACCGTTTTAACGATCGCATAGCTGTGAGGACAGTCCCACATGACTCTTTTTTTTTTTACAATGTTAGCTGCCACTGGTAGCTTTGCATGCATACATGTAGTTTACATCTCAGTAGCGAGGATTGTGTAGGACTAAGCAGTTGTTCATCACACGATGTCCAGAACCGCATAATATGCAATGAGCACCGGCAAAGAAATCAGTGTTCCGAATATAACCCTGCATGAACAATTATGTTCGCCAAGTTAGTCCTTAAACATAAACAAGGAAAAAAAATACGACATAATTACTGTGACACTGATGCGGAGACTTACGCCGTGCTAAGTACATTGGCATGAAGGCCGTACTCCTTTGCAAAGACGAAGGAAGCAATAGCTTGAGGTAGTGCGGCCTGCATGTGGAGATCGAATGATCGAGCAGTAAGAGATCTTCAGAACGTCGTCTCATTTACTCAAATTTACCATCCATGCATGACATGCCGTTTTACGCTTTTCTATGTCACTCATTCGTTTAATATGATCCACATGTGTAGTACTGCATTTTCTATGTCACTTATTCGTTTAATATGATCCACATGTGTAGTACTGCATTTTCTATGTCACTCATTCGTTTAATATATGCCTAGCTGCAGTGGCGGATCCAGGAATTTAGGAATGGGTATTCGAAGTTACCTTTTGCGTCGAGGTGGAAGCAACCTTTTGCGTCTTTCCAACTCTCTCCCATAAAGATTTTAAATTTGCAGATTTCTTCATTTTTCAAAGCTCAAAGATCTACAAAATCAAACATATAGATAATTTGATACTTCAAGATAATTGGACGAATTATCAGAAATCATGACTACTATCTTTCAAGATACTTCAAGATAGACTATATGAAGTTGTGATTTGTGAAAGCAGCGGTAAATCTATATGCACAGAAGAAATCAAATAAATGATTCTTACATGTCCCTTTAGAACTGTCCCTCATGGCAATTGTAAATTTGGTCATAAGTCATAACAGCCTAACAATTCTTACATGTCACTTATGAGTTATGACAGCATATACAAATTGGCCAATTGTCCAATTCTCTTAACTACTGCTGCATAAATTGAGAAATATATTTCATATACATATTGGCCAAATTCACAATTGCATAACAGCATTACTCCATTACAACATGTCAGCATTACTCCATGGAATCGAGAAATCACCAATTCACCATGGAATCGAGGCATCGAGTGAGTCAATCGAGATTCGAGAAATGAGGAAATCACCAATTCCGGACGCCTGACGAGTGACGAGACGAGGGTGAGCCAGAGAGGGACTCAGGGACTGCGCTGCCGCGTGCTGTCGAGCGGTCGAGCCTGAGAAAGGAGCGCGCCAGCCGCCAGCGCCCGCTCCTCCGCGGCTCCGCCTCTCCGCTGCCAAAGGAGCGCGCCAGCCGCCGCCGCTTGCTCCTTCGCGGCTCCGCCTCTCCGCTGCCAAAGGAGCGTGCCAGCCGCCGGCGCTCGCTCCTCCGCGGCTCCGCCTCTCCGCTGCCCGGCTGCCGGAGTGCCAGATCTGAGAGACAGACGAGGGAGAGCCGGAGAGGGAGTGCGGACTGAGTGGTTGAGCCCGAGGAAGGAGCGCCGAGCCGCCGAGCGCGCCAGCCGCCGGCCCGCCGCCGCCCGGGCGCGGATCTGAGAGTTAGGGTTAGGGGTCGCTCGGACGCTCGCTCGCTCTGTCGCTCAGTCGCTGAGAGGAGAGACACGGGCTCGTGACGCGGTGACGAGGCGATCAGCGGAGGGCGAGTGGGCCGTGGGCCGTGTGGGCGTGGGAGATCGGAGATCGGAGGCGGAGTGCGGACTAGCGTTGGCCCGCTCGGCCGTTCAAGCCTGTGTCAACTGTCCAGAAGCTTCTTGAGACCCCATTACTAATGTATATACATATTATACCTAATATATAATCGATTTTTTGCAAAAAAAATTAGGTATTCAGCTGAATACCTATGAATTACTATAGATCCGCCCCTGCCTAGCTGATGGATCACTAAAGCCAAAAAGTTACGTAGCACTCACCAACTTGCTTACCGGCCGGGAAATGACGATTTGAGAAAACGGTAAAGCCAGTGAGCATGCACTAGCCGCCGATCGATGGAACGCATTTGTTGGTCCCAATAGAAAAGGCTCATCTGACGCAAAAAGTTAGTTCCAGCCCTCGTGGAGCGGATCAACACGTGTACTACGTTCTGCTCTCGTGGAGTAGAGTCACTAGACTCACCAGAGAGAACGCTGTGGTACGTACGTACCTGTATGATGGCGAGATGCAGCACATCGCCGCGGAGGCCGAGCGCGAATGCTCCGATCAGCATGGCGAGCGGGCCGGCGACGAACCGCAGCGCCATCCCCAGCACCGTCAGCCCCGCCCCGCACGCGATGATCTTCTCCTGCTGCGCCATGAACAACCCTGCATCATCATCCGTGAATGCACGTCAACAGATTGAAAGCCTTACGTACGTGTCATATGTTATTTCTTACTGCCTTTTCTTTTTTACCCTGTTCTTTTCAGCTTCTAAAAGCTACTTTTCAATTTTTCTATAATAACTAGTTTTTAAACGGAGTATTTTTTAAAGATAGAGTCTACTAGTTAATTGTAGTACATACTTTATTGACTTCATTTATATCGTCAAAAACCGTATGTGAGTTTCTGTTACTCTGTAATCTCTCATACAAACAGCCCAAAAGCCAAAAGCCGCAGCCAAAAAGAACAGGCCCTGAAAACCTTACGTACAGTGGCGGACCGACCGGTGGGTCAAGGGGGGCTGGCGCCCACCATACCACCGGCCGGAGCATGGGTACCCCCCTTCCTCCGGCTGGGGCGCCACGCCGCCAGGAGCCACCGCCGGCCGGAGCTGCGGTCTCTCGGTGAGGCTGAGCCACTGAAGAACAACATTACAGAACAGGACTACAGGAGAAGGTGGATTTGGGGGCATCTGGGCTCTGCCGAGACTGCTTTAGTGCGCCTGTGCGTGTGCCGGTCCCCGGTGTGCGTTTGTTTTTATTCGCGGTGATTCCTGATTCGATTTGCTGTGGCCTGTGTAGTGCGGTGTTGCTGTCTTGCTGAGCCTAGTGCCGACCCGACAGTTGTCTGGTATTTTGAGAAAGGAGAACACAAAGGTTGAATATTTATAACCTTTTTGTTTATTTAATCAGAGATTAAAAAGTATTGTGTTGGTAGTAGCGCAGTAGACTTCGATTTTTTTGTTTGTTAAACTCACTTTAGTTTATTTTATAATCAATCTTGCGTTGTCTTCTTCAGCAGGCCAATTCGTTGAGGAAATTCAGAGAACATTGTCTTCTTCTGGTGTGGTGATTTACTGATTTTGTAGGTATGAAACACAAACCTATATTTTAAATTTGTGTAATTGTAATTAATTTAGTATTTTAATTTTATATATTGTCATGTATTGATTTATAGAGTTGCAAGAAATGGAGAAACGAACATTGCACAAATATTTTTTGTCCAATACAAGTAGTACCCCTCATACTAATGAGAGTCAAGTAAAGAAGGCTCGGGTGGATTTTAGTCCCGATGAAATCATCGCTGATCCAGCAAATCGTATACCTATTAATGAGTATGCCAATGAAATTAGAGATCTAGTGAGGATAGCGTATTTGTTGAGAGGTCCAACCCAACCGAAAGGCCATGATTTTCCTCACAAAATGCAGAATGATTGTTCAAGGGCATTTCAACAATCTTGGTACAATAGATATGATTGGTTGAAGTATAGTGTGGAAAAGGATGCGGCCTTTTGTTTCTATTGTTTTCTTTTCAAGAAGCCTGCAAGGTCTGAAAAATTTGGTAGTCATGTATTTACAACAACAGGATATTCTAATTGGAAGAAAGCTTTAGCAACATTTGGTAAACATGTTGGTGGACCTAGTAGTTATCACAACATTGCAAGGGGGGACTGTGAGGATTTTAAAAATCAAAGGGCAAGTGTGACACAAAGACTTTCTAATCATGGCCGAGAGTCAGAAATTGCATATAAAATTCGTTTGACTGCTTCTTTAGATTGTGCAAGATTTCTTCTAATGCAAGGTGAAGCTTTCCGAGGACACGATGAATCTTCAACTTCCATCAATAAGGGAAATTTTAGAGAATTGGTTGAGTGGTACAAAGATAAGAATGAGGAAGTGAAGAAAGCGTTCGATAAAGCTCCCTTAAATTGTCAGATGATTTCTCCAAAAATTCAAAAGGATCTTGCGAAAGCTTGTGCGCAAGAGGTCACGAAGGTGATTATGGAGGAGATTGGAGATAAGAATTTCTTCATGCTAATTGATGAGTCACGAGATATATCAATAAAGGAGCAAATGGCTGTGGATGATAATTCGATTGGTAGAGAGTGACGTTGACAACCAGACTACTTGATCGAAACACGATAAGCCATCCAACAATCGCTACACCACCTCTTATCATGATCAACCTCGTCTAGAACGATGATTGACTTGATTACAAGGATTAATTCCTACAAACAATCGAAGAACAAGCAAGACCGAACTGATGTGTGCACAAAACAGGCTGTTCTCTCATTCATCTTTATAGCGCCATGTGTGCACAAATTTTACAACCACTTGTTGAGGTGTGTAAAACGAAGGCACCGCTACTTGTTGCACCAAGAGAAGAGAAAATAGTAGCCATGCATAAGTAGCTAAGTGAACAAGTCAACAGAATAAGAAAAATTATTTTTTTGCTGTTTTTTTTATTCTTTATGTGTAACAGGATGAAAAATTAAGAGACAATAGATTTAGCTTAAAAAGTTTCCGTTGTACAATTATAATCACTCTTTTTCTGATTGCTATCTACGATACTACACTACACTTTCTTGCCATTCTTGTGAAAACATGTCCGTGCTCTAAAAAAGAAAAGGAAGACAATTCAGTCAGTAGGTATGATTTTGGAACGCGGTTCAGAGCATATAGCAATAATATATGGGTTTTTTTAGCTGTGACTTATGACTTAGCTAAAAATTTTGAATTTTAGACTATATGCAGAGAGAAATAGTCGTATGTGATTTTGGCTAGTACAGCTGAACGGCGTTCGGCTTCGCCGCCGCCATCGACCGCCGCAGCCGCTTGCCGCCGCCGACGTTGTGCGTCGCCGCTACCGCTCGTGTGCTGCTCGCCGTGCACCGCCGCTCGTTGCGCACGGCCAGAGGGAGAGAAGAGAGAGAGGAAAATAAGAGATGGGAGAAAATATGAGGTGGGGGGAGAGAGAGGTATAGGATCGGAGATCCTATTTTTCAGTGCTGCAGATTGCTTTGGGGCGAAGGGTGTGGTGGATAAGGATGGATTTGGAACATTGTGATGCAGCAACGAATTATGTGGGAACAGAATAGATACGTTCAATACTCAATAGATTTTAGACAACTTTTTAGGTTGTACATGTCACAAAGAACTATCTTTTTCTTGCGTGACCTCTTTTTTTTTCTTTTTTCGCGAGGGATTTCTTGCGTGATCTTTACCAGTTTCTGCCTTGTAATCCCTTTTATGATTGGATGTTCACTTGTAGGGAGCTTTAGTTTAGCCAAACTAAGTCATATAGGCGTTTCTTTCTCTTCAATTTCTTTTGGTAAAATTATATCATATTTAAAGCATGAAACGTTGATTACCAAATACTTTATATATGTCGTCCTAAAGGTTAGCGACATCTTGGGTTCCTAGTATTTAGAAGCTAACTTATATTATTTCTTAATTCCATCTGGACTACAAAGCAACAAGTGAGTCACATATGGTGACCGGTGAGATCCAGTTGTTTTGACATTTCTGTGCCTTACTACTGTACTACATGTTGCCATCCAGAATTCTAGATGAATCGATAGCAACAATTGGGAGACAATGTTGTGCTGGTAGATCTCCAGCGGTGAAAAGGACTTTTTGTGAATACTATTCATTTCATTGAAAACAACAAGTTCTTATCCTCCAAAATGGGATGAGAAGGAGATCTTTCCTTTCTTTTTCTGAAGTAGAAGGACGGCCTAAGTTGAGGAATAAGTACCAAGAAAAGGAGAATTATTGAGGAATTAATGGATAAAATTTTGCAGAACTAGGCAACCTTTCCAATATTGCAGTGGGTAAAATCTATCTCTGATGCTTAACTTTAGCAATCATCAATTCTCAATTGTATAACAAAATGTATTTAGAAAAATCAAACTCCAGCTTATTGTCTGTACCGTAACACGGCATGCTTGATATATGGATTTTTTTTTTTGCAAAAAAAACTTTATAGCAAAGATTGACATACATAAACAAAATTTGGCAGGAACCTAGAGAAAAGTCAACATTCAAAAGAGCCTGCTTGTTTACATTATACAGTATGGAACCTTGCAACCATACCATTGGCACATACACAATGTCACCATGTACTACGTAACTATAGATGTGTCACCACTACTGGTTAACAACTTAAAATATCAGCAATTTGTAGTAGGAGAGTATAAGTTGTTAGTGTTGGAGGCAGGTATAACTAATGAAATACTAAAATCATTCTATAATTAGTTTAATTACTTCGATAACTATTGGGATAGCATCATGCAATTAACAATAGTAATTGAGTGACGGTAACAGACAAGTAGATTAATCTCAACACAGCAGAGGACTGTGGACCTGTAATTTGTCTAGCACAGACTGTCGTTTTAATATCATGGAATATATGGTTCATAGATCACCATCAGCAGGAAGACTGAAACTAGCAATCTCACTTAGTGGAACGTCCTCGCGGGTCGCGGCGCTAGCTGGGGATGGTTATTTTGAAATTGGTTTATCATTTTCGATGTATAGTTTTTGAATTCTGGTTATTTGTGTGTGAGAGTACGAAGAGAAACAATTATATATAATTTTGATCGATATAGCTGAAATGATATAGTATTTACTATAATTAAATTATAGACCTATCTTGCAAAGATATTTTATTTAAAAACTAGTTACTATAATAAAAATTAAAAGATATAATAAGTATGAAGGCTAAAAGCACCTAACTGATATCGTGATCTGCGTACGAACATAGTATATGATTGACCCTGTTGTTTTTATTTGCAGTTTTGTAAAGATGGTTCATGATCGACAGGGAATATAAGGCGTTCGTACGCATCGCACCACGGAAAGGAAGTTTTTGAGGCGATTGGTTCCCTTTTTTAGGTCCGTTCGGTTGAACTTTAAAATAGTAGTTTATAATTGAAATTAAATTGTCAGATGATTTATTTAGCATAATTAAATTTAAAAATAAAAAAATATATTAGCTTATCACGGACAACGCAAACGAATACGGGAAAAAGAACTAGCAAAAAAGCTTTAAAAAGCTAAACATTTAGAATAGACGAAATTTATGAATAGTAAAGAATAAACCAGAAGTCAGAAGCTCAAGCTCAATCGAGTGGGGTCTTAGACCCTGCTCAAAAGAGCTTTTTTTGAGTGGCTTATGGCTGAAAAGCACTGTACCTGATTGAAAAAACACTATAGCTGACAAATGTTTATTTAGCATAATTAAATTTAAAAAATTAAAAATAGAAAAACATATTAGCCCATCACGTATAATGCAAACAAATACATGAAAAAAAATCAGCAAAAAGCTAAAAAAAGAGTCAAAAGTTTAGAAAAAGATGAAATTTATGAATAAAAAAAATAAATCTGAAGCTGAAGTTGAAACGTGCAGGACCTTAGTTGCCTGGCGATCGAAACAAATGTCAAACTAGGGAAACATCAAAGCCTCGTACAGCGCTTTTGCACTTAGCCATCGATGGTAGGGCATAGGAACGTACTTTTAATAGGTGCGGTCCGTGCGGAGCGGCACTCCCATGGCGGGTGGGGCCATGGGGATACTTGATAGAAATGTTTTTTTGGTTTTATTATTATATTAGTAAAGTGCACGTACCTTGCACCGGAGTACCAAATAAAAGTAATACATATTATCAAATATGATCTCAAATTAAACAATGAATATCAATTTTATCTTAGTCATCATGTATCAAGCAAAGTATACATATGATCTCAAACTAAACAATGAATATCAATTTTATCTTAATCATCATGTATCTTATTCATATTAGTTCTATGCTCGTGCGTTGCATCGCAAATCCAAACCATAGAAGCAAGTCAAATAAATCATTTATATCCTGATAACAAAACGATATGTAGGAAGGTATTACTTGCATTATCATATTTGTTACTCTCAACGATAAGAGATGTCAGTTCATTTTCTTGTTGACTTCTCAATCTTGACAAAGTAGGAAGGATCCTTTTTAGTCTCTCGGGTAGAAACCTAAAAAATTTAGGAAAAAGAATTAATAATGGCTACCAATTATAACAGGAATAGTGCATGGTAAATAGAAAAAGTACAGGACTGGAGGTAACATATGGTTGTGAAACTTTAATGTACTGAAAATAACTCACATGTTAATTATTTCTGCAATTGCTCTGTGCTTGGAAGAGTTCAGCCCATAAGCAATGGAATTAAAAAGCCCCTAAAAATACAATCGAAAATCAGAATCCATAAAAAATGAGAAGTTACATGAAACATAGGAGAGTTTGCAAGATTAGTAAAAAAATTCTTATGTATATAACCTCATAGGGAAACAAAAGAACAGTACGATTCTTGCAAATACAACTTCAAGCAGACTCCATGAGTCATACATGCACTAAGTAGGGCCTTTTTGACAGTGGATTTGATCCAATTCAACTGCACTAATTCCATTGGATAATGAAGGCTAGCAATTATAAATCAATTGCATGGAATTGTTTCAAGAAAGAGGAGTGTTGGAACTCAAGCCCTCTCATTTGGAGCTAATCCAGTAAGCCTAAAGTTTTAAACTCCTTTTGACTGCAATTTCATTTCAATCTACGATCCTATTTCATCAAAGAAATAACTCGAAAATCTTAACAAATATAATCCCATTCATAAAGTATTTCAAGAAACCAATATGCCATCATAAGTATTATTTAAACTGTTCATTTAGTTCAGCCTAAGGCTCTCAAAACTTCTTACCCAAAACAACAGTTATCATATTCTAGCGGAAAAGAATTGAGACTGGAATGCCTGAACACACACATGGTGAAATTTAATCTCGTCACTATCATACACCTAATTTTAAAAACTCCACATTAAAAATAAGTAGAGCAATTAAAAACCACAGCCTGCTAAGCACAAATATTATGCTTCGCTAGTCACTACCATGAATCATGTTATAACATTAGTTAGTTAGTTATCACTATCGATTGATTTACACAAAGGGGAACATAATTAAGTATATAGGAGTGGCAAATATTCTGCTTCGCTAGTCACTACCATGAATCATGTGATAACATTAGTTAGTTATACCATTTGCTGTTGCCCATAAGTTTGTGTACTGAATATTTTTTTCCTCCTTGCTATGAAAGTCAGTTCATTTCACCCAAAAACAAGTGGCAAAACAAGATTGTCTTGCAGGCTAATTCAATAGATATTGACCAAGTTTCCTTACCTCAACAATATCTGGCTTGCAGAATTGCGGGATCTGGCTGAGTACAATCTCTCTGGCTTCCTATCAAGCCACAAAAATAAGAATTTCAGTTAATGTACAAGACTGTTAGATTATGTCCAATGTGTCAAAGATACAAAGCAAACAACTGATACAACATCAGCCACAGAGTACTGCATGTGAGGGAAACAACATGAATCTATCGCAGGCAAACATAGATTCCATACCTTATCTTTGCGTTCATCTCATGAATCTGGCTGATGATCTTGTCCCTGCAACAACTGATGCAAGTGCACGCATGATCAGTGGAAATCAACAAAATTATCCTACAGAAATACCGCGTATGTGCATATAGCCCAGGAAAAAGGTGCTAGATAAAGTTCATCCTAATCGTATTTCACTGTCTGCTATCACAGGCTCTGTGAAAGGTCCTTGGATATTAGCCAATTCCCGAAAAATTTGCAAATAAAGACCCAAAAAATAGTCTTGTTTTTAACAATACTGGAAAACACCCTCGATCAACGTGAATCTTTTCTAAGTAGTGCGACATAAAAAACTAAAAAAACTAAAATCCAGCAAAATAAACCAAGTAAGGGGATGACTATGGTACAAACAGCTTTTAGGCACAAAAAGTTGAGAAACTTTTTCATTCCCCTGCATTTTACCAATTCCCCCACCTCCCACTTGAAGGACCACTGGATGAACCATTGATGGTGGGAAAAAAAATAAAGTGCATAACATACAAGCACATGTACCAATCAAATATGTCAAACAATGTACGTTCTTGCAGAAGTATTGATAACACATCATAGCAGTGGACATCTGTTGTCGCGCCAGCAAGACCTGCAACCAAGGAGATCAGTGAGAAATCCACCTTTGTGTTTGACTGAGAAATAAAATTAGCATTTCACACCAGATAAGACCATCTACGTTTTCATTTCCATGTATGGTCTATATAACTCACGGCTCACAGCCTACTTTATCTAGCACCTTTTTCTTAGGCTATATGCACATACATGAAAATCATCAATACTGAGTTCATGGTCTATATAGTACATCTGCAATCAAAGGTAAGACAAAAAGCCCATTAAAGCTCTCGGTAGAAAAGGCAAAATTAACATGATCAGACATTACAAGTTACAACCACCAAACAAACCAAAAGTGATGCACAAACAATGGCATGCATACACGTATTGACCTACACATTGTGTGATTCACAACTTTGCGTGCATGTTGGCATATAAAGAATAAAGAATACCAGTACCACAAAAGCATCATAAAGTGTATACATGTTCATTCATTATATCAGAAAGATACGTACCTAGGATATATCAGAGAAGGCAGGAACAAAAATTTAAAAATTAAAATTTGTACATCGACCAATTTGGGCCAGAAACTCAAAAGGACATTTGGACAACTCAAATAAAGCTAGCCAACTTGTTTTTACTGGAGACATAAAAAATCAAACAAGGCCTCTCAATATGTGATCTTCTGGAGGCCATTATTAGTTCCCATTTACAATTTGGTCAAGCACATAACACATTATATTACTGTGACTTGTGCTCCTCAGAAAGCTAGACATATAATACTATAACACATTGCTCGTCATAGAACAATAGAGTTGTCTATGCTAGCATATACTGAAGTACAGCACTCCAGTATTGGACACTCGAGTTAAATCAAGGTGATCACTTGTTCTCATAATCTCATCTAAAGGAGCATGAAGTTAGTTCACAGTTTTGATCCAAACTGAGGTATATGAGTACAAAACTATTTTTTTTTGACAAAAAAGAAGATGGATAAAATCACGCTATGTTGTATCCTTCAAGATAGAACTGCAAGGAGCCCAGTTAGGTCATAAACTTACAACCACAAATAAAGGAGATAGTGAGCCATATGATGTTGGCAAGATTTTTTTTAACATTGACACAGTTTTAATTTGATTAGCAATATATTAACCAAACTATCGAAAAAAGGAAATATGGCTAAGGATAGGGAGCTGTGAGAATTTACCTTTTATGACCAAGAACGAAACTTGCAAGGGTAGTAGGCTAGCAAGACAGTAGCAATTCAGATGTATTGAAAAACATCTCTGAAAAACTGCAAGACAGAAAATGTTATGATCTTACCAATTCTCCATGCCAGTGCTGCTTCTCCTAGGCATTTCTTCAACACATGACATGCATGACACTAAGCCACCTTTGGTCTGCAAAAGTGAGGGCGAAGTAAAAATTGAGGGGCAAATAAAGGGAAAGAGATCACACAAATGGAAGGAGTAGGGGGAGGAGGAGGCGGCGGTGTCGGCGGCGCTGGGTGGGGAGGAGGAGGCGGGGGCGGAGTGGAGGAGCGGGAGAGGAGGAGGCGGAGCAGAGGAGTGGGGGGAGGAGGCGACGGCGGCGTGGGGTGGGAGGGAGGGGAGGCGGCGGCGGCGCGGGGTGGGGAGGAGGCTGCAGCGGCGGCGCGGGGTGGGGAGGAGGAGGCGGTGGCGGAGCGGAGGGGTGGGGGGAGGAGGAGGCGGCGGCGGAGCAGAGGGGTGGAGGGAGGAGGAGGCGGCGGCGCGGGCTAGGGTGGGGTGGGGAGGAGGAGGCGGCGGCGCGGGCTGGGGTGGGGAGGAGGAGGCGGCGGCGACGGAGGAGCGGGGGAGGAGGCGGAGGAGGAACGAGGGCGGAGCGCAGCGGAGGAGTGGGAGGTGGGAGGCGGCGTCACAGGCGGAACTTTCGCGAGGTGGGGGGAGATCAGAGAGAGGAGAGCGGAGGAGGCCCACGCGTCGGCGGAAGGTTTTTTTAGGACGGAAATCGAAGTGGAGGCCGCACCAACTACCAACTCCTTTTTAAGAAGTAAAGATAGTTAATTAAAATTTTTTATCTCTCGGTCATCTATAGTAGTAGTGATACATTAGCTTGTTTAGGATGTAGGAATTTCATATCAAACAATTCGATCCGACAGAAATATAGAAAATTTCTCCCATTCAGAATAGGGACCAAACAGTAGTGAGCCCTCAAGACACACTAATACCGCCAACTAAAGGGTTCGTTGCCTCTCGTTTTTCAGAGGAAGAGAGAAATTTATATATTACTTAGGCGATTACAATCCTTCTCCACACCGCAAAGTACGAAGTTAACGATCGTGATCTCATGAATGTTAACAATCGTATAGTTGTGAGGACAGTCCCACGTGACAATCCACCCATAAAAGTCCTCTGAGAAAAGTGTGATTGATAGCAATCCGGTTGACCTATCAAATACCATAGGAATAGGCCATGTAAGTTCCCTCAAAAATAAAGCTGTCATAGTCAAGTTCGTATCAGATTAGTATTCTTCTCCAGTTAGGTAAGTTCCCTAAAAAATAAAGCTGTCATAGTCAAGTTCGTATCAGATTAGTATTCTTCTCCAGTTAGGTAAGTTTCCTAAAAAATAAAGCTGTCATAGTCAAGTTCGTACCAGATTAGTATTCTTCTCCAGTGAGCCCGATTATATTTATAGGGAGATTTTGAAGTAAATTACGCACAAAAAACCCCTAGCATGCATTTATATGCACATGAATTTTTTTACAATGTTAGCTGCCACTGCTAGCTTAGTAGCTAGGAGCGCTCAGCTTGCTGTAGGAGTGAGTACTAGTTATCTCCTCCGTTGTACTTAAAAATTTTGGTACGGAATTTTATAAAAAGAAAAATGCATAACTTCCGAGCAAATAGCAATGCTATATTTAAAGTGATTTCGAGATGAGTCTTCCACATCCCGTGTACAAGGGTAGAGACGACCGTTCTCTCTACATATATCTTCATGCCATCTAAAGAAAAAGACAACTTTTACGATGGATTTTCTCTTAAGTTGTCTCTATAGGATGCTATAATTTTTTAATTTTTGCATAAAAAAATATGTTTGTTAGAGATATCAACTCATACAATACTGTTTATGTTATCTTTATGTTGTTGGTTTAAGGGCATGGGTTGTCTCTTCACCTAGAGGCAAGAGACAACTTCTCTCTCTTTGTTGGATCGAAATCGATGACAGAGGGGGTAAATATCGTTCTTTGAAAATTATCCTCAAAAATTATCCACTTAAGATTTTTCTCACCAAAAGCTATAAAAGCTATGATGAAAAATATCTTATGCTCTCTGAAAATTCAAGCTAGACAAAAACAAGAAAGAAATTCAAGCTAGAGATTCCAACTTCAAGCTTTTCCTGTAAACAAGCCAACTAGAAGGGAAGACTAATAAAAATAAAAAGATCAAACTCCCATAAGAAAAGATTTTTCCTGGTATCACTGCAGCTCCAAACTGAAACCTTAATAGACCACCATCTTGCCGAGCAAAAGGGTCTGTACCCAGCCGAAAATTGAGAGGGAGACAAAAGATAACAAGCCAAAAAAATTCAGATCAGCCGAAGGGAAGGAAACACAAACTTGTGCTCAAATCTAACTTTCATTACACAAGAGTTCTGGTGAAAAAGAAGGGGAGAAGGGCATATATTACGTGATTGAGCAAAAGCTGCACAACCATTTAGCCACACGCGCACATTAGTTTACATCTCAATAGCTAGCTAGGGTTGTGTAGTACTAAGCAGTTGTTCATCACACGATGTCCAAAACCACATAATATGAAAAAGAAGGGGAGAAGGGCATATATTACGTGATTGAGCACAAGCTGCACAACGATGAAGCTAAGTCATCAGTGGTGGATGGCAACGGTGTGGTGAGGAAGTGTGAATTGTTTTTATGGGATCATTTTCACGTGACGACTATCCTTTACCATCCGATCGTGATACCATGAATGTTAACGATCGGATAGCTGTGAGGACAGTCCCACATCAGAATCAACCCATAAAAGTCCTCTGTTAAGAGTGATTCATAGCAGTCCGATTGACCTATCAAATATCATAGAAACAGGCCAAGTAGGTTCCCTGAAAAATAAAGCTATCATAGTCAAGTTCGTATCTGATTAGTATTCTCCTCCAATTGGGTGAGCTCGATTATATTTATACGGAGATTTTGAAATAAATTAAGCACAAAAACCCCTACCATGCATATATATGCACATGACTCTTTTTTTACAATGTTAGCTGCCACTGGTAGCTTAGCATGCATACATATAGTGTTGGGCTATTTTGTAATTTACCTCATTTTTGGGCAAAGAAAAAGAAAATTGCCCATGGGGCCCACATGTAAGAGAGGGAGGGGAGAGATTAGAGAGGAGGCGACCATTTAGCTGGATCCAGATCTGGCGACACTTCTTATCCCCTCTCATCTCCTTTTCTTCGGGCGGAAGCTCTGGCTTCCTCGATTCATGGCACCGCCGAGTCCTCCCGATCGGTTCGGTCTCTTCAGCTTAAATAATAGATGGGAGTTGGGGTTTTGGGGGGAGAGCTCACCACCAGATCCAACATCCGCGGGCTATGCAGTCTTTGGGGATTTTGGTTGGGAGAGCTCGGCGGTGGCTGTGCTTTTGTGGTCTTCGAGTTGTGGCGTTGGTGCTCTCTGCTGGCTACTCCGTTCTCTGCACTGTGCGCTTGCGCTCAGTGAGTCTCTGGTTTTTCGACTCGGCTTTGGCTGGGTGGACTGCAACGGGATTTCATCTTCTTGTTGGTTTTGTGCAGCATCGTCTTGTACATTGGCTTCACGAATCGGTGAGTGTTGATTTGTGGAGTAGTGCTTTGTATCTCCGATTGCTTCTCTGGTGACATCCTAGTATTCGTCGGTGATTGATTTTCTGGGTCATCGTCTCCAACGAGCCTAGCCCCTTTTGGTCGTCATAGTGGCTTGGAGTGCCGCTGCTCTGTGAGCTTGCTTTCTACTCCTTTTACTGTCTACTGCGCATTTATCAACCGTGCTAGCTAGTTGATATTTCTGTATTTTGTGGTAAGATCTAGCACTGGAAGGACTTTTGCATAGTAAAATGTGGGCTTGTGATTGCTCAATGAGGAATTTTGTCAAGTTTGAAATCATAGTGACAATCTAAATTCATTCGGCTAGTTTGATGTCTCATGTGTCAATAGTATACTTCTTTGAAGTATAAGTTGCATCTCTGTCAATTGTTTATGCTATAACACCTGGTTCAGTATTGCTTACTACCATAGTTAGGCTTTGCAGAAAATATATACACATCTATTGATTCTACAATTGCCTTATGTATCTGTTGTTACTGCAGTAGCTTTACTCTGTGATTAGTGACTGATTTAGGTTAAAATATACTGTTCTTGCATGCCCTTGACATTGATACTACACTGAGGTGATGTTTACGTAGACAAACTAGCAGAATTTTGAGGATTTGTGACTATAATTGTTGAAAACTGACAAGAGTGATAGAAGGCCAAGTTTCTTTTACCTTGTGCAACTCCTCACCTAAGAGCAATACTTTAATTGTTAAATTTGTGCATTATGCAGATTTTATGTGCTCACATGTGTGTTTTGTTAAGCATATTACAGCATGTTAATGATATGAATTGTTTATCTGTTTTGGGAGATTATATATATTGCCATGTCATTTCATACTGTTGTATGTATACTTTCTTGTGCTTAATCATAATTAGAATTAAAATGAAAATATTGCTAAATCAGCTTATTTTCCAACATATAGTAGTAGCTAGGAGTGCCCAGCTAGCTGGAGAAGTGAGTACTCGTTATCTCCCACGTTGTACTCTAAAAAAATAGTACAGAATTTTATAAAAAGATAAAAGGTATAACTTCCGAGCAAATAGCAACGCTAAATTCAAAGTGATTTCGAGATGAGTCTTCCACATCCTGTGTATAACGGTAGAGACAACTTTTACAATTGACAGAGATATATCTCTTCGTGTCATCTAAAGAAAAGACAACTTTTACAATGGATTTTTTCTTAAGTTGTCTACTTGTCTCTATAGGATCGTATATTATTTTTAATTTTTGCATGAAAAAATATGTTTGTTAGAGACATTAACGTATACAATGGTGTTTTATGTTATCTTTATGTTGTTGGTTCAAATGCTTGCGTCGTCTCTTCACCATTCTCTGTCCTTGTTCTCTGTTCCATGTTAGAAAAAAATCCTACGACCTAGGATGAAGAAACCGCTGACATCGCTCATTTGTACATGCCCTAATTCAGCATGAAGAACTCAATCAATATTACAAAGCCATAGATAATTGAGAGACACCATCGATTGACTTTTCCCCCCCTTTATGGGATCATCGAATCTCATGCATACACGATAGAGTTTAACTTCCATACACATAACAGATAACACATCAAATGGTTCATGAGGGTATTACTCTGCTAGCTTCAAACTTTGTAAACTTGTGCTCAATTCAAACTTTATTACTCTGCTAGCTCGTACTAAAAAACAAAAACTCAATAGCTTGCTACGTTTGCAGTTCTGGTGAAAAACAAGGGGAGAAGAACACATATTACGTGACTGAGCACAAGCTGCAGTGCTGCACAACCGTTTAACTACACGCGTACATTAGTTTACATCTCAGTAGCGAGGATTGTGTAGGACTAAGCAGTTACGTTGTTCATCACACGATGTCCAGAACCGCATAATATGCAATGAGCACCGGCAAAGAAATCAGTGTTCCGAATATAACCCTGCATGAACAATTATGTTCGCCAAGTTAGTCCTTAAACATAAACAAGGAAAAAAATACGACATAATTACTGTGACACTGATGCGGAGACCTACGCCGTGCTAAGTACGTCGGCATGAAGCCCGTACTCCTTTGCAAAGACGAAGGAAGCAATAGCTTGAGGTAGTGCGGCCTGCATGTGGAGATCGAAGTAAGAGATCTTCAGAACGTCGTCTCATTTACTCAAATTTACCATCCATGCATGCATATAGTGCCGTTAATTTTACTCTTTTAACCTGGCCTTATAAATTCGTTTCATTTTTGACGTCCTGGACGACATTTTTTTTTATCAATTTTGCTGAACGATATGATCCGCATGTGTAGTACTGCATTTTCTATGTCACTCATTCGTTTAATATATGCCTAGCTGATGGATCACTAAAGCCAAAAAGTTACGTAGCACTCACCAACTTGCTTACCGGCCGGGAAATGACGATTTGAGAAAACGGTAAGGGTTTTGTTAAACGTTATTCGTATGTTTTTTTTTCTAACTATTATTCAGATTCAATGGCTATGAACTCTTCCTCTCCTTTGAAAAAAATCTTCCCCTTTAAAAATAAGAGCCTCTTGATATCTAATCTAAAAATTATAAATTTAGATAATAATTAAGAAAAAAATATCCAAATGATGCATGTACACTCTCAAATGGTAAAGCCAGTAAGCATGCACTAGCCGCCGATCGATGGAGCCCATTTGTTGTTACTTGTTCCCAATAGAAAAGGCTCGGTAAAGCCAGTAAGCATGCACTAACCGCCGATCGATGGAGCCCATTTGTTGTTACTTCTTCCCAATAGAAAAGGCTCATCTGACGCAAAAAAGTTTGTTCCAGCCCTCGTGAAGCTACGGGCCTGTTCGGCTGGCCATAAGCCGGTCGGCTTTTCGCAGCCGTTACAATACCTAACTTTTAAACAGAGTATTTTTTAAGATAGGGTTTATAAGTTAAACGTAGTACACGTTAAAAGCCTAACATCTATACCAGCCAAAATCGCAAGTGAGTATCGATCTCTCCGTAATCTGTACTGTAAACAGCCAAAATTCAAAAAAATTAGCTAAAAACTATGAGCCGCGACAAAAAGTTAGTTCCAGCCCTCGTGAAGCTACGTTCTGCTCTGGTGTAGGGTCAGTAGACTCACCATAGAAAATGCTGTGGTACGTACCTGTATGATGGCGAGATGCAGCACATCGCCGCGGAGGCCGAGCGCGAATGCTCCGGCCAGGGTGGTGAGCGGGCCGGCGACGAACCGGAGAGCCATCCCCAGCACCGTCAGCCCTGCCCCGCATGCGATGATCTTCTCCTGCTGCGCCATGAACATGCCTGCACCATCATCCGTGAATCGGTGAATGCACATCAACAGATTGAAAGCCTTACGTAAACGTTTCATATGATGATTCTTACTGCCTTTTCTTTCTTACCCATGCTGAACATGGCCAGTCCCGTGCCGGTCTTGGACATGACCTGCAGCGAGCCCGTCACGATGCCCGGCATGCTGAGCTGCCACCTGCATGCCACAGCAACCGTACGCCATGCACGCACGTAAAACACACCGTGAGCTTTCCGGTATATGATGATGCATACACGTAAGTATGGCGGTTTGACAGGTGCATGCGAAGCGGCAGAGTTTGTACATACCTGTAGGCGATGCACGCCCACACCACGCCCAGGACGCTGGCGTACACGTTAGGGTTCCTCGCGAGCTTCAGCCCGACGGTTCTTGCCAGCGGCCAGAACCGGATGCCGCTAGTACTGGCAGGCTCTTCCACGTTCATCTCGACGTCACCGGTATTCTCGGGCGACGACGAGAGGGGCTCGATGCGGCGTCCACGGTTGCTAGTGGTGGAGCCGTCGACGTCGGCCGGGGACGGGGGGATGACACCGACGACCCAGGCTTTGCGTAGCTCGAGGGCCAGGAGCAGCAGCGGGACCCACACCATGGCCTGCACGACGGCGATCTGCACGATGAGGTCCTGCGCCCACTTGCCGTACATGGCGTTGAGCAGTGGCACGCCAACGACGAGAGTGTTGTTGAGGGTGGCGAGGGAGAAGCCGGTGATGGACCAGGAGTAGGCGCCAGCCTTGGCGCAGAAGCGCGCCCAGGTGGCCATGGCGAGGATGGTGAGGAGCTTGGAGATGGCGTCGGCAGCAATGACGCGGTAGTTCATGGAGAAGGGGTCGGTGCGGACGACGAAGTCGAACGTGAAGAAGGGCATGGAGAAGTAGACCACCAGCGTGTTGATGGCGCCGCACTGCTCCGGCGTGAAGAACCGCCACCACCGCACCGAGCCGTACCCCAGCCCCAGCGCGAAGTAGAGCGGAGCCATTGCCGCCACCACCTTGTAGATATCGCCCCACGCTATCATCTTCACCTCTCTCTCTCTCTCTCTCTCACACACACACTCAGTTAAATCAAGTGTACGATGTTTCAGTCTCGTTGATCTTGCGTCTGAGGCTCTGAGCTAGCTAGGAATGAATTTGTGTGCTGCCCTTGCTGAGCTTATATAGCCAGGGAAGAAGGAAACAGAGTACACTGTAGATCGATGGAATGTGCTGGGAATTGGGATCCCATGAGCAAGTTGCATGTCTTATCTGGTTGCCTGCCTCGGCATGCAAAAACAGAGGGATTAATTGGGAGATCGGGATTGGATGGCATGTCACTGGGCCAACATAGGGTGACGGAAAGGCGACGCAGAGAGGGGAAACATACGTTAGTAATGGATGCAGGGCAGCATATATATGTGTGTAATCGAATTAGATGTTATTCCTGGAATCGAGCAGCTGGTTTCGTCGGTGCATGTTTGCTTTAATCAATTCCTGTGGGAGGGGCCATTACTACTTATGGTGGAGATCGAGATATACATGCAGTGCAGGCGTACAGCTCATGGCATGAATGGTGGCACGTACACTAGCTCGAGATATACACAACTTGCTATCATACATGCATGTACGGGCGACAACGTATATTGCATTGCGGCCGATACGTTCCTGCGCTCACAGCTCACTGTAATTACTTTTTCTTGTAAGACAGATGACGTCCGCACAGCCATCGACGTCATTGAATAGGTCTAACGCTCTGAAGACCGGGATAGTTAAGCATGATAGAGGAGTATCGAAAAGATCAGAAGATTAAATGACCATCACAGAGGTCTCTTCGGATGGGATCCCTCTGCAACCGAAAAAAGCAACGGCAATATTCTGTATTACCTGCAGGATACTTAGAATGCAATGGGTCCCCATCACTGCAGCAAAGTGGAAAGCCTTGACAAAGGAAGAGAAAAGCACAGATGTGGGTGGAAATTTCAAACTTGTTCGAGATTCCAGAAGAATTCCGTGGACTTGTGCGACAGCAGACGCTCCTCGGATGAGAAAAGCATGTAAAACCTTCAAGAGCAAATTTCTCGAGGTATCCTTTCTTGTGACCAAGGATCACACGCCCTTCTTGAGGTATTCTTTCTTGTCGCTGGAAACATGGAAGGTCTTTGTGTGGATGAAGACGACAACAAAATTTCAACAGCAAAGTGTGGTGCACAAGGCTCTCTAGGCACAAAACACTCATCCCCATAGACTCGGTACCACTGGTACGCGATTAAAATCCCGTAATGGAGGATGCAGGATGAGGTCGCAATCCAATTGGAGGCCTTCCTACCATTTGCTGGTATCACAAACGAGCGTACTTGAAACTGGCTAAGAGCGAGATCATCAACCACGTCTTTAGGTGTCTCATCTTTCAAAAACCCCACAGATGAGGAAGTGTCCCAACACCTGGTAAGATATGTTAAACTACTTAGTTGTTAATAGGTCTATAACTTCATAGGGTCTAAAATAATATGATTGCCTCTTGCAACAAATATTGATTACCGAATCTTCCCAAAGCTTCAGTGAAGTAGTTAGGGAGAATGATATACTATCCACTGACCTGGAAAACAAGGAGCACCCAGGTCGCATACGAGGCCTAGGCTAGGAGTTTATGTATCTTGGAGGCATGGATTCCCAAACGACTCCGAGGTGATGGAGTAGGAAGAGATCCAAGACCGAGCGTGAGGAACAAATGAAACAGAAGTTTCGTGCACAACTTGAGGAAGAGTTATCTTCCTGGACGATTGGGCGGAGTTGGATCAGTGATCTTCTCAAAGGAGTTTGTAAGAAGACTCGGCATTCATGTAAAGATTGGAGCTCACCTACCCGGAACGGGGAAGAACTACCTCTAGTGGACTCGAGGTGTTTTGGCTTGCTGGAGTGAGTACTAGTTATCTCCTCCGTTGTACTTAAAAATTTTGGTACGGAATTTTATAAAAAGAAAAATGCATAACTTCCGAGCAAATAGCAATGCTATATTTAAAGTGATTTCGAGATGAGTCTTCCACATCCCGTGTACAAGGGTAGAGACGACCGTTCTCTCTACATATATCTTCATGCCATCTAAAGAAAAAGACAACTTTTACGATGGATTTTCTCTTAAGTTGTCTCTATAGGATGCTATAATTTTTTAATTTTTGCATAAAAAAATATGTTTGTTAGAGATATCAACTCATACAATACTGTTTATGTTATCTTTATGTTGTTGGTTTAAGGGCATGGGTTGTCTCTTCACCTAGAGGCAAGAGACAACTTCTCTCTCTTTGTTGGATCGAAATCGATGACAGAGGGGGTAAATATCGTTCTTTGAAAATTATCCTCAAAAATTATCCACTTAAGATTTTTCTCACCAAAAGCTATAAAAGCTATGATGAAAAATATCTTATGCTCTCTGAAAATTCAAGCTAGACAAAAACAAGAAAGAAATTCAAGCTAGAGATTCCAACTTCAAGCTTTTCCTGTAAACAAGCCAACTAGAAGGGAAGACTAATAAAAATAAAAAGATCAAACTCCCATAAGAAAAGATTTTTCCTGGTATCACTGCAGCTCCAAACTGAAACCTTAATAGACCACCATCTTGCCGAGCAAAAGGGTCTGTACCCAGCCGAAAATTGAGAGGGAGACAAAAGATAACAAGCCAAAAAAATTCAGATCAGCCGAAGGGAAGGAAACACAAACTTGTGCTCAAATCTAACTTTCATTACACAAGAGTTCTGGTGAAAAAGAAGGGGAGAAGGGCATATATTACGTGATTGAGCAAAAGCTGCACAACCATTTAGCCACACGCGCACATTAGTTTACATCTCAATAGCTAGCTAGGGTTGTGTAGTACTAAGCAGTTGTTCATCACACGATGTCCAAAACCACATAATATGAAAAAGAAGGGGAGAAGGGCATATATTACGTGATTGAGCACAAGCTGCACAACGATGAAGCTAAGTCATCAGTGGTGGATGGCAACGGTGTGGTGAGGAAGTGTGAATTGTTTTTATGGGATCATTTTCACGTGACGACTATCCTTTACCATCCGATCGTGATACCATGAATGTTAACGATCGGATAGCTGTGAGGACAGTCCCACATCAGAATCAACCCATAAAAGTCCTCTGTTAAGAGTGATTCATAGCAGTCCGATTGACCTATCAAATATCATAGAAACAGGCCAAGTAGGTTCCCTGAAAAATAAAGCTATCATAGTCAAGTTCGTATCTGATTAGTATTCTCCTCCAATTGGGTGAGCTCGATTATATTTATACGGAGATTTTGAAATAAATTAAGCACAAAAACCCCTACCATGCATATATATGCACATGACTCTTTTTTTACAATGTTAGCTGCCACTGGTAGCTTAGCATGCATACATATAGTGTTGGGCTATTTTGTAATTTACCTCATTTTTGGGCAAAGAAAAAGAAAATTGCCCATGGGGCCCACATGTAAGAGAGGGAGGGGAGAGATTAGAGAGGAGGCGACCATTTAGCTGGATCCAGATCTGGCGACACTTCTTATCCCCTCTCATCTCCTTTTCTTCGGGCGGAAGCTCTGGCTTCCTCGATTCATGGCACCGCCGAGTCCTCCCGATCGGTTCGGTCTCTTCAGCTTAAATAATAGATGGGAGTTGGGGTTTTGGGGGGAGAGCTCACCACCAGATCCAACATCCGCGGGCTATGCAGTCTTTGGGGATTTTGGTTGGGAGAGCTCGGCGGTGGCTGTGCTTTTGTGGTCTTCGAGTTGTGGCGTTGGTGCTCTCTGCTGGCTACTCCGTTCTCTGCACTGTGCGCTTGCGCTCAGTGAGTCTCTGGTTTTTCGACTCGGCTTTGGCTGGGTGGACTGCAACGGGATTTCATCTTCTTGTTGGTTTTGTGCAGCATCGTCTTGTACATTGGCTTCACGAATCGGTGAGTGTTGATTTGTGGAGTAGTGCTTTGTATCTCCGATTGCTTCTCTGGTGACATCCTAGTATTCGTCGGTGATTGATTTTCTGGGTCATCGTCTCCAACGAGCCTAGCCCCTTTTGGTCGTCATAGTGGCTTGGAGTGCCGCTGCTCTGTGAGCTTGCTTTCTACTCCTTTTACTGTCTACTGCGCATTTATCAACCGTGCTAGCTAGTTGATATTTCTGTATTTTGTGGTAAGATCTAGCACTGGGAGGACTTTTGCATAGTAAAATGTGGGCTTGTGATTGCTCAATGAGGAATTTTGTCAAGTTTGAAATCATAGTGACAATCTAAATTCATTCGGCTAGTTTGATGTCTCATGTGTCAATAGTATACTTCTTTGAAGTATAAGTTGCATCTCTGTCAATTGTTTATGCTATAACACCTGGTTCAGTATTGCTTACTACCATAGTTAGGCTTTGCAGAAAATATATACACATTTATTGATTCTACAATTGCCTTATGTATCTGTTGTTACTGCAGTAGCTTTACTCTGTGATTAGTGACTGATTTAGGTTAAAATATACTGTTCTTGCATGCCCTTGACATTGATACTACACTGAGGTGATGTTTACGTAGACAAACTAGCAGAATTTTGAGGATTTGTGACTATAATTGTTAAAAACTGACAAGAGTGATAGAAGGCCAAGTTTCTTTTACCTTGTGCAACTCCTCACCTAAGAGCAATACTTTAATTGTTAAATTTGTGCATTATGCAGATTTTATATGCTCACATGTGTGTTTTGTTAAGCATATTACAGCATGTTAATGATATGAATTGTTTATCTGTTTTGGGAGATTATATATATTGCCATGTCATTTCATACTGTTGTATGTATACTTTCTTGTGCTTAATCATAATTAGAATTAAAATGAAAATATTGCTAAATCAGCTTATTTTCCAACATATAGTAGTAGCTAGGAGTGCCCAGCTAGCTGGAGAAGTGAGTACTCGTTATCTCCCACGTTGTACTCTAAAAAAAATAGTACAGAATTTTATAAAAAGATAAAAGGTATAACTTCCGAGCAAATAGCAACGCTAAATTCAAAGTGATTTCCAGATGAGTCTTCCACATCCTGTGTATAACGGTAGAGACTACTGTTGTCTATATATCCCTTCGTGTCATCTAAGGAAAAGACAACTTTTACAATGGATTTTTTCTTAAGTTATCTGTCTCTATAGGATCGTATATTATTTTTAATTTTTGCATGAAAAAATATGTTTGTTAGAGACATTAACGTATACAATGGTGTTTTATGTTATCTTTATGTTGTTGGTTCAAATGCTTGCGTCGTCTCTTCACCATTCTCTGTCCTTGTTCTCTGTTCCATGTTAGAAAAAGATCCTACGACATAGGATGAAGAAACGGCTGACATCGCTCATTTGTACATGCCCTAATTCAGCATGAAGAACTCAATCAATATTACAAAGCCATAGATAATTGAGAGACACCATCGATTGACTTTTCCCCCCTTTTATGGGATCATCGAATCTCATGCATACACGATAGAGTTTAACTTCCATACACATAACAGATAACACATCAAATGGTTCAAGAGGGTATAAGGTGTTGCAAACTTGTGCTCAATTCAAACTTTATTACTCTGCTAGCTCGTACTAAAAAAATAACTCAAGAGCTTGCTACGTGCATGAGTTCTCGTGAAAAACAAGGGGAGAAGAACATATATTACGTGATTGAGTACAAGCTGCACAACCGTTTAACTACACGCGTACATTAGTTTACATCTCAGTAGCGAGGATTGTGTAGGACTAAGCATGCAGTTGTTCATCACACGATGTCCAGAACCGCATAATATGCAATGAGCACCGGCAAAGAAATCAGTGTTCCGAATATAACCCTGCATGAACAATTATGTTCGCCAACTTAGTCCTTAAACATAAACAAGGAAAAAATACGACATAATTACTGTGACACTGATGCGGAGACTTACGCCGTGCTAAGTACATCGGCATGAAGCCCGTACTCCTTTGCAAAGACGAAGGAAGCAATAGCTTGAGGTAATGCGGCCTGCATGTGGAGATCGAATGATCGAGCAGTAAGAGATCTTCAGAACGTCGTCTCATTTACTCAAATTTACCATCCATGCATGACATATAGTGCCGTTAATTTTACTCTTTTAACATGGCCTTATAAATTCGTTTCATTTTTGACGTCCTGGACGACATTTTTTTAATCAATTTTGCTGAACGATATGATCCGCATGTGTAGTACTGGATTTTCTATGTCACTCATTCGTTTAATATATGCCTAGCTGATGGATCACTAAAGCCAAAAAGTTACGTAGCACTCACCAACTCGCTTACCGGCCGGGAAATGACGATTTGAGAAAACGGTAAGGGTTTTGTTAAACGTTATCCGGATATTTTCTTTCTAACTATTATTCAGATTCAATGGCTATGAATTCTTCCTCTCCCCTTTGAAAAAATCTCTTCCTTTAAAAACAAGAGCCCCTTGATATCTAATTCAAAGATTATAAATTTAGATAATAATTAAGAAGAAAATATCATGATGCATGTACACTAGCCGCCGATCGATGGAGCCCATTTGTTTTGTTGTTCCCAATAGAAAAGGCTCGGTAAAACCAGTAAGCATGCAATAGCCGCCGATCGATGGAGCCCATTTGTTGTTACTTGTTCCCAATAGAAAAGGCTCGGTAAAGCCAGTAAGCATGCAATAGCCGCCGATCGATGGAGCCCATTTGTTGTTACTTGTTCCCAATAGAAAAGGCTCATCTGACGCAAAAAGTATGTTCCAGCCCTCGTGAAGCTACGGGTCTGTTCGGCTGGTCCATAATCCGGTCGGTTTTTTTTTAGCCGCTCTAGTATCTAACTTTTAAACAGATTATTTTTTAGATGAAGTCTACAAGTTAAACGTAGTACACATTAAAGGCTTAATATCTGTACCAGCCAAAATCGCAAGTGAGTATCAATCTCTCAGTAATCTGTACCATAAACAGCTAAAATTCAAAAATTTCAGCCAAAAGTCATAAGCCGTAGCAAAAAGTTAGTTCCAGCCCTCGTGAAGCTACGTTCTGCTCTGGTGTATGGTCAGTAGACTCACCAGAGAAAATGCTGTGGTACGTACCTGTATGATGGCGAGATGCAGCACATCGCCGCGGAGGCCGAGCGCGAATGCTCCGACCAGGGTGGTGAGCGGGCCGGCGACGAACCGGAGAGCCATCCCCAGCACCGTCAGCCCCGCCCCGCATGCGATGATCTTCTCCTGCTGCGCCATGAACATGCCTGCACCATCATCCGTGAATGCACATCAACAGATTGAAAGCCTTACGTAAACGTTTCATATGATGATTCTTACTGCCTTTTCTTTCTTACCCATGCTGAACATGGCCAGTCCCGTGCCGGTCTTGGACATGACCTGCAGCGAGCCCGTCACGATGCCCGGCATGCTGAGCTGCCACCTGCATGCCACAGCAACCGTACGCCATGCACGCACGTAAAACACACCCGTGAGTACGGCGGTTCGACAGGTGCGAGGCGGTAGAGTTCGTACATACCTGTAGGCGATACACGCCCACACCACGCCCAGGACGCTGGCGTACACGTTAGGGTTCCTCGCGAGCTTCAGCCCGACGGCCCTCACCAGCGGCCAGAACCGGATCCCGCTAGTACTGGCAGGCTCTTCCACGTTCATCTCGACGTCGCCGTCATTCTCGGGCGACGACGAGACGGGCTCGATGCGGCGTCCACGGTTGCTAGTGGTGGAGCCGTCGACGTCGGCCGGGGACGGGGGAATGACGCCGACAACCCAGGCTTTGCGCAGCTCGAGGGCTAGCAGCAGCAGCGGGACCCACACCATGGCCTGCACGACGGCGATCTGCACGATGAGGTCCTGCGCCCACTTGCCGTACATGGCGTTGAGCAGTGGCACGCCGACGACAAGCGTGTTGTTGAGGGTGGCGAGGGAGAAGCCGGTGATGGACCAGGAGTAGGCGCCAGCCTTGGCGCAGCAGCGTGCCCAGGTGGCCATGGCGAGGATGGTGAGGAGCTTGGAGATGGCGTCGGCGGCAATGACGCGGTAGTTCATGGAGAAGGGATCGGTGTGGACGACGAAGTCGAACGTGAAGAAGGGCATGGAGAAGTAGACCACCAGCGTGTTGATGGCGCCGCACTGCTCCGGCGTGAAGAACTGCCACCACCGCACCGAGCCGTACCCCAGCCCCAGGGCGAAGTAGAGCGGAGCCATTGCCGCCACCACCTTGTAGATATCACCCCACGCTATCATCTTCACCTCTCTCGCTCTCTCTCACACAAACTCAGTTAAATCAAGTGTACGATGTTTCAGTCTCGTTGATCTTGCGTCTGCGGCTCTGAGCTAGCTAGGAATGAATTTGTGTGCTACCCTTGCTGAGCTTATATAGCCAGGGAAGAAGGAATCAGAGGACACTGGAGATCGATGGAATGTGCTGGGAATTTGGATCCCATGAGCAAGTTGCATGTCTTATCTGGTTGCCGCCTCGGCATGCAAAAACAGAGGGATTAATTGGGAGATCGGGATTGGATGGCACGTCACTGGGCCAACATAAGGTGACGGAAAGGCGACGCAGAGAGGGAGAAACATACGTTAGAGCAAGTTTAATAAGGTTGACTGTGCTAGCTACAAGGGAATCCATGTCAGCATAGTCCTATGTGGAGGGGAGAGAAAAGGAGAGAGAGAGCCAAACCGACTCCCATGCAAGAGTCAGGTTATAGCACAGGAAAAGAGGCATTATCCATGCATGTACCAATAGAACTAATTGATATACCCATGCATGTATTAAATTATCAATACCCATGTATGTATTAAATGATTGAGAGCTCTTGTGGAGACAACTTATAGCCAGCTTATTGTATAAGTTGACTGCATCATTATCTTTTGATGACATGAAAATGTATTGAAGATAGCAGCTATCTGTACTATTAAACTTGCTTAGTAATGGATGCAGGGCAACATATGTGTGTGATCGAATTAGAAGTTATTCCTGCAATCGAGCAGCTGGTTTCGTCGGTGCATGTTTGCTTTAAGCAATTCCGGTGGGAGGGGGCATTACTACTTATGGTGGAGATCGAGATATACATGCAGTGCAGGCGTACAGCTCATGGCATGAATGGTGGCACGTACACTAGTTCGAGATATACACAACTTGCTAATAGCTATCATACATGCATGTACGGGCGACGACGTATATTTAGGGGTGAAAAAATAGCTTGAGGCTTGCGAGCCAGCTCGAGCTCGTTACGAGCCGAGCCGGCTCGGCTCAAGCTCGTAAATTTTCAAGCCAAGCCGAGCCTCCTTCATAGCTCGCAAAAAAATGAGCTGAGCTCGAGCCGCTCGCGAGCTTTTATGGCTCGCATGTTGGCAATCGGCCCAGCAAGCCTTCGCAAGCTTTTTTGGCTCGCAAGCCTCACAAGCCTTCGCAGCTCGCTTCGCATGCCGCCCCTACTTTATCATCGCCACGACGCCACCCCTTTCGTCGGCCGTTTTCGATGGTGGCTTCAGCGGCCAGATTCGGGATTTCACCCTTCTCGAAGAGCTCGTCGACCATCGTCAGACTCTCCGTCGGCACGGTCTGTCGACAAGTGTGCCTAACTCGAAGTCCGTGTCCCACGCCGCCCCGTTAGCGGTGGCGCCGCCGAGCATGGCCTTCGGCGTCCCTGGCCTCTCCTCCCAGTCGAACGGCACGCCCGAGGCGGCCGTCGAGTACGGCGCGTGTGGCTGGAACTCCTCCAGTCCTCCTCCTCCTCGTCTTCCTCATCCTCACCGTCGCGGCCGGCATCGTTACCCTCGGTGAAATGCACGTATATGGCCGCGGCACGCCTGGGGCTCGCGGGCCCACTGGTGAAGTGCTGGAAGAGGTCGAAGGGGCTGGCGCTGGTGAGGTGCGTGGCCGGCAGTAGGAGGTCGAACGGGATCGGCGACGACGGCGCCGTAAGGAACGGACCGCCCGCCGCCCCCTCGGCGAGACCAAACGGGCTCGCGGCCGCGGCAAGGCGGCCTCACGGGCTGGACGTCGCCGTGGCGTACGGGCTCTTGGCCGCGCTGTCGACCCGAAAGTCCTGCCGCGGCGGCAGCGAGGTGGATATGGGAGGGAACAGAGGAAATCGCGAGGAAGGAGGGAGAGAACAGAAACAGGGAAGTGGACTTTATACAGTGAATTAGCTGGTCAGCTCGTGAGCCGTAACGAGTCGGCTCGAGCCGCGTACCGAGCCAAGCCGAGCCTGCATCTTGGCTCAGTGGCTACACGAGCCGAGCCGAGCCGCAGCACTACACGAGCTTGACCGAGCCCGGCTCGAGCCGGCTCGGCTCGGCTTGTTTCCAATATTGCATTGCAGCCGACACGTTCCTGCGCTCACAGCTCCCTGTAATTACTTTTTCTTATAAGACAGATGATATCCGCACAACCATTGTTATTGCCATCGACGTTATTGAATGGGTCTAACACTCTGAAGACCGGGGTAGTTAAACATGATAGAGGAGTATCGAAAAGACCAGAAGACCAAATGCCCATCATGGAGGTTTCTTCGGATGGGATCCCTCTGCAACCAAAAAAAGCAGCGCCAATATTCTGGATTACCTGTAGGATACTTAGAATGCAATGGGTCCCCATCACTACAACAAACTGGAAATCCTTGACAAAGGAAGAGAAAACACAGATGTGGGTGGAAATTTCAAACTTGTTCGAAATCCCAGAAGAATTCCGTGGACTCGTGCGACAACAGGCGCTCCTTGGATGAGAAAAGCATGAAAACCCTTCAAGAGCAAATTTCTCGAGGTATCCTTTCTTGTGACCAAGGATTGCACGCCCTTCTTGAGTATAATTTCTTGTCGCTAGAAACATGGAAGCCTCTATTTGGATGAACACAACGACAAAATTTCAACAGCAAAGTGTTGTGCACAAGGCTCTCCAGGCACAGAACACTCACCCTCATAGACTCGGCACCACTAGTACATGGTTAAAATCCTGTAATGGAGGATGCATGATGAGGTCACAATCTGATCGGAGGCCTCCCTACCATTTACTGGGATCACAAATGAGCGTACTTGAAACTGGCTAAGAGCGAGATCATCAACAACGTCTTCAGGTGTCTCCTCTTTCAAAAACCCCACAAATGAGGAAGTGTCCCAATGTCTGATAAGATATGTTAAACTACTTAGTTGTTAATAGGTCTATAACTTTATAGGGTCTAAAATAATATGATTGCCTCTTGCAGCAAATATTGATTACCGAATCTTCCCAAAGCTCCAGCGAGGTAGTCAGGGAGAATCATATACTATCCACTGCCCTGGAAAACAAGGAGCACTCAGGTCGTATGTGAGGCCTAGGAGTTTATGTATCTTGGAGGCATAGATTTCCAAACGACTCCGAGGTGTATGGAGTAGGAAGAGATCCAAGATCGAGCGTGAGGAACAAATGAAACAGGAGCTTCGTGCACAACTTGAGGAAGAGTTATCTGCCTCACTTTGAGGTGAGATAGATTCATTGAAGGAAGAACTAAGATAAGTTTGCAACCACTCATAAGCCACCCCCGTTATTGCGGAACCCATCCCCCTCAACATCGGAGTAGTTGTGCGTCCACGCCACCTTCTGAACATAGCGACGCTTACTTACCTATTGATGGCATCCAAGTAATTTACCTCTCTATAATGCTACATAGATAGACATGGTGGACACCTTAGCTCATTGTGTATCGTTATGTAGAAACCCACGCTGTGCATCTGCAGAGTCAGGCTTGTTGGCTCCATTTCTGTTGATGTTGGGTAAGAGATGGCATTTCCATGCCTACTAGGGGCGCAGGTGCACGGTGCCCAGCTAGAGATTGGTTTCACAAAGGTCCTAGTGGACTTGATTAATGATGTTTTCAGGCTGTCCAACTTGAGAAGCCCATAAACGAAGAGATCATAGCACTAGAGGATGTCGTCCACACATTCGTCCAGTGGCCCAAGGACATCGCCCCGGACCCCTCCGTGCCGCGATCTCCACACGACCATATCTGTCAAGCAAAACCCTCTATGACTCTACCTCAAGCTCCGCTTCAGAATGCCATCACATCAGCTCCCGTGGAGACGACGCCGATGATGTATCGCAAGGGGGACACTACAGCCCAACCAAATAAGATTAAGGCACCTCCTGGGCCCTAGAAGTACAAGCTCGGAGTGTCGTTGGTCTCCGAATCACAGTTACCACCCAGCCTTGGACTGGTTTGCAGGACTTGGCATGTCTAGTACATGCAAAGGTCCAACAGGAAGCCAAATTAGTAAAATGGATTCACTGTGAGATACACAGATGCACATTTCCTCCACGACTTGGACTACTTCACCGTTATCTTTGAAGACTCATTCTTACAATTCAACCTCGATGAACCAACACCTCACTTCTATGATGCTGGATACTATAAGTGTACTGTACAATCAAATTCTACATTCACATAATACTGATAAATATCATAACTCATTGCTTTATGTATAGATCTATGATCTAACAAGTCCGGTGATGATGAGAACTGGTGGGTTTCCTTGACCTACACTTGGTCTCTAAGCAATCCACCAAGAAAAATGCATCCTTCATTGAAGATTACATAACGACGGGATTGCTTACTCAGAGTGACAAGTACTACATTCTGGTACCCTTCAATTAGGGGTAAATGCTTCACTAGTTACCATATAAGTTTCATTTGTACTTTACACGTGACATGAACTTAGGATTAATCACTATGGTGACATACATGACTAGATCTCACTAGATTCTGATTGTGATTGTACCAAAATAGAGCAAGGTAATATACCTTGATTACCTACTTAGGAACAACCACGACTTCACCCTGTGCAACAAGCAATTGACAAGTAAACTCATTTACTCTATACATAACTCTATTGTAGTCTTCTTTTCATTTGCAATGGCTGAGCCTAACTTTTTAGAATCACATATATCATTTAGAGCTTACGTTGCTCGAGAAGAGGGACACATGGAATCCAATGCCACTCTGCAACACAGGATGTAATTTTTGGTACCCGCTATAACACAAAAATTCTATATTACACTTCATAACAATGCCTCTAGAATTGATAATACCTATGTATGTAATTCTATTTTTGCAATGCCACCAACAGTTACAGGGCAACGTATGTGGATTTGACGTTTGCAGAGATATGCAAAAAATCATGGACACTAAGACGAAAGATCCAGAAGTTTGTCAACCTGCTAATATGTATTTCATGATTATCAATATATATATATACACATATATAATCCTAATGACCTTAACATTCCTAGCAACAGGGTGTGGATTTTGACTCAAGTGCATTCGATCTTGACAAACTCATCGAAATTCGAGGAAAGCTCTCCGAATGTTTTTATGGCGGAGGTTATTAACCCAAAAGGAGAGTTCAATCCCGGCGATGATGATTAGATGTTCAAACATTTGATTCAATTATAATTCACTTAGTTGTACTTAATCAAATAGTTAATTCAATTGTACTTCATTTAGTTATTTAATTTATTTGTGTGATTTGTGTAATGATTGTCTTGTGCTATACATATGATTTGCTTGCTTGTTTTTAGAGGGCATGGTTAGCATTTCTTGAGGCTAGCCAAAAATAGAATAATTTAGCTTTTCAAATAGCTATCATAGACAATATGTAATGCCAAACCGTTTGTGATATGTCAGATATCACAGACGATTATTAGTATTTACCATTTGTGATATGTAAGATATTATAAACGGCTATGTTTAAGAACCTTCTATGATATCTGACATATCACAGATGGTTTTTGGTGTTAGCCATTTGTGATATGTCAGATACCACAGACAGCTATTTTTAAGAACCGTGTGTGATATCTGACATATCACAGACTGTTGCTTTGAAAAACTGACTGTGTTGTAATTTATCAGAGATGGTTTGAGAGACGTCTGTGATAACCACTTGTTATCATAGACACACACATTCAGACGGTTCGGAAACCGTCTGTAATGACGGTTTTGAACCGCTTGTGATGACCCTTTCTGTGGTAGTGATTGTGGCTTATTGTTTGAACACGACAGAAGACATTGAAAGCACTGCTGAACCTTCAATTTATTCAGATACCATCTGCTCTGATGAGTTAGATAAGTGGACAATTGTCATGCGTGAAGAAATGTAATCCCTTGAGAAAAATTTTACTTGGGAGTTGGTCGAGCTCTCGATTAAAAAGAAACCCATACGCTACAAGTGGATTTACATGAAGAAGGAACGTACATCCCCGACTGATTAGGTTAGGTACAAGGCAAAGCTTGTTACTAAAGGATACACGTAAATTTCAAGTATTGACTTTATAGATGTTTTCTCCCGGGTCGTGAAGCATAGTTCTATTCAGACCTTACTCAGTATTGTAACTATGCATGATTATGAGCTCTAGTAACTATATGTTAAGACCATGTTCGTACACGGGGAGTTGGAAGAAGTCTCTTTAGGGGTTGAAGCTATCATCCAGACAATGATATAAAATATTGACTCCTTTATAATCTCTCAAAGCTTCAAGAGATCCGATTATGATAACTGTATTTATTTAAAGACCATCAATGGTTCAGCTATATACTTACTCTTATATGTTGGTAATATGCTGATCACGGCAAAAGATAAGGCTGAAATATCAAAGTTAAAAGGCACAATTAACCAGTGAATTCAAGATGAAGGATCTCAGTGTGGCAAGGAAGATTTTTGGTATGAAAATCATCAGATATCATCGGTTTGGAAAGTTATTCCTAAGTCAGAGAGGTTATATTAAAAAAGTGCTTCGTCGTTTCAACATGCACAAGGCCAAATCGATTAGCACTCTGTTAGCTGTACACTTCAAACTCTTTTCAGCATCAAGTCTATAAACAGTTGAAAAGTTGAATGCATACCAAGTGTTCCATATGCAAGTGCAGTCGGATCAGCCATGGTTTGCTCTCGTCGTGACCTATCTCATGCTTTGAGTGTTTTCATCAGATATATGGTGAAGAGCCATGTGAGAAGGTCCAGGGTTTTATTGTAATGAACCATTATCAAATTAGATGATCTGGAATTTGAATTTTACAAATTTGTAGTTTTTGGACAGGTTGCAGACCTAACAGTTTTGGTTGATTTGCTCTTGATCTTGTTGGTTTTGATCATCTCTCTCCTCTCTTGATCTTGTTGGACGCTAAGGATTAGTAAGTGATGGAAATGTTTCATAGGAATCAATCTCCATCTATCTAGGCATCGTATTTGATAAGTTCTTGAAGTTATCCAGTTTTGCTTGGATTTGACTTTCTCTAGAGATTTCTTGATCCAAAAGTTTTTGTCTCAATTTTGTATGTTTTCTCACTTGCTGAGACATGTGGAAATATATCTAGAGCCATCTTTGCCATCCTCCACCCACAAATAAGTCATATTTTGAGTTTTTGATTTTTGCCCGGTTTTGGTTCAATTTTACTTGTTGTAGAGAAATGTCTGAACTTTGATATGAATTCTTGCGATCCTTAGATGTAATAGGTTTCTAAGACCTTAAAAAAGGTGTGTGTAGAATTTCATATCATTTGGACTTAAATTTTTAGAGTTGCATCAAAAGTTTCTTTGGCTCGGCTGTTTTTCAATTATGGAAAAAGGGAGTAGCCAAACTGCCACCCTTAGCGGTCAGATCGGCACGAGCCAGGTTAGACTAGCATGAGCATAGAGGTGTGATTTCTTTGGACTTTTTGACTTTCGGTTTCTTGAGTTGCTTCCTCTGGTTTGTTGGCTTCTAATCCTAATATTCATAGCTTAGTAGTTACTGTAGTGAATGATTAATGAATACTTGGGGAAAAATTTTAAAGGTACCATTCATCCAAACTAGTCCTACATATGGCTAATCCTGGGAAGGACCATCGGAAAGTAGTTCAGTGGATCTTCAAATATTTGAGGGGCACTTCTAATACTTGTTTTCAGATTGAAAAGATCATTGATGAACTAGTCGGATATGTAGATTCTAATTTTACTATGATTTAGATAAAAGGAGATCTCTTACTAATTATATATTCACTGTTGGAGCATATGCTGTGAGGTAAAAAACTTGTCTACAAACTACTGTTATTCTTTCGACCACTGAAGTCGAGTACATAGCTAGTTTAGAAGCCTATAGAAAAGCTATTTGACTAAAAGAACTATACCCTGAGCTTTGTGAAAGTACATCTTACACCAATATACATTGTGATAGTCAGAGTGTTATTTGTTTTACAAAAGACCAAATGTTCTATGGGGGAACAAAGCATATTGATATCAGATATCACTTCATCTGAGGAGTTATTTTTAAGGTGATGTTAAAGTTTGCAAGATCAATACTCATGATAATCCAGCTGGCATGATGACAAAGCTAATTCCTACCGCTATGTTTGAACTCTGCTCAGATTTGATCGATTTTACTCATTGGTCATTTATGACATTTTACGCATAAGAAGTATTTTACAAGGTATTCAAGAAGTTCTTTGATTTTCTTTTCCAATACAGGAGAAATTGGCTAAAGGAGGAGATTTTTTAAAATCCAAAACTAGTCAGGTCTGACTACTTGAAGAATCCAATCAAGTTTCGCTCAAAAGGATATATTTCAACCAATATAACTAGTCGGTGATGCAAACTGGTGGGAGGTTATGATTAGGGTCATCTTCGTGTTCATGATGGACTCTGCGCTGACTTGCACCAGACATAGTGTCCAAAGGTGTTTGCGTTGATTGGAGTCAGATGTGGCTACTCGATGTGCTTCAACTCTTCACCGTCATCTTCTGAGACTGTTCCATCTTCGAGCGGGGTGTTGTTTCCGTCTCCGAGCAGGTTAGAGTTCCAGTTTCCATTGCCGACTAGGATTTTGTTCCTTTCTCGTTTGGAACTCTTTTATCCCAAGGTTATTTATACCCATTGTAAGTCTCATGATAGATAGCATAACGAACCACAAGTTATCTACACTCGTGATATGCCAATAGCGTTACATGAAATTCTTCTCTATACAGTGATTTAATTAATTATGCGTCCATGGTTTTTTTCCCATAAAAATTGTTCACGTTAAATTTTTATCTTGTTCTTCTTTTTTTGTTGTTTCATATCTGGTCTCATCGGTTTTTCATAATCCGAGCTTGTTGTATAACATTATGCGCGACACAGACCTGAATCATATGCGTACAAGATTCTGATTTACTAGCTAATAGCACTGACCGGTGTGTATAAGAAGAGTGTGGACGCAGTATTACAGTAAGCTGCAATCATCTTATACTCTGTCATTTTCTGATTTACATACTAACAGGTAGCTAGGTAGATAGCATTTCTTTTGGAATAGGTAATGCTTACCGTAGCTTTTGACTTAGATTTTTCTGAGTAATTAAATTTTAAAATAAAAAAGTTATATTATCACGGATAATAAAAATAAGAGAAAAAACTTAAAACTAAAAACTAGAAAAGTAAAATTAAGAAACCGACTTATTTTTGAAGACAGAATCAGAAATCGATTAGTATGAGGCGCACTATCAGAATAACCTACAGGTTACGAAACGATGGATCGCGCTCCACTCCACGTACTACGCGCCAAGCGGTTTTCTTCACTTTCCGAAAAACACGAGCACAAAAAAGAGAGGCGGCCTCGTCTTCAGACCAACGCACAGTAGTGTCTTCAGACCAAGGGCAGCGTATATTAGTGCTCCTTTTAGTTCGAATTTACGGCCGGACGTCGTCCCGGCCTTGCTTCCAGCCGCGAGTCCATTGTTTCCGCAGTGGCCACACCATTGATCGAATATGTGCATGTTTCCGGTTCCACCGTCGTAATATGTCGGTAGAGGTGAGAACAGATTGAATATAGATTATATAATTTTTAAATTCGGTTTTGCTATTGCACAAGCGATTGAAATTTTTTTTATCTCTCAGTCACCTAAAATTATACTTTCAATCAACTGAAGTTACAGCTCTCCTCCAAAAAAAAATCACCTGCAACTTCAAGTGATTCAGAGTTCTCTCAATCAATTGAAGTTACAGCCCCCTCCAAAAAAATCATCTGCAACTTCAGGTGATTGAGAGTGCAACTTCAGCTGACTAAGAGATAAAAAATTTTAGTCGCCTATGCAATAGTCACTCCCATTTAAATTATATTTGTATCTATATTTTTTTCTCAGATTCGAATATGAATCGAACAAATATTGAATACGAATACGGATCGGACGAATGTCGAATACGAATTCGAACCGAATATCTACTCAATTTGGTCGGATCCAGATATCCTCATAACTTATGTACTATGAAGACATTAATGATATTTTATCCTCGCATAATCACACTTAATCATTCTAATTCATTTACTTCACATAAAGAAACACGAATTCACATTAAATAAATAAACTTGTCTAACTAATTAATTGTATTGTAATAAAATATGCATATTACTTCGTCGAATATGAATACGGATATGTATAGTCCGAATAAAATAACATTTCGGATGGTAAAAATCCATACTATATTCGTATCCATATTTTTTATACGAATTCAAATACGAATATGATAGAAATTGTTGATCGGATGGAAAAAAATTTATACCATATTCACATCCTATCGAATAAGGTAATCGGATAATACAGATCATTTATATCCACTTTTCACTCCTATATGGATGTAAACATCGTCTTCAGCAACCTTTTTGTTTCCCGATCGATCGATCCATGGTGTCACCGCTCCATCTGCACACAAAGTGCCTTCAACGAATGACTTATATTTTTGACTTCTCTCAACAATTATGGTTCATTAGACTAATAAATCGGAGTCTGAAAGAACATATCCAATTTCTCTCTCTCTCTCTCTCTCTCTCTCTCTCTCTCTCTCTCTCTCAAGTTCTCAATAAACTATGTGTTGTGGTTACAGGCCAAACAGTAGAGAAGGGGACTAGTAGAAGAGAAAGAGGGAGCCAGATCTGTGGGATGGTTGGTGAGAATGAGAGAATCCCCCCTTTGCCCCTCCTGGGGGTTTATATATATGAGTGGGGTAGAATGGGAAATTCCCATTCTACCCCTTAGTACTTACAAGGGATGAGGGTATATTGGTATATTTACACTGGTATATTCCTCTACACTATTGGGCCTATTACATGTTGGACTAGTTGCACGGCCCAGTCACAGGGGGTTGGGCCACCCCTACAACAGTACTCCCTCGACAGCAAGCGCTGAGGTCCTGATGGGCGAGCTGACGTGATCAACCACCCCAGCCCCCCGTTCCCCGACAGCAAGCGCGAGGGTGCCGAGTGGTGAGCCGATGCAACTGGTAGCTTGCAGACCCCAGAGGCAATGCCTACGAAGAAATCAGCGAACTCCTATGCTGAATCCCGCGCCGTCCCGCCAAGGCGATGCCTACGAGACGGACGGTGAAGTCCTGCGCCGGAGCCGTGCCGTTCCGCCGAGACGATGCCTACGAGGCGGACGGCGAAGTCGACTGCTGACGATGTGCCGTCCCGCCGAGGCGATGCCTACAAGGCGGACGGCGAAGTCCTGCACCGGAGCCGTGCCGTCCCGCCGAGGCGATGCCTACGAGGCGGACGGCGAAGTCGAGCGCTGACGACGTGCCGTCGCGCCGAGGCGATGCCTACGAGGCGGACGGCGAGGTCTTGCGCCGGAGCCGTGTCGTCCCGCCGAGGCGATGCCTACAAGGCGGACGGCGAAATCGAGCGCTGACGACGTGCCGTCCCGCCGAGGCGATGCCTACGTGGCGGGCGGCGAAGTCCTGCGCCGGAGCCGTGCCGTCCCGCCGAGGCGATGCCTACGAGGCGGACGGCAAAGTCCTGCGCCAGAGCCGTGCCGTCCCGCCGAGGCGATGCCTACGAGGCGGACGGCAAGGTCGTGCGCCGGAGCCGTGCCGTCCCACCGAGGCGATGCCTACGAGGCAGACGGCGAGGTCGTGCGCCGGAGCCTTGCCGTCCCGCCGAGGCGATACCTACGAGGCAGACAGCGATGTCCTGCGCCAGAGCCGTGCCGTCCCGCCGAGGCGATGCCTACGAGGCGGACGACGAGGTCCTGCACCGGAGCCGTGCCGTCCCGCCGAGGCGATGTCTACGAGGCGGACAGCGAAGTCGAGCGCTGACGAGGTAGGCCGAGGGCAATACGCGCGCGGAGGCAGGGAGGCGAAGCCGCCGTTCCCATACCTTCAAAAACAGTGCCCGCAGAGAGCGGGCGCTTGCGACGCAGGCCGAGGGCACTACGCACACCGAAGCAGAGATGCAGAGCCACCGTTCCCCTACCTTCAAAAACAGTGCCCGCGGAGAGCGGGCGCTTGCGGCGCAGGCCGAGGGCGATCTTCAAAAAGGCGATGCACTCCCTAGTGCAACACGCGCGAAAGCGCGATTTCCAGGTGGAGCGTCGCTAAAGCGATGCACTCCCTGGTGTCTCGGCCATCGTGCAGTTTTTATACTCCGTAGAGTGTGTGGGATCAACATCCACGTCTTATTTATACTCCGGAGAGTACGCGTAAGGACAATGTCCATACGTACGCGGCATCCGCGTCTTGTTTATACTCCGTAGAGTGCGTAGGGACATCTCGTCTTATTTATACTCCGTAGAGTGCGTGGGATCAACGTCCACATCTTATTTATACTCCGAAGAGTACGCGTAAGGACAATGTCCATGCGTGTGCGGCATCCGCGTCTTGTTTATACTCCGTAGAGTGCGCAGGGACAACATCCGCGTCTTATTTATACTCCGTGGAGTGCGTGCGGAGGCGGACCTCGACGCTACGTCTTATTTAGAGTCCGTAGACTGCGCGCGGAGGCAAGCCACCGCGCGTTGCGGGCGGTGAGGGTGCGTGTGGAGGCGGACCTCGACGCTACGTCTTATTTATACTCCGTAGAGTGCGCGCGAAGGCGTCCCCCCGCTGCGTCTTATTTATACTCCGTAGAGTGCGTGCGGAGGCGGATCTCGTCGCTACGTCTTATTTAGAGTCCGTAGACTGCGCGCGAAGACAAGCCTCCGCGCGTTGCGGGCGGTGAAGGTGCATGCGGAGGCGGACCTCGACGCTACATCTTATTTAGACTCCGTGGAGTGCGTGGGAATATCATCCACGTCTTTTTCATACTCCGGAGAGTATGCCGATGCTCGAGGCAATCGGGCGATTTAAACCAAAAGCCGATCGAGCACTGTTGCAAGAAATAGGATGCAACAGCAATAAAAGAGTCTAAGGCCAGGCCAGTAAACACGCGACGATGGCAATGAAAGCAGGGGATAAGCCAGCCAAGTAAAAATTGCAAAAGCAAATCTTAACAGGACGTGCGCCACCACGAAATGATTACAAGGCCCAGTACCTCACTTGCCCACCTGGGCGGGCTTGGCCGGTGCGGAAGCAGAGGCCACCACCTGGACGGACCTCGTTGGCATGGACCTCATCTGCACAGGGTCCTTGACCGAGGCCTTCGATGCAGAGCCCCCGGCCGAAGTGGTCTTCCCGTAGAGTGCATGCATGCGCTGGTAGGCTCACGTAGAGTGCATGCATGTGTTGAGAAGCTGTGGGGACTTCAGAGCCGTCCGGGCGACGTTGGCGAAGACCCCAGGGCACTCGATGAAGGCTTCAGGGCTGCCTGCGCGACGCTGGTGAAGACCCCAGGTGACCCATCGGAGACTTCGGAGAACTCAATGGAGACTTCGAGGGTGAGGCTTTGGAGAGATCCTGGAGCAAGATGTAAAGGATACAAAATGCCGCCAAGTCTTCCAAGGTTCCATCTACGCGGGGTCTGTGGCCGGGGTCTTCGACGGGGCGGAGCTCACAGCGAGGGCCATGTCCTGGACGTCCCTGCCGCTGAGTACAGTCGACGACGAGCTCGCCGCGGACGCGTAGGCCGACGATTACTTTGAAGAGGCAGTGCACCCGGTGTGACGCGCGCGAAGACATGCGGCTCGGGGCCATACAGAACGGAGACGTCCCATAACATGCGCACGTGCATGGGCCATGCAGGCGATATCCCGTGAAGACATCGCGGTCGAAGTAGGTCTGTGCATCATCGCAGAGGCGAGCGGAGGCCGGAGGCCAACTTCGACATCGCAGAAACGAGCGGACGCAGAGGCCAATGCCGGACTTCGCCAGTGCGGAGGCTTGCGGACGCCGCGGTCGAAGTGGGTCTTCGCATCATCGCAGGGGCAAGCGGAGGCCGGAAGCCGACTTCGACAGCGCGGAGACGAGCGGACGTAGAGGCCAACGCCGGACTTCGCCAGTGTGGAGGCTTGCAGACGCCGCGGTCGAAGTGGGTCTTCGCATCATCGCAGGGGCGAGCGGAGGCCGGAAGCTGACTTCGACAGCGCGGAGACGAGCGGACGTAGAGGCCAACGCCAGACTTCGCCAGTGCGGAGGCTTACTAACGCCGCGGTCGAAGTGGGTCTTCGCATCATCGCAGGGGCGAGCGGAGGCCGGAAGCCGACTTCGACAGCGCGGAGACGAGCGGACGTAGAGGCCAACGCCGGACTTCGCCAGTGCGGAGGCTTGCAGACTCCGCGGTCGAAGTGGGCCTTCGTGTGGTCGCCGGGGCGAGCGGAGGCCGAAGATGAAGCACTAACCGAAGCGCCGATGGCCTCAATGTTGGCCCAGCTCACTCTCACTCACACAGCACTCACGAGTTGAGTTGGAATTCTCAAGAAAAAGCTCAAGAGAACACAGAAAACTGGAGACACATAAGTAATTTTGGCACTGCACAACGGCACCTTTTCTCTGTTGTTTTCTTCACTTCACAACACCACACTACACCCTGCAGATTACAGACTTAAATAAACACTCACTGCACCACTGCTAAGCCACGTTTGGCCGCACACCTCAGCCAAACATGGACACACACAACCCCTAAACCTCCTGGCCGTTCGGCGACGTGTACCACTTGCCGCAGGAATGGGAACTCCATGACCAGCACTCATGCACGATCGACGCCAACCTCACAGGTATCTAGTCCACCGATGACCGCTTCCTGCTCCTGAACCTGCGCCAAACCAAGCACCTGGCCGCACAACACACACGCATGAACACCCTCATGCGCTCACCTCCACTAATTCCTTGCATGCAGGATCACCTCTTGACTATATCCTCCGTGCATGCAGTACATGCACAACTCCTTGCTACATGCACATACTAACCACACACTAACCAAAACTACGTGACAATAACTCAAATAACAAGATTAACTCTAACAATCACCCCCTAATCTTGTTGGCTTTATTCTGCACCTCCGCTCGATCTTCACAGCAACGCCGGCTCATCATCAACATCTGCAATGGCAAGCTGCGCCACCCCCTTCACCATTTTCTTCACTGCATCACACTCGTCAGCGAAGTGTCCGAGCTCTCCACATTTGCGGCAATCAATCTTCGACTTGTCGAATTTGCCGCTGTACTTCTTGTCACCATTTTTGTTGATGCCGTTGCCGGAGCCCTCGCCGCTTCTCTGCTCTTCAGCGACCTTGGCCTCCCACTCGGCACGTGTGAGCAGCGGCTCCCCACGCGTGAACAGCAGCCGTTGCTCGCCTTCTCTTTCACGACGTCGCCCCTTTGAAGTCTCCTCGAACGCCCGCAAACGACCGATAGTCTCGGCCACCGACATCTCCGACACATCACCCCATTGTACAATAGTACTAACAATGGGTAGGAAATTGTCGGGGACGGAGTGTAGGAGCTTCTCCACCACGGCACTCTCCTCCACTTTCGTGCCGAGAGAACGTATCTCGTTCACGATGGTGGTAACCTTCAAGGCAAACTCGTTAACTTTCTCAGATTCACTCATGTACATACCGTCAAGCTCCATCTTGAGAGTCTGTACTCGGGCCTTCTTGACTCGATCTTCGCCAACGTGCATCTTCTTGAGAGCGTCCCAAGCCTCCTTCGCCGTCTCCTTCTCGGATATGGCCATCACCACAGCCTCCGGCACAGCTTGGACGATGGCGGCGAGAGCCATCTGGTCCTTCTCATCGACCACTTCGTTGCCCTCCACTGCCGCCCACACGCCTTGTGCACGCATGAAGATCTTCATCTTCACCGCCCACACACTGTAGTTGTTCTCCGAGAGCATGGGGTAGCGCACCGTCACCCCCGCCTCCTTCACTTGCTGCACGACCAGCTCGTGGCCACCATGGTTGCCGTCGACGTCGTTGCCGCTGCCGCGGCGGCGGCCCGGCGGCGTGTACATACCTCCACTGGACATGGCTCTGATACCAAATGTTGGCCCAGCTCACTCTCACTCACACAGCACTCACGAGTTGAGTTGGAATTCTCAAGAAAAAGCTCAAGAGAACACAGAAAACTGGAGACACATAAGTAATTTTGGCACTGCACAACGGCACCTTTTCTCTGTTGTTTTCTTCACTTCACAACACCACACTACACCCTGCAGATTACAGACTTAAATAAACACTCACTGCACCACTGCTAAGCCACGTTTGGCCGCACACCTCAGCCAAACATGGACACACACGACCCCTAAACCTCCTGGCCGTTCGGCGACGTGTACCACTTGCCGCAGGAATGGGAACTCCATGACCAGCACTCATGCACGATCGACGCCAACCTCACAGGTATCTAGTCCACCGATGACCGCTCACGCATGAACACCCTCATGCCCTCACCTCCACTAATTCCTTGCATGCAGGATCACCTCTTGACTATATCCTCCGTGCATGCAGTACATGCACAACTCCTTGCTACATGCACATACTAACCACACACTAACCAAAACTACGTGACAATAACTCAAATAACAAGATTAACTCTAACACTCAAGTCGCCCTGTCGCACTCCGTGTTCGCGATTCCTCATCTGACGCCGCCGGCGGTGGCCCCTCGCGCATCCACTAGCAGCAGGTAGACCGCGCCGACACGGAGCTTGGCGGAGCCGGCCAGCTTCTGCAGTCCTACGCGACGCTGGTGGAGACTCCGGAGTGCTCGTCGTCTTCCTGGTACGACACAGCTGAGTGCTCCTGGAAGGCAGCACAGACGCCTCCGTGTCAGCAACTCCGCCGGTGAGAGGCTGGCCGAGTTGTGCCGAAGGCCACGAAGCCATCTACACGGAGAGCAGCCACTTCGTGCCACGTAGCTTCGAGCCCACCATTGAGACATCCAGCTTGGCGAAGAGCGTCCCGCCGTTGATGGCGACGTTGAAGACTCCGACTGAGCGGCGCCGGCGTCAACTGTAGGTCCAGGCTCTTGTCACGGCTGGCCATTACACTCCACCGGAACGCACGTAGCTCGCATGCCAGCACGACGAGGTCAGACGGACAGGCGCAGATGCGATGCGAAGTCGCAAGCCTTATCCTGGAGGCGAGGCCCGAGGGCTTCGTCGCAGAGGCGATGTTCGGGGCGGAGCCGAGCACGCAGAAGCGAGGTCCTCAGCAGAGCCAAGCACGCGGAGGCGAGGTCCGAGAGTTTCGTCGCGGAGGTGGGGTCCTGAATGGAGCCGGGCGCGCGGAGGCGAGGCGGGGCCGAGGCCAGTCGAGGCCGGTCGCGGAGGCTACTGCTCCGCCTACGCCACTCCTCGCCGCATCCGCTTCGCGTCCCGTAGGTTCCGGAGGCTGCAGCGCGGTCCCGTCGTCCAAAGCTTGATGTTGTGCTTGAAGCCCGGCTTGCCGAGCTTTTGCCTAAGGGCCACGCTGCAGAATAGCATCCATACCTCGCGCTACGGCAGGGGCTCCAGCATCATGATCCTTCTAGCCGCCGCCCTAGCAATGTCATAGCTGCGCGTGGTGATGACCACCCGGCCGGCCCCCGGTCTCGTCGACACGGAACACCGCGGGGTGGAGCGTGCCCTCCAGGCTGGCGTCCTACACGTCGTCGGGCGTCACCAGGTGCTTTTCCCGCCGAGATGCTCTACCTTCCCGCCGGGATGCTCCCGCAGAGTCACCACGACCCCGGATTGGATAGCGCTACTGTCCACCCTGTGGCCGTAACAGCCCAGGGTCCGCCGCGCCCATCGAAAAGGCCAAAGTTTAACGAAAGCCGGCCATGCAGAGTCCATGCCGAACCACGGGGAGGTGAGGTCGACACCGCCGACGCGAAGTCCATGTAGGGCCACGAGGGGGCGAGGTCGACGCCGCCGACGCGAAGGCCATGCCGCGCCACGGGGAGGCAAGGTCGCCGACTGCGGATGGATACTTCACGTACGCATGCATGCAGAGATGATGAACCAATGCATGCATGTGCTTTGAGTTCATGTAGAGTGCATGCACGAGGCGAGGACGCCGAGGACTTCGACCGCGTGTAGAGTGCATGCACGAGGCGAGGACTTCGACCGCGTGCCGAGGTCAGAGACCGATTCTGGCGTGGAGGCTTCGACGTGGCGGTCGAAGATGCACAGTGCGCAGAGCCATGCATGCATGGACGGAGGCCAGCGAAGTCGTCGCCAGCAGCCTGGACTTAGTGAGACGGGGGCGAAGACCGCGGTAGAGCTCAACGCGGAGGCGAGGCACTGCACGAAGTAGGCTTCGCCGGGGATGCGCGATGCGGAGAAGACGCTGCTGGCTGTTGATACGGACACCGCTCGTCCATCGCCTGCATACCGAAAAAAAAAAGCACGAACCCAGACAGAGAGAGAAAAGAGAGCTCTGTACGCATGCAAGAAGCTAATCATGGAGGAAGAGAGAGAAACAGGTTCATGCATGCATGCTCACTTGAAGAGAGAGCGAGGCAGTTAACGTGTGCATGCATGGATTTTTTTTTTTTTGAATGTGTTGTTTGCATGCACGGGTGGATAAGTGCTCTTGGCGTATACATGGAGCTCGCTGATGCAATGAATGCGCATGCACGCGGGAGAGAAAAATCATGCCTGCATGGACAGCTACTTTTTTTTTAAGCACGGAGTCGTGGCATCCATATATCTCGGAGTGGCGGGCTGGGACGCGGGGTTCGAGCTTGACGCGGGGTCCGAGCTTCGTCTGCGACGTCGACGGAGACTCGGGGGACGCATGCATGGAGTCCCGTGCGTAGACGCCAGGGGCGCGGAGGCCGGAGCTGCGGCGCGGACGTCCTCGACGTGAGTGAATATATCGAGCGGAGACTCGGCGCGGAGGCTGCGGCGTGGAGACATGCTTGGCGAGAGATACTTCGCGCGGAGTCTGACGTGGGCGAGTCGAAGGCACAACCTTACCCATTGTACATATTACCCACCAGATCTGCCAGATCTGGACCTGGAAAAGACCACAGATCTATATGCTCACAACACCTTTACCATATTTAATGAGGTGCATGCATATATCTCGAAACGAACAAGCTGGCGACAAAATGGACTTATCTGCGGTGTTCATGACGATGGATTGATGGATTTTTGATAGTATCTTCTGTTCCAGCCATGGCAATTCTTCTTTGCGTGACTTCTTGCCCAGTCCCCATGGACGGCACCATCTGTTGTGGTTACAGGCCAAACAGTAGAGAAGGGGACTAGTAGAAAAGGAAGAGGGAGCCAGATCTGTGGGATGGTTGGTGAGAATGAGAGGATCCCCCTTTGCCCCTCCTGGGAGTTCATATATATGAGTGGGGTAGAATGGGAAATCCCCATTCTACCCTTTAGTACTTACAATGGATGAGGGTACATTGGTATATTTACACTGATATATTCCTCTACACTATTGTGCCTATTACATGTTGGACTAGTTGCACGGCCCAGTCACGGGGGGTTGGGCCACCCCTACAACACTATGTATATTTCTTGCATCTTAGGTAGTGATCATTTGGGTTTTTTTAGTGGCTTATGACTGAAAGCCTTGTAGCTGACTGAAAAAACATTGTAGCTGACGGAAGCTTATTTAGCATAATTAAATTAAAAAAATATAAAAAATATGTTAGCCCATTACGTATAATACAAACACATAGAGAGAAAAAAAGAACCGGCAAAAAAAACTCAACAAAAAGTCAAAAGCTTAAAAAATGAAATTTATAAATAGTAAAAAATAAATTAGAAGTCAGAAATCGAAGCCATTTTGATCACAGCCTTAATTTCACCTAGCTACCAAGCTTGGAGTATATACCAATTCGCATATGATCTAACTTTGTCGAGTCAGGGTCGGGAAAGATCCGAGTATTTGTTAGTTGGGTGCGTTCAGACCGTACGTGCATGATGACTACGACCTTGGAATCAAGCGCACCGGTTAATTCATGGCGCGCAGCTAGCTGCGCATATATGCAAGCCCATGGCTTCAGAATGAATAGGAGAGCACACCTGCATGCCTGCGGATGTGCAAGTGCTAGCTTCTTTTTGGTAGCGTTGGAATGCCTCGTCTGAGCGCACAATCAATTCGATCAATCTCCTATATTATGCACTGATCGTGTATAGGTAAAAACGATGTTAAAATGTGCCTCTAGCAGTTAGTATCCAATTTGGTATCAATTGGTGCACTTGTGATTGGTTCGCAAATAAGATTTCAGTGTTTATTTGAGTTTAAGCTTTTGGCTTTTAGTTTCTAGCTTTTTTACTTCTTAAATTTGTCTCTCTTTTTTTAACTTTTGGGGCTTTTTTTGCTTTTTCTTTTTTCTTCGTATTCCTTTGTATTGTCCGTGATGAGAGAATTTGTTTTTTATTTTAAATTTTTTAAATTTAATTACGCCAAAAAAGTTTATAATAGCTACGGTGCAAAAAACCTTAAACATTATCAAACGGTAACAAAAAAGCTCAAGTCATATTTTTAAACCCAAATGTGCACTGTTGTAAGCTTTCTCTCTCGAAAGTAAAACAAAAAGAAAATGACAACTGGGCCAACAGGAGAAAGAGATGACAAGTAAAGGACGGTTCTACTTCTAGCTATTATGCGACTCGCAATATGCAGGATGGTAAAGAAAAGATAAAAGTGCAGGTAGCCATGGTTGGAGCTAGCACTATTAGTCACCACTAGTGGTGACGACTCTCAGCACACGCAGATGCAGCACCCATCACCATATGCTACTCGCAGTAGAAGGCAAATATAAATTCGGTAGGTAAAAAGCACAGTTCACGTCATGGTTAGAGAATAGAGTAACTATAAGTCTATAAGGGTCCGTTTAATTGGGCTGAAAAGCTATAGTTTATAGTTAAAATTGTACTGTAGTGATTAAAATTTTACTGTAGCTAAAAATAGTTTATTTGATGTAATTAAATTTAAAAAAATTTAAAAATAGAAAAAATATGCTAGGTCATCACAGACAACGCAAACAAATACGGAAAAAAAGAACCGACAAAAAAGCTAAAAAGCTAAAAGTTCAGAAAAAGATAAAATTTATAAATAATAAAAAATAAGTTAGAAGTCAAAAACTGAAGCCGAAACGATCGGAGCCTAAACGGATATCCTTCTTTTGCTAATTAATGAGCATGCGCTAAGCTGGGACACACACGGTGGAGCTGAGCTGCTGCAGCGTTCTGGCCACTCCAAGTGACAGGGACTCGAACACAAGCGCTAAATAAAGTGCATGCCTCCTTTTTCCAGAAAAATTAAAGAAAGAAGATTCTTTGCTTTTGTTGATCGAATGCAACTCCTAAACAATCACCTCCATGTCTGAAATGAGTTTTTTTTTAATTTTCTTGCTTCCTCCTTGATATGCTTCTTCTCCTGACGTACTGAGGCCAGAGGTTGGCGCATCGCTGAAATTCAACGAGAATCCTCACGTAGAGGGCAGAGGAGAGAAGCATCCGAGGGCCAGCTAATATTGCTTTTGGTTTCTGTTTGAACAGAAGTCTGTTCTAGCTTCTATTTAAAGAAGTCAGAAAAATAATATAGATATTTGATATTTTAAAGTAGCTTTCTTACTTGTCTCGCTCTGGAGACCCTTCAACCCTGTGACTGCCACACGAGAGTACAATGTACAAACAAAAACAATAGCAGAAGCAGAGGCATTTGTTGATGGGCTACTTATCCTCTGATGCCCGTCAATCTTGTAGTCCGTGGGCTAAATAACGGCCCATGACAGCCCACTTAATGCTCTTGCTCGTCTCTCTGCACGCCGAGGCAGCGACCGAGCCGGACTTTTTCTTGCAGCACAAGAACAGAACTGCTCCCCGCGGCGTCTCCTCCGCCAAGCCTTTTTCGGCCCCTTCTTTTTAATTTATTTAAATTATTTTTTAATTTTCTATAGTAACTAGTTTTCAAACAAAATGTTATTTTAAGACAGGGTCTATAGATTAATTGTAGTACAAATTATAGCGACTTCATTTATATCAGTTAAAACCACATGCAAGTTTCTGTTACTCCACACTGTTTTTCACAAATAATTCAAAAGCCAGAAGCTATAGTCAAAGGACTTGTTCTTTTCAGCTTCTAAAAGCTGCTTTTTAACTTTTTAACTAGCTTTTAAACGAACTATTTTTTCAATATATGGTTTACTAGTTAATTGTAGTACATACTTTACTGACTTTATTTATATCGGCAAAAATCGTACGTGAATTTTTGTTACTCTGTAATCTTTCGTACAAACAGTCCAAAAATCATAAGTCGTAGTTAAAAAGAACATGTTTACTATAAACCAAAGTAAAAAGAACAAGCTATGCTCGCCACGCTTCGTACTGAGAGCGAAACGAAGTAAGAGCACTGCAAAGGGACCAAGAGAGAGACAGAGCGCGCCCGAGCGGAAGGCGATGGCGAGGTTTGCTCAATGGAGGCACGTGCATGGCCATTGCCGGCACCGACTACTGTGGTCACCGCCGACACCAGCCTCTCCGTTGGATACAACGTCCTTAGCCGTGACCACTCCAAGATCACCCACCTGTATGTTTCCTTCCACCTCTCCCTTTGTACCATGTAAAAGTCTTATTTTTGGTTTTTGGCTTCTCCAAAATTCAGAATAAATAGGACGATTTTTTGAAGTGAATTTTTCAAACGATTTGCTGAGCATAAACGTATGCGCCATCGGCATCTCCGTCATATCAAAAAGTACAAACAAAAATCACCAGCTATAGTCCAAAAAAGGGGCTATTATAGGTGGATTCTTTTGGGTTGTGATTTTTAGCTTAAATTTTTGAATTCTAACTGTTCACGAGAGAGAGAGTACGGAGAGAGATACTCGTGTACGATTTTGGCCGATATAGATAAAGTCAGAACAGTGCTTATTACAATCAAATTGTAGAGCATGTTTTAAAAATAAACACTTCGTTTTAAAGCTAATTATTATAGCAATCCAAATCGTAAGCCCTGTCGACTCACCCATAACTGTTTATCAGAGAGATTGGGGTTGGATTCGACGAGATCCTAGTCCCATGGTTTTTGTTGCCCTGTGTCTGTGTGGTAATAAGAATGCCGCAGCCGTCCTAATGTACGGATGGATTTGTGATTCCTAGTTGGCTGGAAGGTAAATTAGTGAATTAGTTTACAGTTTGGGACTCGGTGATTGTTCATGTTCGGCCACCTCTGTTATACCGTCGGGTGACAGTTGAAAGCTATCCCCTGTTGCTGAAATATTGCCGAGTGTGCAGAAAAATGAGATAGTGCTACTCATGAATGGATGATCCATTTTGTGTAGTTGAAACTGTATACAATGCTAGGAATATACAGGATGTATCATTTGATGAAAACAATAGTCCAAATCCTGTATCATAATATATAAGAGTTTACAAGTAACTGTTAAACAAAAGTAGCTCTGTTGGACACAACATAGCAAGTTTTGTATTGTTATAGGCAAAACATCGAGCCAACCTGTCACCTGTGTATCCTAATCTGAAAGCTTGCTTTATTGCTGAATCAATGTGCTGATTCTCTCTCTCTCTCTCTCTCTCTCTGCTCCCCTTCAATTAGGTCGGACAAATGTGTTTTGGCCTCATCTGGATTTCAAGGTGATATCAAAACTTTGCAGAAGAATCTGGCTGCAAAGGAATTGGTAAGTCTAATAACTTGAGTGAGCTCGCAAACCATCTATAAGACGTTTTCAGAGTTAACCTCTCTTTCAACGACTTTATTGCGATACCCCAATAAGTTATGATCCAATGTTCTGTTTTCGTATTAACTTGAACCACCACGAGGTTGAAGATTGTCTGTGATTACATTGTCCTTCGTTATTCAGTTTTGATCGTTAGTACAATGGCAGTGTAGCTAGCTAGATTGCCTCCATACCTAACCACATTATCTGTTTAATATGGGAACTGCAGACTGTATGGGTAACGATTATGTAATCCTGGATCATATGAATACAAGTTTCTGATTGTTGACATTTTTTTCTTTTTTAGCTCTATGAGCACAACCATAACAAGAAGATGAGCTGCCCTGCGATGGCGGAATTACTGTCAAACACACTACTACCATAGACTCTTCCCATACTATGCTTTCAATATGTTGGGTGGACTGGACAGACGAGGTATGGTTCATGTTAATTCTTTTTACACTGATCGCTCAGAATGATCGTGCCGCTGAAAATTTCTTCTCCTTTCACAGGTAAATGTGTCTTCACATACGATGTTGTTGGGTCGTATGAGCGGACTAGTTATAGTGCTCAGGGAACAGGTGCAGCGTTGATGATGCCTGTTCTAGACAACCAGTCGAAATCTCCCAGTCCTCTTCTACCGCCAGCCCGGGTGAGTTCTATAAAACTCCAGTGTTAATAACTGGTTGGCCCACTAGACTTAAATTTAATCCTCTTTATGAGATGTTTCTTAGCCTTGCAGTGGCCAATTGTAGTTAATAATGATAGGCTCTTGAAAAGCAAATAATTATATATGAAAATAAAATAAACAAAATAAACTTTTTTGTGAGTTGCAATTTATAACTCTTTTGACCTATCAGAACTCTAATGCCATGCTAATTATGCAGGATGTAGTGGCACGCTTTTCTGAATCGGATGCAGTTGATCTGGTGAAGGACATCTTTGCATCAGCCACAGAGCGAGATATATACACTGTATGCTGCTTTCTTTGCCCTTAGATGCTCAATGATTACTACAGACTAATTAAACATTCTGACTCAAAAAACATTGTTCCATGAATTTTACAGGGAGATGGATTGGAAATTGTAGTCATCAACAGCTCCGGCACCCACCGTGAGTGCATTGAGCTAAGGAAGGATTAGTGTGGGATAACTGTGAAACAACCTTACCATTACCAAAAAAAATCACTTGTTGTCGCATGCCTCCACCAGAAGTAGAATGATACATTTTCCCCCTTCTGTCAGATGTATTTCAATTCCTGTTTGTTCACTGTTGCAAGAGTGGCTATACAAGACATTGTATTTTGTCCTTATCTGACATACTACATACCTTTGCGAATTGTTTACAGAATCACTCCTAACCTAAATACAGCTAATTTTTCAAACTTAAGCAACAGAAAACAATCAGCATTCAGGAGACAACATAATTGACCTTTCTCTGTTGAAAAGATGGAGAAAGAGCTGAGCAAACTACATATAAAATTGGAGTTATCATCCACCTAATAGAAAAACCATTGAAAGAGCTATACAGCTAACATAGCTCTAACTAGTAAATCAATCAGTTCTGCTTGCAATGTAATTTCCGCAGCTAATAGGGCTTGATTGTTTAGTTCCTCACTACGATGTGCCAACTGCCTTGAGAAAAGAGTGAGTGTTGTGGTGTGCTTTTTATTCTTATAGAGTAGTTGTAAAATCTTCACACTCAAGTAGCAATGTAACAAAATTTGTTCATCTTTTATAAATCCTTCTTGTCTTGGTTGATTTGTTTTTGTTTTGTTGGTTCTTTGCCTTTTCTCTTCCTTTCTTGATCTTGTTGGTGCCAAGAACGTGTAAGTAATAGAGATGACTCATGTAGATGATATCATATCTATCTAAACACTGTGGTTTGCAAGAGATTGATGTTGCCCAACCCTTGCATGTTTGGATATTTTCTTAAGAAATCGTGATCTGATGATTTTGGCCTTAATTCATCATATGGTTTTGCTCGTCATGACATATGAGAATACATCTAGAGTCAACTTGGCTGTTTTTAACCCACGAGGAAATTGTTTCTTAAGTTTTTAAGATTTGTCTGATTTTGATGCAGCTTTACATGTTTAGAGGAAAGATTGGGACTTTGGCCAGAATCATTCTGATTCTTGGATGGAATAAGTTCATGGGCCCCTTAGTAAGATGTGTGCAAGGTTTGATATTATTTTATCATAGATTTTGAAGTTTGCACCAAAAATTGTTTGGACTCAGACTACTTTTTGTTCTGGGACCAGGGGAGCAGTTAGATTGCTCCAAGGTTCGATCAGACCAGTCACCAGTTAGACCATCGGCGTCAAGCCGGCCAACCCGTTGGCTTGCTGCCGGTCAAACCGTCGATATTCCACCGATCAGACCGATCATGTGAGTGCTCGGCATCTTTGCTTTATTTGGGTTGCTGCTCGTTTGTAGGTTATGAAATATGAAGGACTATGTGAGAAGGTCCAGAATACTATTGTGATGAACCATTGCAAGGTTTGTGGAGTGGTCAATTAGTTTTGCATTTGATTTGGGCTATTTTCTGAAAGTTCCAGAAAAATCGAAAGTACCATAGTTGTGAACACGGTAGTACCGCAGGACGGTAGTACCGCAAGTGTTTGTGTGGTAGTACTGCTAGACAGTAATTCCAACTTTGTGACGGTACGTTTTTTAGAGAGTTCCAGTTGGGTGCGGTAGTACTAGCTTAGGACACGGTAGTACCAGCATTGTAGGTGCAATACCACCAATCTTATTAGAAAAACAGGTTTTGGGATTTGAGTTATGGATTGAGTTGGGGTGACCATGTGGTCATGATATATGTGTTGTTGTTTTGTGCACATGGGTTTATTATTTGGTCCTAGATTTAGGATAACTATTTTGGTTGCATACTTTTTACACGATGCATTGTATGGATTAATTATGCCAATTAATGACCTTGTGTATTGTGTGTTGCTACATGATAGTTTGCTTTGTTTTCGTTGGTTGTAAGACTTCGAAGCTAGGTTATGGTTAGACGTGGAAGGACCAAGACTAGACACAGGGTAGTGCTGAGGTCCAGAATGGTCAGGGAGACATTGAAGGTGACCGAGGCTTGCGAGGTGGTTACAAACCAGGACGATGAGGAACTAGAGCAGGAGCTACCAGTGGTGGACATGACGGGTAACGACAAAGTGAACTGGGACTAGGCTTAGGGATGAGTCGAGGTCCTATGCGGTCAAGGAAACTGAGTACCATCATGTGCGAGGAGAAGCATGTGGTGCACCAACTGACTAGGATCGTTTGTATGCGAGGACGGTTCGGTGGAATCCGAACATGTGAGAGGCTTGTCGGCAGGCCATTGGGGCCACGTGAAAAATGGCGAAGTATAGGCGATGCTTCATGGGAAAAGAAACGGGAAGCTTCGTGGAAAACAGTAGAGGGGCATTTGGTAAATTGCCTAATATCGAAAAAGTGGCGATGTGTGTGAAACCACGTCGTTGGTTTAAGTGGTTTAGGTCTTATATATGCTAAAAATGTGAAGTAGATCAAGTGTTGATTGACTAATGGGTTAATGGTTGTAAACCGTTTTGAGAAGCATGCGTGAGAGTAAACCTGATGTTAGGTGGGGTTAATGGGTTGTTCTCGGTTTGACCTAATGGATGGATTCATTAGGTTTTGGTTCAGGTTGTGATGCTATAAAAGGGGAGGAGAGGTAAGGGTTAGGGTTTGAGAATTTTAGCTAAGTCTTTGTAGTGGCTAGCTCTTCCTCCCTCCCATGTGTGATTAAGGTTCCCGCTAAAAGGCCTTGGTGCCAAATCATCCTCTTTTTTCTATCAAATTGCTTCTTCATCTTGTGGTATGGGTGATACCGTGGAAGGAACCTACGGTGATGCATATACACAGTTTTACGTGAGTTGTTCAACCACACACTCTCGGTATAATCTAAGCAGTGCAGACAGGTTTTGGCTCCTTTTATATTCAACCCTGACAAGTTACCAAGGGTAGGAAAATTGTGGATGGTGCAGAACAACATTGCGCACAGAATAAAGTTCTCTCATTTGTCCGCATCCCACACTTGTACCCCTTCGTTCCACAGTGTCATAAGATCTTCCATCAATGGTATAAGGTACGCATTAATATCGTTCCTAAGTTGCTTCGGCTCTTGGATAAGTAGTGAAATCAAAATATACTACACAGCTAAGGAGGAAGGTTGTATATGCATACATTCATGGGCCAACTGTTCATGTTACCGAAAAGATTCATTCCATCTGTACTCAACCCAAACCTTGTATTCCTCAGTTCTGCATTGAAGTTTACAAACATTCTATCGATGTTCCTCTACTGGGCAGAATCAGCAGTGTGTCTTATCATTCCATCTTTTTTACGCTTCTCCAAGTGCCAACACAGCAATTTTGCATCCTTTCGGTTTGCAAATAAAAATTTCAAATGGGGAATTATAGACAGATACCATAACATCTTAGCAGGAAATTCTTACTTCACCTCGATGCCCTTATCATCATCGGAGTCATTCTTACGCTGGTATCGGGATGCTTTGCATACCGGACAAACATGTAATTTTGTATACTATTTACAGTAGAGGATATAATCATTCGGACATGCATGTATTCTTTCTACTTCTATTCCCAATGGATAAAGAACCTTCTTGGCTTGATAGGTGGTTCTCGGTAACACATTTTCCTCTGGAAGGATGTTCGCTAGGAGACCTAACAATGCCGTGAAACTCTTGTCGGACCAACTATTGCTTGCCTTCAATTTTAGTTGTTCAAGAATAGATAACAACCTTGTGTATTACGGCTTACAGCCAGAGAACAAATATTTCTCTAGGTCCTCCAGCAAGCCCTTGAATTTACCAAACTCTCTCTCACTATAGTTTCCTTCTGCATCATGTAGCATCTGATCCAGATTATTATCATATGACCTATAATCATCGAAAGTACAGTCCACAACTAGCATATCATTGTCTCCCTCGATAATGTTATAACTATCTTCCTGTATAATTTTCTTTTCACCGTGACTGATCAACATGTATACCCTTTTTGAAACTCCTTCGAATCAAGTGAGTTTCGATCTGCACTGAGTTGGTAATTAAACATCTTCATATTATCGCAATCAATACATGGACAGTATAATATTCCATCCTCTTCTTCAACATATATCCTGCTCGGCCACTCTTTTAAAAGCATGCACACCATTAATGTATTCTTCACTCACACGGTTCTCAACATACATCCAGTTTTAGTCTATCTACACTACGCATATAATAAATCAATGTCAAATTGGATTATTAATATTACTATAGCTAATTTACCAGCCTAGCTACTTACACACATAATTGTCATTCACCTAATAATAAATTATCCATATCTAAATTAAGTAGCTAGCCATATATTCATGAAGCAATATGCATATATGTACATGTGTGTGTGTATATAAAGTAAGAATATATTGAAGTAAACTAGGAGTATCGACCCATTCTTAAATTGGAGCAAACTACCATCCCTCTCTAAACCTAGCTATCATCTCTCTCTATTACAAGGCATATAATTTATTAGAAGCAAATACTAATCTCTAATCACAAAGAATAAATCGACCTACATGCTAGATCTAAAAGCGGTATTTTTCACCAAACTCCCCAAATCCGGCCGCCTCCTTCAATGTAGCGCAATGAAGATAGGTCCATCGAGACCATGCTAGCTATTTAATAACGTCGTGTATCCTAGACGGTTCCAACCAAAAACCGTCTGTGATATGAAACGATAACAGACGGCTTATATTAATAACCGTCTGTGAACTTTCATAGATGACTATTAATATGAACCGTCGGTGATGTCTGTCATTATCACAGACGGTTTGTATCAATAACCGTCTGTGAATTATCAAAGACGGTTACTGATACAAACCGTATGTAATGTTTTGCATTATCACAGATGGTTTGTATTAATAACCGCCTGTGAAAAAATTACAAACGGTTATTCGTATAAACCGTCTGTCATAGTTACATATCACAGACAGTATACGGTCACACATGTAAAACCATCTGTGATAATTATAGCACAGATGGTTATCTATGAACCGTTTGTGATGTAGTCGTCCAGTATAGCCTCTTTTGTAATAGTGGAGCCCTCTGTCGGTTGCTCATCTTTGTCCATAAATACCACCTACGTACACCGAATAGCTAATTTTTAGCAGATTTGACACTGTTAGCCATGGTATTTACAAAAGTAGCATCGTATTTGCAGAGATATCATTTTTATCGTCCGATAGGTGGACAACAGTACCAGCCAGGCGACACGTGAGGAGGATTCCAAACCTCCTCCGTGCTCACCGTCGTGGTTTTGGTCGTGCTCGTCGTCGGCGTCTTCTATGCTCCCAAGGTGCCCCCGGCCAGGTTCGTGTGTGGACGTGGGTGGTGTGCTCAGGCTCTAGAAAAAGCCTGGCTCCACCACTGCAAAAGTGCCATAGCTCCGCGCCATGCCCGGTGATGCGCGGACGTGCATGCTATGTCGTTTACACGCTACAATTAACTTACAAAGTATAGGAAGTTGGGGATCTATAGGATTCCGTCTTAATGCGCCTCACGAATGGGAAAGCTGGGCGGAATCTCTCCACGTTACGACCATTACCTATTTTTCAAAAGAAAAATAAGATACGATCATTACCCGTCATTTGAGTTGCCTCGATTAATGCAGGGTTTCCCATTGACTGGATGAAGATGCATTCGCAGTCCATATCAGCGGCATCACGCTCATTATATTCCAGGTAGAGTACTGTACGCACACGGTCGTTTCCTTAAGCTCCACTCTCCCAGATTCTTGTGCTTACGTTAAAGTATGGTAGTACCAAAATAAGGGGTTTTTTTTCTATGAAATTATGCTTAGGGCTAATGCATATGCGTCCCAGTAGCTCTTTAGCTTGACGTGCACGCATGCCACCGCCAGTTCCCTGAATCCTGGTCATTGCCACACCGGCCAACCATACGGTATGGTTTTCAGGATTCAATACGATGACCAAAATAGAAGCGTTCCTTCCTTTGGGCGCGCGCAAAATAAGTATGGAGTTGTATATATCAGTTAGTTCATTTAAAAGTCTAAGTTAATAAATAAAGACGGTTAAAATGTGGTATAGAAGAATGCTACAATTATTCTTTTTAATTATACCGAGTCTTGAACTCAAAATCTCTTGTATGTAATACCGTATTAAATTATATATATCAAACCGTTTACTCAAAAATCTAAACTAACAAGAAAAGCCGACCAATCTACTTATGCTTGAACAGTCAGCATCCTGATCCAACACTAGAAGCCAGCAACGCAGAGCATGTGAAGTGCAGTTCAGTCTTAGTTTTGCACCGGCTGGCAATTGCGGGCGGTGGTGGGATACCCGCAGCGACGCTGCCTTGCGTGCCCATGTGACCATATGCGCTCAACAAACGCGGCAACCGAAGCCAGCGCCTCAGGGCGGGTGCCAACCCTTTCTCGCGGTTTTGACTCGTGGCGACGGAAAAAATTGGAAGGGGTGAAAAAAATGACGGCACTGGAAGTCAGGAAGTGCGTAGCAGCGTCGTCCAGTTTGGTTTAGTGATGGGCAAATGGGGTCGCGCCCACCGGACTAATCCATGATATGTCACTGTAGACATAGCCCAGACAAGGTACAACTCACTTAGCTATTCATGTCGGGCTGGCGCGATATGAAGCGTCGGGTGGTGTTTAGGTCGTCACCTTGGCCTAGCGTGCATGCCTGACACGGTACAAATAGGGTTAAGCCTAGCATGGTGTGATCTAGTCCAGCACGACCTGTTCATTTTAATATTTTTTATATTTTTTTAAATTTTGTATAGTTAATTTTATAAGTACAAATAATTTTGTTTCGTATTTTTAATTTTTATACTTTTTTCTAGGATTTTTTATATATCTTTTAGTTTTTTGCGTTGAAATGGGCTAGCCAAGCCCACTTGACCCGTCAAGCTAAATAGACTCATACCAGTCCGGCCCGATATGGCATGGCTTCCCGTTGGACCATGCTTAGGCCGCCTCCTTGGCCCACAGGGTGATACGACATGACTCGTTTAGGCTGACGGGCTAAACGGGCCATACCTAACAGGCCCATGTTGCATTTTGCTCGTGCTGGGCCGCCCATTTGGACATCCCTGGTTTGGTTGGTCGGTGCTTGCATCGGGTGTATACATGTGTCATATATTTCTGAGCTCCAACGGTTATTAGTATATCAGACAAAAAAACTTGTTGTCAACTGGCCTACTAGAGACATGTCAACGTGCGTGAATGTTCTTTTAAGTTATGATTTATATCTTTTGAATTTTAGCTGTTCGTAAGAGAGACTGCGAAGAGAGACAATCACATGTGATTTTTGTAAAAATAGCTAAAGTCGACATAGTGTCTACTACAATTAACTTATAAATACCGTCTTGAAAATATGCATCATTTAAAAGCTAGTTACTATAGCAAAAATAAAAAATCATAAGTATGAAATCCAAAAAAAGCCACCAATAATTCTTGCTGGGTTAGACGACCTGGACACAACACTGACATATATGTCAATAAAAAAACCCCAAGTGTCAGTGTCGTTTCATGTATACGGAATGATACGCGTATAGTTGCTTACTTAAGAGTAACTCTAGCAGGGCCCTTACTTGAGCCCTCATCCTACTTTTGAGGGCCGAGGGGTAAAAAACTCACTCCAGTAGGACCCCTACTTGAGCTCTCAAAAGTAGGGGGGCCTCAAATCTCCCCCTCGAGCCCTCATTCCTGGGAGGTCTGGAGGGAGCCCCTACTTTTGAGGGCTCAAGTAGGGGCCCTGCTGGAGTGAGTTTTTTGCCTCTCGACCCTCAAAAGTAGGGGCTCCCTCCAGACCCCCAGGAGTGGGTCCTATGTGTCATCCCCTCTAAGAATGAATTTGAGGGTCTTGTTTTGAGGGCTCCTGCTGGAGTGCAACCCAAAAAACAGAGCCCTCAAAAGTAGGGGGAGCCCTCAAATAAAAAATAGGGGCTATGTTTTGAGGGTTACTGTTGGAGTTGCTCCAAGAGGTTTCCTATTTATAGGCCCGTGTATATCCATTCTAAGCATTGCATCTGCATCGTCATCTTATCGGCAAAATCCGTGAACCCACTGTTCCCTCTCCTCATCTCCAGAAATACCGAGAGCCAACAATGGCAGTCCTGAAGGGTTCTTCCATCGACAGTGACACGACCTTCGCGGAAGAGAGTGAGGTCAACCTGAGCGGTGATCTGCTTACCGAGATCATCCTGAGGCTCCCCGCCAAGTCCGTGGCGCGGTCCAAGTGCGTCTGCAAGAACTGGTGTGCCACCGTCTCCGACGACTACCTCCGCCGCAGGCTGCCCCTGCACATGTCCATGGTCTACTTCCCCGACGACCCTGCCCGCGGCAGCAGGCCGCGGTACGCGTGCGCTGCCGACGGCCGCCGGCTCGGGGACTGCGACATCGGGTTCTTCCCGTCCCAGGAAGATGCCGTCGTCTGCGACGGCTGCAACGGCCTGCTCCTCTGCCGCTCCCCGGGCACGCCGAAGTTCTACGTCGTTAACCCGTTGACGAGGAGGTGGGTGGCTCTCCCAAGGCCGGCGAAGGAGGCGCTGCTGTCCATGCTGGCGTTCGACCCGTTCAGCTCTCCGCACTACCACGTTATTAACTTCACCGGGTGGCGCGAGCGCGGCGCAGCGATCGAGGTGTTCTCGTCAGAGACGCGGACGTGGACCGTGCGCAACCCGGAGTTCGGCGTCCCGGCGGGCTCCCTCTCCGGCTGGATGCACTACCACGACGGCGTCGTCTACATCCTGGCCTCCGACCCAGACTGCGTCGTTCGCATGGACGTCGCAGAGTTCGCGTGCACGGTCATCGAGCTGCCCGAGCCGATGGACAGGGACGGCCGCGTCGCGCAATCCGGCGGCCGGCTGCATTACGTGGGCAGCGACGGCGAGCTGCTGAAAGTCTGGGCACTCGGGGAGAACTCATCAACCCCACGCCAATGGCGCCTGAAGCACGCCGTGAAGGTCGACGACGTCGTGGAGGGAGGGTGCAGGGGAGGTGACGAGGTCAGGTTCTTGGCGCTGCACCCGGAGAAGGACGCGGTGTACATGTGGTCGCCGTGGAAGATTGTGGAGTACGACCTGCGGAAGAGGGAGATCACTGGCGAAGCTTGGGAGTTCGGTAAAGAATCGCGTCGTGAAGACTTGGCTTGTCCCTTCCTCATGTTACCTATCGGATTGCTTGGCTGGTGGCCCTGCGTAGCGCCGAAAAGAGAGATTCTTTACGTCAATGTTGTATGTGCTTGGACTTGTCGTGTGCAAGTATATTGTTGCGTAGGATTGTGGCTATGTCTAGGTATCATTTAGATTTTTTTAATAATTATTTACATTTAGAACTGTTGGATTAGAGATTTAATATATCTTTTTTTTAGAGGGAGATTTTTTTGAAGGAGGAGAATTTGTGACTGTTTGGTCTTTAATTCAATGATCATAAATCTGAATGATAGTTAGAAAAAAATATATAGATGATGTTTATCAACGCATTAAGAAGAATGTTTGGTTACTCTGCATTTGTGCTGCTGCGCATGCATAGCAGAGGAAAAGATGCAAAATTTTGGTCAACCTGCACTGCTAGCGCACGCAAGTTGCAAGTCTTTTCTGGCCCCCCAATTAGGTGGTGGTCGGTTCGGCTGAAAAGCTTGTGGCTTATGGCTGAAAACACTGTAGCTGGCTGAAAAAAGTACTGTAGCTGACAGAGGCTTATTTAGCATAATTAAATTTAAAAAATTTAAAAATAAAAAATATGTTAGCCCATTACGTATAATACAAACAAATACGGGAAAAAAAAGAACCGGCAAAAAAGCTCAACAAAAAGCTAAAAGTTCAGAAAAAGACGAAACTTATGAATAGTGAAAAATAAGCCAGAAGCCAGAAGCCGAAGCCGAGTTGATCAGGGCCTAGTATCCAGGCTAAGGCCTAGGATTGGCTCGACTCAGCCCACAAGGGCCCACGATGCAGTCCAAACTCCCAAGCCAAATTTAGATAGATATTATTTATATCATATTTTAATCTATATTTTTTAATTCAAAGTCAGATACGATAAGATCAAATACAAATACAAATTCGGAGTACTCGCAGTTTCGAATATGGTACTATCAGGACAGATCTATAAAGGTTTCGGATCAGAAAGATAATATAGGCAGATAGTATGTACATACATAAAAAAAATACATTGAACCATATCGCCATTACTTCAAGCTATAAGCAGGAAGAATTGGTGGTGATTGACTAGAGTGTTTATACTCTAGAGTTAGGTTAGGACTTAGGTAAAATCTATATTGGTTGATGTTAATGATGGTTGATGCATCGGGCTGGTTAGGGTATTAACTTACTTGTCGGATATTTGGTCGGACAGTATCTGGTTTACCGTTTATCAACGCTATTCGTCTATGTTCCAAAACTGACAGCTAGAAGGTTTTTCTGGCCCACGTACACGTATCTTAAATTCTTTAATGCAACAACTCAGGTCAGAATCACTCGTATGTAAGAGCATGTACAATGCAGACGCTTAGAGAGGTGCTTAGCAATGAAAAACTGTTTTTTCTTGCCACATAAGATAGATAAGGTGCTTATTTTGAAGCATCGATGCTTAAATAAGCACCAGTGCTTAGTAGATGCTTATGTATATAACTGATTCTATTAATAGAAAATATAGCATCTAAGCACCCATGGAAGAGATGCTTGCATTGGAGGGAATAACTTTTGCATGGGTGCTTGATGATGTGGCTATATTCTCCCTCTTTAAGCATTTATATATAAGCATCTTGTATTGTACATGCTCTAAGTGCAGTTTCCACGGATGGTTTGGAAAGTACTTTTGAGTTTGATTGGCTAGAGTTAAGTCAGGCATTACTTGGGACCCTACCTCTCTCATAAAATTTGCTTCCTCAGGTAATCGCAAGCAACCAAAGTACCTTGCTCTGGTCAGGAGATGCTGACCAATAGAGGGACTACCCAGTTGAGCAGACCACCATTTCTCTTTTTTTTGAAACAAAAAAATCTCTTAGAACAAATGAAACTCCCCATTTCCATTTTTTTTCGAGAACAAAGGGAGATCCACGCATCTTTGCATTAAGTTAAGAAGAAACAAATTACAGAGTACAAAATCCGATGAGGATGGTCATTGAGCCTAGTGCTGGCTTAGCTCGTGGCTTTGGCCCAATTAGAAGAATGACAAAAGGATACATAATTTAACCCTGTACTGCTGTACAGTTGGGCCAGGTTACCCTGGCCAATCCAATCAGTAGGCCCAAATTCGCGAGTATCATAGTATCATACGCTGCTGCTGCAAACGGAGGGCGTGTGACAGATGGATTAAAGGCTTATTGAGCAAATACAAAAGATAAAATATGTATATAGTATTATTCATGTCTAATTCTGATTCTGAGGAAAAAAATACAGAATAGAATATGTGATTAGCGATATTCGTCCGTATGTCAAGTGGTACGAGTAAGGTTATTATGGCTTCATTTACGAATAAAATAACATATATACGGATTGTTATATCTGAGCAGACAAGGAATACTTAGTGTTTTTACTTCGATATCTTGACAATTAGTATCTTCGTATTCAGTGTGATTACATCTTTACTATCCAATGTTCTATGTAGAGGTAAAACAACAGAGATTTCTATTTGACTAATCGATTGAGGTTTGCGGAATGAGTACGGAATGAAGAAATGAGTATCCAATACTATTGATATCTGATTTTAACTCTGAAAAGATACGAAATAAAATACAAAATAAGCGATATCATCCAATCCTCTTCGATTGCAGCCCTGCTGTATGGTAGTTCTTTCCTTTGTAAACGTTAGCGTCACAGTACAGTTATACACTTATACGGGTGACCGCTGCTTCAGTGATCACCTTTCAATTCATGTAACTATCACGTTCACGCACACTCAAATCAATAGCTACTTACTAAAACTACCACATCCAGCTATATATAAAGTATAATCTCCTCTCCATAATCATAAATTAACTATGTATATATAGCTGTCCTTTCTTTTTGGGTACAATGAACTAGTAGTTAAAACGGTTGAAGAATGAGATCACGTCGTTGTAGACGTAATCCTTGGCGCAGACGCCGATGACGAAGTCGGCGTGCGCGAACTGGTCCTTGTACTGCACCGTCAGCCTGTCGCCGTCGTGGCACCGGAGGTCGTGGAGGAGGAGGCCGACGTCGACGGGGTCTGACAGAGAGTCCCGACCGCCGTAGCTGAGGAAGAGCGGGAAGCCGGCCGGTATGTTGGAGATGTTGTACGCCGGCGGCTTAACCTGGTCGTAGTTGGCGATGTTCAGGTCCGGCCGCATGTAGTCGTACTTCGTCAGCACGCCGTCTCGCACCGCTGTTGATACAAAAGGAAACATTTTTACTGGACAATAAACTGAGAATTCAACACGCTTGTACTTAATTAGAAAGAAGGATGATGAAGAGAAGATTGAGTAATACTTTGAGCGAGATGGACCATGGTTTTTGTGGAGGTTGGCTGTGGTTCGTCCTTGAGGAAGATGTCAACTGCTGAACTGTTCAGGCAGTAATTTTTCCCTGACATACATAGCATGGACAGATGAGAATAACTGAAACTTACGTTCTCTTGTTAGTAAAGAGGAAAAGACACACAGCAAAATAATCCTTACCTGTGAAAGCTTTAAGGAGATCGTAGCAATTCGTTCCAGGTTTGCTGCAGACCGCCCTAAGCAAGTTCGACACTGGAGGCCTACGCTAAACACAGAAGAAATGTGTCAGCTCCACAAGAACCAGAGTCGACCCCAAACTTGAAGAATCTATCTGAAGGTTCGAGAAAGCCGCCATACAATGTTGGGTTGAACTCGGCCACGCCAAGGAAATTAGAGATGAGCTGTTTTGTAAGACAATGCATCGTTGATCAGAACAGAGTTCGATGCAAATAAAACGATTCTTGAAAAATATTGCAACTGCAGCATCTACATGAATGATGTTATTCAGTATTTAAAAAATGGATGATGGTTTTCAGTTTTACCTCTCCAACAAATGCTCTGGCCAATAGTATGCCAATAGGGGTGGTTATGTGGGACAGATAGGCGACTGGGCTCAGCAGTGCAGCTGATTTCATCTTATCAACCAGCCTGCCCTCCGAGAAGGCTGCAAGTGCCACCAGTGTCCCCTGCAATCAAACCACCTTACAGTGTGCTATTGGGCTGTGGTTTTTATCTGAACTAGACAACTAGTAGTAATTCATGAAGGAATCGTGGGTTAAAGAGCTTCTTCTTCTTTACCATGGAGTGGCCAACGTAGTGTGGCTTCTGCCCAGTGTGGCTGCAAATGTAGTCAACCATGGCAGGCATGTCGTTGACCACCAGGTCATCCCATGACCAGTTCCAGTAGATCTGAATTTTACAAAAGGTAAAAAAGGGAAAACAAATTAGCACCCCAGTTAGCAGACATTTAGCCGTTACCAGGCAGGCAATGTGGAAGTGCAACGCAGACAGGGAACGCGAGAGTTCATCAGGTCGGTAGAAACAAACCCTGCTTGACGGGTCAAGCGAGACGTGGCGGCGGCTCCACCTGGTGCCCCTCGTGTTGGCGATCCAGACGTCGAAGCCACGGTCGGCTAAGATGTAGGCGAGCGACTCCTCCGGTGAGTTGAGCAGCCATGTCATGCCATCCTGCAACGCATCAGCTCAGATTCAGAAACCTTCGCGCTGTGCATGTCTCGTCAACTGTGACGACCGATGAGTGACGTCTTTCAGTCGAGCGTGAGCCACGTCCAGGGGTAGCAAGCAGTGCGCCGTCGGTGCCCGGCCCGGCCGGGCAATCATTGGGCACCATGCGATGCGACGAGCTTAGCGTGGCCGTACGCCAGCAATCTCCATCCCCCGTCCACGTTTCTTGGCCTTTTTTCCTCATCTATTACCGGCATAAAAACATAGAGTGGTGTTCGGCGACGTTCTTTGACTAACCGCAAGGACCCATCCATCCACCTTGAGAAGTTGCACAACATTTGGAAAACGATCTACCATTTATGATACTCAGCTCCTACGGTTTTGCCATACGTGCGGTACAGTGCATTAGATCGGAACCATACTAAATCTCAACCTGAAATTGACTGCTCAAGCTCACATACGTACGGTTAACTACATTGGTCCGTTCTTTTTAGCTTATAGTTTTCTTCAAACAAACAAACAAGACAATTTCTTCATCATATTTTCGAAGCGACTTATCGGGATAATATTTTTAAAACAGCGTATCGGCTTATCAATGTTCGGTTTATTCATATAAAACACTCGGGTTATGATTAAAACTATTAACCTCAGCATAAAAGAATCGAACTAATGTGTTGTCTTTGGATATTTTCGGTCCTGCTCATATGGTTTCCGACAGTTAGCTTTTAGTTAAAATTATATTATTGTTAGTATTTTTAAAGTCATTTAATTACAAAATAAAGAAAAAATAAAAAACATGTTATATTTTTATGGACAATACAAAGAAATAAAGAGGAAAAAGGCAAAAAAAATCTAAATTAAGAAGTCGATGTGTTTAATTTGATTTCTGATTTAGGTCGAGTTTTGTTTTTGTTTAAAAAGGTCGAGTTTTTTAATTTGATTTCTGATTTGTAAAAACTAAAAACCAAAGTCACTTACAGTACGGCGAGCATTCCGACGGGCTAACACTCCGATTCTCTCACGAAAAGGAGCATGGATCGATGTACTCTTTTTCTCTCACTAGCTAAACCAGAAACACATATATTCCTTGTTCCCGTTTGGAAGTATGTCTTACAGTTGACAAAGTTGGATATGAAGCTAAAAGCCCAAAAGGTGCAACAAACAAAGAGATATCTAGATAAATGCGTGCACCGGCCGGCATCATAGGGCCGGGTGCTAAGCACATGAAGCTGATAAAAAGAAGCAGCAACTACACAAAAGAATGATTGGCGCCATGCATGCGTACCACAAGAACCCCATGCTGCAGAAGCACCGGCTGCCCCGCGCCGCCCCACCCGCCGGCCACGCCGCGGCCGCCGCGCCCCCTCGGGATCCTTTGCAAGCCCAAGATGTACCCGTCCGCCGTCGTCACCTGTACCCGATAAATTAACGATCTTGATGCATGCACAGACGTTAAATTGATACAATCAACGGGAGTAACACTTGATCATGTCAAAGATCGATCATTTCAAGAAATTAAACCTCATGCTCTTCGCAGGCGTAGCCGAGCGGGGCCACGGCCAGCGCGCAGGCGCCGCCGGCAATGTCGCGCCGCCTGATGCGGTCCCCGCGGTTCATGACGCGCGCCCCGGCGACCTGCAGGGAGAGGAGGACGGCGACGACCACCACGGCCACGGCCAAAGGCGAGAAGAAGCCACGCTGATCTGCAGGGCTCATGCTGGCGCGCAGTGCGTGGCACTAGCTGCCCACTAGCTGCAGCTGGTGTGTGCTTAGTGCGATCGAGGAGTGGACGCATGCGCGCATATTTAAAGTGCGAGCAAATGGAGGGTTAGTGACTAGTGATCTGGTGATTCTTGTGTGTGAATGGATTGACCGGTGACTGAGATTCTTGGTCTTTGCTGCTTTCTTCAACGTGACGCCTTGGCTAGGTTTGGGGATCAGCACGAGCCATGCACTTCAATTCTTGACAGACTTATTAGGCACCGCAGCGGCCTCTCAAAAGGAGAGGATCGGCCCCCTCGTTTCGGTTTCAGCTTCTGGGTTCTGGCTTATTTTTTACTATTCATAAATTTCGTTTTTTTAACTTTTGACTTTTTTTTGAGCTTTTTTGCCGATTTTTTCCATATTTATTTGCATTACACGTGATGGGCTAATATGTTTTTTCTATTTTTAATTTTTTTAATTTAATTATGCTAAATAAGCCTCTGTTAGCTACAGTGTTTTTTCAGCCAGCTACCGTTTTTTTCAGCTATAAGCCACTCAAAATAAGTCATAGCTGAAATGGAGAAACTGGATCGATGCCCCAGTCGGAGTAACTTAAAGTTATTCAATGCAATGCTTTGCGCGCATCTTCTAGTTGATGTGCATAAACATAGCACAAACTACTACTGCAACAATTTTACTAGCGATAGTACTAGTATCATCTATGGAGGACAGACAGTTAGGGGTGGACAAAAAGCTCGTGGCTCGCGGCTCGGCTCGGCTTGATACAGGCTCGGCTCGGCTCGGCTTGGCTCGTGGCATTTACGAGCCGAGCCGAGCCAGGGATTGAGCTCGTCTTTTTAACGAGCCGAGCCCGAGCTGGCTCGCGAGCCGCTCGGATGGCTCGTTTGGCTCGCTCGGCGGTTGGCTCGGCCATCTCACGTCGACGCTCGGCCCAGGCCCACGCACACTCCGTCTCTCGTCTTCCGTCTCACGCCTCACGTCTTGACTCAGCCCGCGCACACTCCGTCTCCCGGTCACCCGACGCACTCCCGAGTCCCGATCCGGCGATCCCCTTCTCATCTCAACCCTAGGTCCGGCGCCGCCGCCACGGTGCCGCACAGCACGTCCGCCGCGCGCCGACGCCGGCCCCTCTCCTCCTCCTCGCTTCATCCTCCACCCCTTTCCCATCAGCCATCGCCTTCCCTCAAGCCTCAACCCTAGGTCCGGTGCCGCCGCCACGGTGCCGCACCGCACCCTCACCGTCCGCTGGCGCCGGCCCCTCCCCTCCTCCTCGCCTCAGCCTCCACCCCCTTCCCATCGGCCATCGCCTTCCCTCAAAGCCTCAACCCTAGGTTCGGCGCCGCAGCCACGGTGCCACACCGCACCCTCACCTCCGCCGGCGTCGGCCCCTTCCCTCCTCGCCTCAGCCTCCACCCCTTTCCCATCGGCCATCGCCTTCCCTCAAAGCCTTAACCCTAGATCCGGCGCCGCCGCCACGGTGCCGCACCGCACCCTCACCGTCGGTAAAGTAACTCCTCAACCCATGTTCTTGGATTTTGATTGTTGACTGTGAGATATTGATCTTTCATTGCTGTCCCTGGCTTTGCTTCCTGGAGAAGGATGCCCTGTCTACCAATTATGGGTAGGGTTACATGGTCATCTCATTGATTTGTGTGTGGTTCGTTAGGCATTCTGTTATTGTCTCTTTGCACTTTATATCATTGTTGTGTTATTGTTGCCCATTATTCAACAAAAGCAGCTATTACTCATCAGCAGGTGGGCAAATGGGAGGAGCTATCTCTACTCATTGTCCCATTTTAACACCAAAAGTATCAGAGAATACATGAACTTGCCTTCTTGTTAAAGGAAACTGAAGTTTCATCTTAAGGAATGGTGAATAGATGGAATGGTGAATTGATGGACTGGTTTCACATTATAGTAAGAATGTGGATAGGCTAACTAAACCAAAATGGCAGCCAAATGCTAATGTTCTACATAGCATAGCAGGTAATGGCTCCTCTCCAGTTTATTTTGCTAATGTTCTAATGTTCTACAAATGCTAATCTTTTGGACTGCAGATAGATGATCTATCCATTACTAGAGGGATGGAGATGGAAATAGATCAACCACAAGAAGGTCTGTGTACATGTGTCTGTGTGAAAGCATATAGGTTACATATATGTACATATTGGCTCTACAATATGATGTTGTTGTTTGTTGTAATCATATGACCTGGTATGTGTAAGATGCTAACAAATGTATGCACCATTGGTAACAAATGTTTGTTGTAATCATATGACCTGTTATTGTTTGTTGTAATCATATGATCTGCTTGTATAATTGCAATCAAATTTTGTAATTTGTATTTACAAGCCTAACGAGCCGAGCCCGAGCTTTCCACCGAGCCGAGCCGAGCCTTTGTTTTAGCTCGTTACTCTAACGAGCCGAGCCGAGCCGAGCTGCTTCTTTAACGAGCCTTACCGAGCCGAGCCGAGCCGAGCCGAGCTGGCTCGTTATCCACCCCTACAGACAGTATAAAATTACCACGTTCCATTTCTCTACTAATATAAAAAAAAGAGTCTGTCTATGGTTCCAGTACTCCTCCATTGATCTTTGCACGCACAAAAAAAAACCAACCCTCTTAAAAAACCAGGAAAGAGTTACTTTCCTTGATGTCGTTACCGTGTGACAGTGTAGTAAGAGAAGTCAGAACAATGTCAAGGGAGTTCTACGCGGTCAGATGCTAGTCTGGTCTAACCCTTTGTGTAGTTAAGACCCCGTTTATTTCAGCTTGAGCTTCTAAATTCTGGTTTATTTTTTAGTATTCAACAATTTCGTCTTTTTTTGATATGTTGAATTTTTTTTAGCTTTATTGTTGGTTCTTTTTTTCCCGTATTTGTTTGTACTGTTCGTGACGGGCTAACATGTTTTTTGAATTTTTTAAATTTAATTATGCCAAATAAGCCACTGTCAGCTACAGTGTTTTTTCAGCCCGCTACAGTGCTTTTCAGCATAAGCCACCCAAAATAAGCCCTTTTGAGCAAGGCAAGCACTAGCAATATTATATTCAAGGGAGTAAATAATTACCTGCCGTGTACGTACACCATGGGAGCAGTTTTATGTTTCACAGTATTTCCATAACCAAATTTAACAAGAACATTTTTTAGAATATCCATAGGTGTTGAAGGATACACTCGCAATGGGAGGCAATCATGGGCGGATCTAGCGGTGGGGCGGGGGGCTCGAGCCCCCCTACTGCTATCGGACCCTTAGAGCCCCCTTGGAGCCCCCCTAAATTTTTAGCCATGGATGTATAATGTAGAAGGGGCTGAGGTCGAGCTGAAGGTACTTCAGCCCCTCCAAAAATTTTTCCTGGATCCGCCACTGGAGGCAATTACATCAAGCAAAAAAAATAAACTTATAAGTTACATCTAGAATGTTGAAGCAGAAAGATAGCTGATTGCGCCAAAGAACCATAGCCAGTGGGCCATATAATAGTGGAGCAACCCAACCAGCAAAACAATTATGTACTCCAAAACAGTGGCAATCATAACTTTCTAGAAACTAATCTATGTCACCTACACCACTAAACTGTCAGCACCCAGAATTTAGTTTTAGAGTTCAAAGAGGTTGTCATTTGTAAGGTGACAGATACAGTAATAGCCACATCCACCTGATTAATATTTCCAAAATCACCTAAAAATGTTGAAGACACGTAACATTAATTGACCATTGGATGGCACGAGCTGCCCATGTTTTGACTTTGGTGTGGGCCCTGCTTGTCAGCATCTACGACTACTTCATGCACATTCAGCACACGGCTGTTCGATCGTACACGCAGCCTTTCAGGTTTTCTCGGGTTCAGACGCCACCGGCGGGCGCGCGAGAGGTCCCCAGCTCTGAAACAGAAGTGAGAAACGGAATGTGAAACAAAACTGAATTTTTCAAAAGAATTGAAATTGAGTTTTGATTTTATTCCCTTTGATCCCTAGATCTGCACGAATCTTAACTAAAACTGTCCCTAATCTCTGCCAACACTGCCTCAACGACATACACTCTTCTACAGTACTCGTAGCTGAACAATCCTAGACAGTTGCGAGGATAATTTAACGTCCTCATAAATGGGAGTGTTACAGAATGCATCGTCCGTGCAAGCAATCAAGCATCGACCCGATACGAGCCTATCCTACTGCCGATCAAAACGTGGATACCTCCCTCTAGCACCGGCATGTATCTACAGAGAGAATAAGTCTTGATTAAGAGATAGAAGAAGACCTCCTTCATAAGTATCTCTATTTTAGTCCTAGGCCCACCCTACCACCGATTGGAATGTGGATACTCCCTCTAGCACCGGCATCTATCTATAGAGGGAGTGGGTAGTATGATTTAGAGATAGAAGATCTTCATCATAAACACCTCTATTTTAGTTCTAAGTCCGCCTATTTTAATTCTAGGTTCGCCGCTATCTGCTTGCGTGTGTGTCTTCAGATCTTGTAGCAACAAGGCCTCGTGTGGCCTATATGCTTTCTTGGTAACTGAAGGCGCAGCATGGCCATGGGGCGCGCATGTAGCCATGCAGGACAGCATGGGCCTACACTTAGACTCCTCAATAACTGAACATTCCGGTCCTTGGGAAAAGGAGAAGTGGACATACACTCCTGCGTTCACATTCCCCGGCTTTCTTAGTGCAGAAGATAGTGCTCCGGTCACTGATCGAATTGCTTCAGTGGCCTGCTGCTGTGTTGACAGACATCAATGTTAATTTGTTGCTGCTGCACTACTACTTTGGTGCATCGATCGATCACTTAAAAGAGTGCAAAACGTGTAAATCTGTAGTGCATTGCTTGGTGCATTCGTCTGTAGATAGGCTAGCTAGCCACTATCCTCACATAAAAAGAACGCAATTAGGAGAGGTAAAACTAATCAACATGTGCTTATTGACACAATAGCTAGCCTATAAAAGGACTAAGTGTTTGCCTAGAGTTGGCAAGCTTTAGCTGGCAAACTTTGCACTAATCGATGCACCACTGCTTGTATGTCATACATTTTTTAATCTTTACCATGGGAACCAAATGGCAATGTTTCTTTTCTTCTGAACCTCAGTGAACTTCATTTCAGACAGAGTTCAGACTTCCGTTCGAAGATGCATGCATGTGGACGCCGTTTTAGGCTCCATCACGATGGAGCATCTCCACACATACAGGACCATCGATCGTCTATATGATGTAGTACTTTTTTAAGAACCTATATCATGTAGTACGACCAAGCAGTTGATGAGTGCACGTCATGTGGCTGATGGCTTCAAAGCCATTAACGACGTATGAATTGAAAGAATAATGCTCCTTCGTTGGACTTATCCAGCGCAGATCAGCAGATGATGGAGTAGGGAGTGCTTCTCTCCTGAAGCAGGTCAGTAACAGAAGAAAAGGCAAGATTCTTGGAGATGGCGAGTGCATCGCTTCTCGGCTCCTTTGACGTTGTGCTAGTACTGTCCTCACGATTCTTCTCTGAGCTCCGAATTTTAGGCTGCTCGTCTGACGGTGAAGTGAGCCGGTGGATACGGGACGGCTGAGTAGCCAGAGCCGCGATGCCCAATCCGAACCGAACTCATCTCCTTGAGGCCCAAAGACTACTTCGGCCCGATTCAAGATCGTGCCTCAAAGGTACAGGAATATCGCCTGGTCCGACGAGGTTGTAACGCCCCTATTTTTTGGAACAGAAATATCTTACCTTCTGTGATAACTTAGAACATCTCCAAGAGATACTCTATATGGCTCTTAATATTTAAATTTTAGAGTTGAAGGGTAAAAAGTAGCTCCAACAGATTCTCAAATAGACTCCCAAAAATAGAACACACCCAAAAAATGGGCTCTCGCTCTCTACTTATAGAGGATGATCTAGGATCCCAATACTGTTTTTCTGGTTTAGGGTATCTGTTGGAGGGAATGATTATTTTGGGACCTTATATCATGATTAGGATCTGTAAAAAAAGATTTAGGGTGTGAATTTATTGGGCATCTCTTGGAGATGCTCTTAGGAGTTTAGTTACGGACAGAAAAAGTATCATGCCTACTTACGAATATTTTAAAAGTTAGTTTGATTAAAATAAAAAACTAATGGTCAACTTTAACAAATTTAAAGACGTCCAGCCCAAAACTTTAACTTACATAGAAGATCCAAGAAAAATTTTCACAGGAACGCTTGAGTGTAGTCGTAACTCTAACATGAATACTTGTAACATCCATTCTTCTTCTGATCTTTGTGTTGGTGGAAAATGAAGTAAGATTGAGTACAACCAACCGTACTCAACAAGTCACATGGAAAAATACTATTTAATTACATGCCAAAATTTTCCAAATGATGGGGATATATGGGTTTTGTTAAATATTTGCGGGTGCAATTTTATTTGTAAATATTTTCAAATACAAAAGAACGATAACTTCTTAATGAATCGGGGCTTCAAACTTGATTATCAGACTTCACATTTTTAAATCATTTTCAAATCTACTTATACTTCACTGTTGGAATCATCCATTAAACACAGATTCATTTACCGGAAGCACGGCATATTCGAATATCATTTATAAATGACTCTGCAGAACAGCTCAGCTTTACACATAAGATTTCTTAACTCCCGCGACAGAGTTAAGGGCCTGTTTGGCAAGTCACAAGCCGGTCGGCTTTTGGCTTTTGCTACAGTACCTAACTTTCAAACGGAGTATTTTCTCAAGACGGGATCTACAAGTTAAACGTAGTACACGTTAAAATCCCAACATCTGTGCCAGCCAAAATCGTAAGTGAGTATCGGTCTCTCCGTAATCTGTACCGTAAACAGTCGAAATTCAAAAATTTCAGCCAAAAGCCATAAGTCGCAGCCAAAACAAACAGGTCCTAAGAAAACAAGGCTTTTCACTGCTCAATTCTTCATATAGCCTCTACCTAGTATATGCTGTTTTTCAACAAACTCGAGTGGCCCGTAGCCTCACCCGATTTGATGCGGATCTACTGTTGTATGGTTAACCCCCTTCCATACATACCTCCCTTCTCCCTCTTTTCCTTTATAGATATTCAATCGAACTTAAGCAAGTACTAAATCAGGTTTGACGGGTCAGCGCTTGTGGTGGAGCGATCACTATGTTCTTTACTTGGCATAAGGTTCTAGTCCATATATTTTTCACTGAGGCATCTTTCATCCACAAACCCATATTCCAGTGCCCGTCCGCACTGCCACCTTTCCGATCCAAGCCTCTACCCTAGGATAAGGTTATGGGACCCGACCATTCCGTGGCTTCTCATGATATCTCCTCATCCTAGAACCATTTTTTAAAACTCTACTAGCAAAATGCTGAATTTCTTAGTAGTGTAAAATTGTTGAGTTATTGGTCTACCGTGATTATTTAAATAATAAGTTTACCCCTAGTAAGTCTTGTCAAGGTGAATATGAGCATCAAATCAAACTGGGCTTTTTTAGGTGGTAGGACATAACTAAATATGAAGTCATTCTAAATATTTATTGTACATGAAATAATAGAGTGCAAATAGCATAATGAAAATACTGATAATTAAATAATTAAAAGAATGTAGGTACAACATGATTAAAGGCATGTGACTTGCCTCTTTGTCCATAGTCTCTAATTATTTCACTGTAGTCTTCTGGTTAGACTGCTCTTGTAGTTATTTTGTTGACCAACTCGTGTGGTTCGAATACTAGCGCAGCAAACGAATGGAAATGAGTTCCTACTTTGCAGAATGCAAGCTGGGAACAAAATACAATAAAATATCTAAAAGACAAAAGAAAATAGGTTTGAGTGGTTACGGTTTAGGTGGTGAGTGGTTTGGCTTATTGGAGTTGGAAATGGGCTAGATGGGTCTAAGACGGTCGAAATGACTATTTGTTACCGAGCTTTTAGTAAATAGTAATGGCCAAAACAGTATTGGATATGGGGTCAAAATGACATCTAGGCTGGCTAGGATTTTATCGGAGTATACTCAGGCTAAACATAGTTGAGAATGGATTTTATGGCTCAAAACGGTCAAGGCGACATAAGGGTTTGAACGAACCGTAAAAGTTTGGATCGTGCCAGGTTTAGGGTTTGAAGCAATCTTTTGATGGTTTTGAGTTTTATCGATGGATAATATGGAAAAAAACAGAGCTGGGATTAGGGTAGACGGGCTTAAAACGGACGAAATGGACATATATTGCATTTTTAGGGTTTGGGTGAATAGTATTGGATTTTACTATTTATTGTGGGTCCAGATCCTATTCATTGTGGGTTTTGGGTTTACTGCTCACTAACAGGTTGGACTGCTACGGTACCGGGTCGATCACTGTTCATCTTCTTTCTCCCGCTGGCTACTGTAGCATCCAAACAGAGGATTTTTGCGACGGCAATTTCCGACGCTACGGTTAACTCCGATGGAAAACGAGGGCATGGATGGACTCTTGGGACTAAGGGGGATCTATTTGTGGGCTTGGTAGGGTCTGGGAAGCACGAAATGGCCGGTGGTGAGGTGGGGAGTTCTCAGGATGTTTAAATGGCACAGGAGGTATTTCTTGGCTAATAGGGCAATTGCAAGGTGGCTTGAGCATCCGAGGGCATGAGAAAGACCATGGTATTGGTGGCCTAGGATCTGGATTCTTGAGGCGGGCTGTCCACGGTGGTGGTTTTCGGCCGAACGGCAGACGATGTTGCTAGTGAGATGGAGGGCAAGAGGGCTTAAGGCAGTATTTCAGAGATGTTACTAAGAGTATAAGGACGCTTCACAAGCAGGGAATTGAATTGAAATGAATTGAATAAAAAGAACTGAAATTTGCCCTTACTTGGGGTTCTTCGGCGATGGTAGCTTTGTGATGGTCGTTAAAGGAGGCTGAGATGTCTAAGGGCTATGGGACGCCAATGTCTATGGATGGAGGGGTTCAAGGGCTTTTATAACTACTCCATGGAGATTTAGCATAGGGGATGCCCTACTCAGGAGGCAATGCGTGGTCGTGGCGGAAGAGCACGGGAGGCTTCGGCCAGGATCAGCGGTCGTATGGGGCGAGGTTGGCAAGGGCGTTAGGAGTCTTCTCTTGGCCTTAGGAGTCTTCTCGTGTAACACATTGTTGTGGTCAAAAATTTCGGCGCAATGTGGTCGGTCGGGAGAGAAATTGCAGCGGCGATTGGAAACTTGGCCTTGGCAACTCCAGCGTGTTGTCAGGGCGCATTGAAGAAGTGCCAATAGCTCGGAGGTCAAGAGTTCGGCGGTTGACCTAGAATTGCAGCGGTGATTGGAGGATTGTGATGGTGAGAGACCAGGTGGTCGTGACTCCATGTGAATGATGAGTAATTAATAAAGGTTTAGGATAGTCGAGTTTGGTTTGAGTGGTTCGGAGTCGAGCCGTTGCGTGGCGCAATCGGGCTCGGTCGGACTTTGGTCAAACTTGGTCATTTAGGCTTAGGATGTATATTCTAATGTTTCGACAGGTTTGGACTTTGTCTGTGGTAAGCGTGATGGTATTTACGCTTTCATGTGTCGAGCGGTGCTATTTGACGTGTTTTCTTGTCTGTGTGACTGCAGGACGTCGAGTTGGAGTCGTGGCGAGACACGGTGGACCGGACTAGGCGCAGGTGGCGCTGAGGTCAGAACGGTCGGGATGTGTCGAAGATGACGTGGACTCGAGGTGGTTGCGAGGCGTGCGAGGCAAGGAGCGCGGAAGCTTCCCGGAAGGTGCAGGAGGGGCGAATCAGGAAATTCGCGAGGCTGCACAAGCGGGAGCGGGCGCCGTTGGATTTAGCAGGCGTAACGGGGCGGAGACCTGTTAGCCAAGGCTATAAATAGGATTGAGGGGCTGCATGCCCACTTGAGCACTCCAAGGGTTTTGATTGAGTCAAAAGAGTCTTTAGAGAGTTGTTTAGCTTTGGCTCTTTAGTGGTTGGGAGAGACAGAGTTTGTTAGAGTGTGCTCCCTCTGTCCCTTCGATGGTTTCTAGGTAGAACAGAGTGTTGTTCATCCCATCCAAGCATTCATGGTTGAGGATTGAGAGGTTGGAGAGGGATTGAGGGTCATGTAATCATTCATCTTGATCTAATGTCCATGCGTATCGTGACTCCTTGTATTCCTTTCGTGATGGAATGAAAATCTGAAGTTCTTCTTTCATTCTTGCTCTCTGTTCTTCGTTAACTTCTTTTGGGTGATTTTGTGATTTTCGTTGTTTTGAGTTCTTGCTTGCTTAGGAGTGCCAAAATGGGTTGCTATGACATGGGAGATGCTCAAAAGCCATTTGGCTAGTTGATCCAAAGAGCAAACCAAGTTTAATTTCGGATTTCCTCTTTTGGTCTCCTCTGTTCATGTATTTCATCTTCTAGGGTTTTGGTGAAATCTTGTTCCCTTTGGAGAAATGGCATGAAATTTGATCTGGATTATCCCATAGCTATTGCTAACATATCATCAAAGTTTCATGGTCATAGGATCAAAGGTTGGGGAGTAATTTGGATTTTGGTGAACCCTCTGTACTTTTTCAGTGTTTGGAAAATCTCTGAATTTCTCGAGTTTTTGTTGATTTCTTGTGTTGTTTAGAGTCTCCATTATATTTAGATTATGCTCTTGGTGTTTTTGTCTGAAAAGAAAAGAAGTTTCTTTCTCATTCTCTTGGATTTGAGCTTCCTCTGAAGTTTTTCTTACTGCAGCTCTGTCTTTCGGCCAAAAACTCTCACGAACTGCTCCTGTTGGCTGAATGGCAAGCAAGCATGCAGTAGTGTCCCTTCTTCATCTTTTGTGCATGTTTCTTTTTTCTTTGTGCTGATTTTCCTCAATTTTGCATGCAGATCAAACAGCAATATTTTCAGCTGAAATTTTTACTGGGTAATCTCTGATTTATGCTGAATTTTTCGGTGTCGCATGCGTTCCAAAATTCAGAGAATTTAATTTTAATTTTCTGTGAGGTGCTGCGTTTTGCATCTTTCTAAAAAATCAGTGTTCGATTTCTTGGGGGCTTTGAAGCGAGCGACATTCACCCCCCCCTCTGTCGCCATTTCGGTCCTACAATTGGTATCAGAGCCGGTTAGCTCTAATCAATAGATCTTAACCGGTCTCAAGAGCCATGGCGACGGACAAGTACTCGACCAAGCCGCCCATTTTCGATGGCATCGATTACCCCTTCTGGAAGAGCCGAATGGAAACATACATCCAGGCTCAGGGGTATGCCATCTGGCGCAAGGTCAAGGTCCAGTTTGTTGTTCCTGCCGATGAGAACATAAATACCGGGAACATGGCTGATGTTGAGACAAATGCAAAGGCAAGGAACATCATCATCCAGGGTTTGAGTCGTAGCGAGTTTGACCGCATATCTCACCTGTCGTCCGCCTACGACATCTGGGTGACCCTCGACGCATACCATGAGGGCACCACCCAGATCAAGACGGTTCGACAGGACCAGTTTAAGCGCGAATACAACAAATTCGAGATGCTTGCTGGTGAGTCCCTGAACGAGTGCTTTTCGTGATTTCACAAAATCTTGAGCAACCTCCGAGCGGTCGGTCTCACATACCCCGACTCGGACAACGCTCGTCAGATGCTCGCGGCACTCGATCTGCGTGTTTGGGAGATGAAAGTGACCACCATCAAAGACACAACAGACCTCTCGACCCTGACTCTTGACGCGCTGTACTCGCGCCTCAAGACTCACGAGATTGACGTTGTCTCTCGTCGGTCGAAGTCACAGTCGATGGCCTTGGTCACCGATCCCGTTTCGTCTTCTGGTCCTTCTTCTGATTCGCTTTGCAGTTTCTCCCTAGCTGCTCTCTGTGACGTAACTGATGATCAGTTAGAGCAGCTAGAGGATGAACAGCTGGCCCTCCTAGCTCGGAAGTTCTCCCATGCTTACAAGAGGAGGGACAGAAAGAGAGGCGGACCAGTCATTTGCTTCGAGTGTGGTGGCCCCAACCACATTCGGGCAAACTGCCCCAAGCTGGAGAAGAGCAAGAACGACTATGGCGGTTCGGGCAAGAACGACTACACCGACAAGAACCGCAACAAGAAGACTCCAGCTCAGACACCGGGCAAGAAGAAGTTCTGCGACTTCGGGAAGGCCAAGAAGCTGTTTCACCACGTCCTCACGGCCTTCGACGACCTCGACCTCAGCGAGGTGGAGGGATGGAGCGATGACGACGGGACGGGTGACCAAGATCCCTAGAGCGGCGACGACTTCTCCAGCATGTGCTTCATGGCCCTCGAGGGCGAACTCAACGACAGCGAGCTGTACTCCGACTCGGACGAGGTATGTCCCACCTACGACCAGCTCAATCATGCTTTTCTTAAGCTAGGTGGTTTCCATGCTAGAGCTAGGACTAGGTGTACTGAGTTGAGAAGGAAGTAGACAGGTTGTCACTAGAGATTATTGCTCTTACATCTGGTCCCTCTAGTGACGACTGTGATACATGCTCTGCTTTGCTGGGTGACATGGAGAAACTAAGGACCTCGCATGATAGTTTGTCCTCCGAGCTTGATACTGTTAAGGTGGAGAACATTAATCTGTTGGCTGAACTAGAGATGAGTAGGATTGCATCTGTTTCATCTGCTCCTGTTGAGACTAGTGCTTGCACCTCATGTGAGGATAAGGACAATACTTTTAGAGGCCTTTATACTATGCTGCTTGATCTGCCCGAGTCATGTGAAAATTGCAATAAGCTGAAGTTGAACCTAAAACGGGCAGATCACAAGATTGCTGAGTTGCATGCTTCTTTACTTGAGCCTGTTGTTTCTTGCACCAATTGTCCAAAATTAACTCTTGAACTTGAATCTGTTTCTAAGCAATTCCAAGAGATGATTGATCAAAACAACAAATTGGCTCAGTTTGCGACTAAGGATCCTGTTAGCTCACCATGCATTAGTTGTGACAAACTAAAACTTGAACTCATTGCATTGAATGACAAATGTGTGAAGCTAACTAAGGACTTACTAGAGAAGCCACAATCTGGTTGTGATGTGATTGATGGTGTGGAGGAGAAGCCCCAGGGTAAGGGTGAGACGCCTAGAGACGCGAACCAACCTGCTAGTAGTAGGACTGTCCCCTCAGAGTCGGTTGTGCGTGCACAATCCATTCTTTCCTCTACTGTTGGTTCTTCTTCTGCTCCCTTACCTTCTGCTGTCTCTTCTTCTCCCTGCTCTTCTTGCACCTCTCTCTTTCGGGAGTGTCAGTACCTTATGAACACTCTCGAGAGATTTGTAGGCGGCAAGAAGAAGCTTAATCTTATTCTAGACCAATCCAAGATTTGCAAGTTCAATCAAGGTCTAGGATATGATTTTTATGAGGATATGAGGAAGCATCCACCTGCTATTCTCCGATCCATCGTAGGAGGTGTGATCGAGGTTGACCCCAGATCTGATGAGGTTAAATTCAAATCAGCGGGCTTTGTCCAAGGGATCTCTGACAGCAAGGTGATTCCACCTGTTGCTTCGACCTCTTAGAAGGCGAAGCCTCTTCGTGCTACTTCCACCTCTCAGAAGGTGAAGTACCACTGCACCTTCTGTCAGAAGGATGGGCACTTGATCGAGAGATGCTTCAGGCGCGCCAGGATTGCGCGTAGAGACCATGCAGAGGCACTTAGGCGTATTCAGGGTCAGCCCCAGATCCTGAGTGCACTTAAGACTAGCACGAGTTTCAGGTTTGCTTCTGACAGGTTTGGGCAGCATCGAGGACTTGGTTTTTCTGAGTCTTCTGGTTTTCGTCCTCGTGCTGCTCCGGGTCGTGACTTCCGCCGTCCTGAGGGTACATCTCGTTTCCCCCGTCGAGACAGTTACCCACGGCGTGATCAGCGTGTTGCCGGTGTTCCGACTCGCTCTCCCGTAGCAGTCGGACCCCGCAACAGCTTCAGGTCTGCTCATAGACCTTCTGCTTCTTTGAGTCACGGAGAGCGTAGGGTAGATAGAGGTCAGTCGTGTTTGACTACTTCATCTGCTCCACGTGTTACTCAGTATTGGGTACCAAAATCACTCTTGATTTACCCCAGTACTGAGACTTTACTCTCTGTTTGACTCAGGTTCGCCGGGCAGGGAAGGGAAAGGTTTGGCTCGTAGACTCCGGGTGTTCACGACACATGACCGGAGATTCTCGTTGGTTTTCTTCCCTTGCCCGTGCTCCAGGTGATGAGACGATCACCTTCGGAGACGCTTCGTCTGGGCGCGTCATCGCAAAAGGTACTGTGCATGTTAATACTTCTTTTATTCTTAAGGATGTTGCCTTGGTTAGTAAGCTGCAGTACAACTTGCTTTCCGTTTCTCAGCTTACCGATGACGGTTTCGAGGTGAGCTTAAAAAAAATGCTTGTAACATTCTTGATTCTTCGGGTAGTCTGGTTTGTGGGATTTCTCGTTTTGGGAGGATTTTTCGTGCTAATTTCTCTGAGTCTTCTAGTGATCCTCTCAGGTGTTTAGTTGCTTCTGAGTCCCGCGACCTCTCTTTCTGGCATAGGAGACTTGGTCATATCGGATTTGACCATTTGACCCGAGTTAGCGGCCACGACCTCATTCGTGGTCTGCCGAAGCTCAAGATGGTCAAAGATCTAGTCTGTGCTCCATGCCGGCACGGCAAGATGGTTGCCGCTTCTCACCCTCCGGTCACAGTTACTATGACCGATGCACCGGGACAGCTGCTCCATATGGACACTGTTGGACCAGCTCGAGTGCAGTCAGCAGGAGGGAAGTGGTATGTTCTTGTCGTGATCGATGACTTCTCGATGTATTCTTGGGTGTTTTTCTTAGCCTCGAAGGATGAGACATTTTCACATTTCCGAGGTCTTTTCGGTAGGCTTTCTGTTGAGCTCCCGGGTGCCTTACGAGCGATCCGCAGTGACAATGGCACGGAGTTCAAAAATTCCTACTTCGAGAGTTTCTGTAGTGAGACAGGTGTAGAGCACCAGTTCTCTTCTCCGCACGTTCCACAACAAAATGGCGTTGTGTAGAGGAAGAACCGTACCTTGGTCGAGATGGCCAGGACGATGCTTGTTGAGTACTCTACACCGCGGAAGTTTTGGGCTGAGGCTATAGCCACCGCGTGCCATGTCTCAAATCGAGTATTTCTTAGGGCACACTTGCACCGCACTTCTTATGAGTTGAGATACGGGCGAAAGCCCAGCGTCTCTCATTTTCGTGTGTTTGGTTGCAAGTGTTTTATTTTGAAGTCCGGGAACCTAGACAAGTTCGAGTCACGTTCTTGTGATGGGATCTTTCTAGGTTACTCGCCTTCTTCGCGGGCTTATAGGGTCTGGAACTGCGAGTCTAGCAAAATGGTAGAGACCTGTGAGGTGACCTTTGACGAGGCCAATCCGGGGACTAGGCCAGATATCTCAGGTTCTTTAGAGCAGTCCGAGACCATCTTTGTGGATGATGAGGACGATGGAGACGATGGTTGTTTACCTGATCCAGCTCCTCATCCTCCCCTTGAGATGCCTTCCTCCACGGTACCTCAAGGTGATCAGCCCTTGCCTACTGCTTCCTCCGGAGCTAGTGGCTCTGTTCCTACCTCGTCAGCTCACGAGGTAGAGGCCACTTCTTCATCTCATCCTGGACCTCCCCGACATATCCAGAAAAGGCATCCTTCAGAGCAGATGATTGGAGACCTCTTCGAGCGTGTTACCCGCTCAAAATCTGGCTTATCTCAATTCTGTCTCCATTCTGCTTTCATTGCCTCCTTTGAGCCCAAAGATGTTTCTCATGCTCTATCTGATGAGTCTTGGGTCAATGCCATGCATGAGGAGCTAGAAAACTTCGAGAGGAACAAGGTCTGGTCGCTTGTCGAGCCCCCACGAGGTCACAATATCATTGGGACTAAGTGGGTGTTTAAGAACAAGCAGAGTGAGGATGGTGTGGTTATTCGAAACAAGACTAGACTGGTAGCTCAGGGGTTCTCCCAGGTTGAGGGTCTAGATTTCGAGGAGACCTTTGCCCCTGTAGCTCGTCTTGAGGCTATTAGAATCCTGCTTGCCTTTGCAGCTTCTAAGGGTTTCAAACTTTACCAGATGGACGTCAAGAGTGCCTTTCTCAATGACTTTATTGAGGAAGAGGTCTACGTCCGACAGCCTCCTGGTTTCGAAAATCCCAAATACCCAAACCATGTCTTCAAACTTTTCAAAGCTTTGTATGGACTTAAGCAAGCCCCTAGAGCTTGGTATGAGAGGCTTAAGTCCTACTTGTTAAGTCATGGTTTTGATATGGGTAAAGTTGACAAGACCTTATTCATCCGCCGTCATGGCAATGACCTTCTGCTCGTCCAGATCTATGTCGATGACATCATCTTTGGCGGCTCTTCCCATACTCTGGTTTCACAGTTCTCGGATGTCATGAGCACCGAGTTTGAGATGAGTATGATGGGCGAGTTGACCTTCTTCCTTGGCTTCCAAATCAAGCAGACTCAGGAGGGTACATTTCTTTATCAGGGAAAGTACACTCGTGACCTCCTGAGACGCTTCGACATGAGTGATGGTAAGCCTATGTTGACTCCCATGGCTTCTACAGCCTATCTTGACCCAGATGAGGATGGCGAGCCAGTTGATCAGAAAGAGTTCAGAAGTATGATCGACTCCCTTCTTTACCTCACTGCCTCGAGACCAGACATACACTTCTCCGTGTGTCTGTGTGCTCGTTTTCAGGCTTCTCCTCGCGTATCTCACCGCCAGGCGGTGAAGCGCATTTTTCGGTACCTTCGAGCTACCATTGACTATGGTATCTGGTACTCTTCCTCATCCTGTCTTTCCTTGAGAGGCTTTTCGGATGCAGACTTTGCTGGCTGTAGGATAGATAGGAAGAGCACTTCCGGCACCTGCCAGTTCATTGGCACTTCTCTCGTTTCCTGGTCTTCGAGGAAGCAGTCCGGTGTTGCACAGTCCACTGCAGAGGCCGAGTACGTTGATGCTGCCAGTTGCTGCAGCCAGGTACTTTGGATGGTTTCGACCATGCGGGATTTTGGGTTAGCCTTAGACAGTGTTCCACTCTTTTGTGATAACACGTCTGCTATCAACATTGCTAAGAACCCAGTGCAGCACTCTCGGACCAAGCATATTGACATTCGCTTCCACTTCCTTAGAGACCATGTAGAGAAATGTGACATAGTGCTCCAGTTTGTGGAGAGTGACCACCAGTTGGCTGATATCTTCACCAAGCCTTTGGACAGTTCGAGGTTTTCAGCTCTGCGGGGAGAGCTTGGGGTGGTTTGTCCTTACGGACTGTAGTGAGGGGGAGCTTGGGCTTTACTGCTTTATTATATTAATTATGCTTCTGTCACATTTCTGTTGCATTACATTTGCGGGTGCATTGGGTTAAGTCCTTCTAGCATAGGTTAGAGTGTTTCTTGTGTTGAGTTGCTTAGACTTCTTACTCTTATCTTGTGCTTCCAGGAGTAGCTATTTCTTATCTCACTAGGTTGAGCTCACTCACTTCTTGTAGGTTCTAGCGAGGGTTGGGCCACCCTCGGGTAGACAGGGTACGTGTTTGCTCTCTAGTGTGTGTTCGACGATCAGCTGTTAGTCCTGGAGTCATTTGGGGTAGATGAGAGTCAGTTTAAGCCATAGTTGCTTCTATATCTTTTCTATGCTTTAAGGACTGTCTATTTGGTTTTCTTTGCCAGCTTCTCGATTTTATTGCTTTGGTTCAAGGGGAGTTCATTTGGGAGCTTCTGAAGCTTAATTTTGACATAACTCAACTTGAACTAAAAGTTGCATCTAATGTTGAGGGGAGCTGGACTTTCTTGCATTTTCAGCATTCTAGCATTATAATCAATCTGCATTGAGCCTTGATTATTATCCTGTTATGACATGTTTCAATGCTTTACACCTTGCCATGTCTTGTGCTTAGCTTGCTAGATTTATCATAACTTCATATGTGTAGACTAGCTTTCTGCCATGATAAAGTTAATTAAAATTGCTCAACTTAAATTAAAACTTGTCATGTTAGCACTCGAGATTAGTCTTGCTTGAGCTATCCCTTTATGATTCATGCCATGTCAAATAGGCTGAGTTGAGTCTTGAATCTAGGTTGAATCTTAGATTGAGCTATTTTAGCATCTTGATACATCATGAGTTAGCACAATCTGTTAAAAAGCAAAAGGATCTCTTTTTATGTGCGAAAAAACTGATTTCACCAATTCTTTCTCATGAGACGGCTTGCCATTGCACTAGGCATGAACTCAGGGGGAGTTTTGGATGACCTGGACTATCTTCTTAAGCTTCTCGCTTGGAGTAGTCGCATAAGGCTTGAGATCTAGCACATGATAAAATTTTTGGTTGGAAACAGCTATAAGCTTTAAAAGAAAATATGTCAAATGTGCAAGATTTGCTTAATCACCTAAAGATGAAAAGTGCTTAACCAAATGATAAACTCTTGAGCTTGTAGCACTCTAATTGACTCAACACTAGCTTCTTGTTTCCGCTTAGCTTATTGACATGGCCTGAGTCATCCTTAGATATCTCTAGCTAGACTTTGCTTAATTGTTGACTTGACTTGCTCACTAAACGCCCTACATTTCATATTGTCATATTTATGTGCTAGCTGGCTTATACATATGTTGTCATGATCTAGATAGCGTTTTATTGAGTTATGGCTTGGTGTATCTCATTCTGGTCATTATGGATAACTCTCATGGCTCCAAATGCCTAGAAATAATCAAACTTCAGCCATATACATCCATTGACATGTCATATTCTCTCCTTTGCATCTTGATGTGTTTCTTGCCAAAAGGGGGAGAATAGAGAAGAAAAAGTCTGTTGGGAATAGTTTAGAGCTTTGGAGTTCATTTTGCTCTTTCAGTTGTTGCTCTAGTGTTCCTTCTGTCGACATGGTCATTAGTTTCATTCTCTTCTTTGGACCATGTTGGATTCTTCAAAATCAAACACAACTTCATGCTTTTTCTGAGTTTGTCAATATACTCATCAAGGGGGAGATTGAGAGACCAGGTGGTCGTGACTCTATGTGAATGATGAGTAATTGATAAAGGTTTAGGATAGTCGAGTTTGGTTTGAGTGGTTCGGAGTCGAGCCGTTGCGTGGCGCAATCGGGCTCGGTCGGACTTTGGTCAAACTTGGTCATTTAGGATTAGGATGTATATTCTAATGTTTCGACAGGTTTGGACTTTGTCTGTGGTAAGTGTGATGGTATTTACGCTTTCATGTGTCGAGCGGTGCTATTTGACGTGTTTTCTTGTCTGTGTGACTGCAGGACGTCGAGTTGGAGTCGTGGCGAGACACGGTGGACCGGACTAGGCGCAGGTGGCGCTGAGGTCAGAACGGTCGGGATGTGTCGAAGATGACGTGGACTCGAGGTGGTTGCGAGGCGTGCGAGGCAAGGAGCGCGGAAGCTTCCCGGAAGGTGCAGGAGGGGCGAATTAGGAAATTCGCGAGGCTGCACAAGCGGGGGCGGGCGCCGTTGGATTTAGCAGGTGTAACGGGGCGGAGACCTGTTAGCCAAGGCTATAAATAGGATTGAGGGGCTGCATGCCCACTTGAGCACTCCAAGGGTTTTGATTGAGTCAAAAGAGTCTTTAAAGAGTTGTTTAGCTTTGGCTCTTTAGTGATTGGGAGAGACAGAGTTTGTTAGAGTGTGCTCTCTCTGTCCCTTCGATGGTTTCTAGGTAGAACAGAGTGTTGTTCATCCCATCCAAGCATTCATGGTTGAGGATTGAGAGGTTGGAGAGGGATTGAGGGTCATGTAATCATTCATCTTTATCTAATGTCCATGCGTATCGTGACTCCTTGTATTCCTTTCGTGATGGAATGAAAATCTGAAGTTCTTCTTTCATTCTTGCTCTCTGTTCTTCGTTAACTTCTTTTGGGTGATTTTGTGATTTTCGTTGTTTTGAGTTCTTGCTTGCTTAGGAGTGCCAAAATGGGTTGCTATGACATGGGAGATGCTCAAAAGCCATTTGGCTAGTTGATCCAAAGATCAAACTAAGTTTAATTTCGGATTTCCTCTTTTGGTCTCCTCTGTTCATGTATTTCATCTTCTAGGGTTTTGGTGAAATCTTGTTCCCTTTGGAGAAATGGAATGAAATTTGATCTGGATTATCCCATAGCTATTGCTAACATATCCTCAAAGTTTCATGGTCATAGGATCAAAGGTTGGAGAGTAATTTAGATTTTGGTGAACCCTCTGTACTTTTTCAGTGTTTGGGAAATCTCTGAATTTCTCGAGTTTTTGTTGATTTCTTGTGTTGTTTAGAGTCTCCATTATATTTAGATTATGCTCTTGGTGTTTTTGTCTGAAAAGAAAAGAAGTTCCTTTCTTATTCTCTTGGATTTGAGCTTCCTCTGAAGTTTTTCTTACTGTAGCTCTGTCTTTCGGCCAAAAACTCTCACGAACTGCTCCTGTTGGCTGAATGGCAAGCAAGCATGCAGTAGTGTCCCTTCATCTTTTGTGCATGTTTCTTTTTTCTTTGTGCTGATTTTCCTCAATTTTGCATGCAGATCAAACAGCAATATTTTCAGCTGAAATTTTTGCTGGGTAATCTCTGATTTATGCTAAATTTTTCGGTGTCGCATGCGTTCCAAAATTCAGAGAATTTAATTTTAATTTTTTGTGAGGTGCTGTGTTTTGCATCTTTCTAAAAAATCAGTGTTCGATTTCTTGGGGGGCTTTGAAGCGAGCGACATTCACCCCCCTCTGTCGCCATTTCGGTCCTACAGATGGCGAAAGAAAGGTGGCTGGGTGGCGGAGCAAAAACAGGGGAGGCGGTGGTTTGTCGGACGGTGAATAGTAGTTGGAGCGGCTTGATGGCTTGCTCAATTGGCTAGGAAAGGTAGTGCCCAAATGGAAGAAGTGCCATTGGTTGAAAAGGGTGCTAAATTGGGTGAATTTCTGACTGAAACCGAGATTCAGAGAAACTCAAGCCATTTTTGAAATCTGGTTGTTTCAGAGGTGCACCGTGCACGACCGCACGGCGAGGTGGCTGGCCGCAGGTGCGCGGCTTGCAGCGAGCGGAGCACCGTCGAATCGTGCGGGTCAACCGGCGGCGCGAGGAGAGCGGACGCTGCCCCGACGTGCGGGGGGTGGTTGGCGCGTGCGAGGCCACGCATGCTAATGTTGGCCGGCGCGCCGGTGCCGTGCCTCCGCCTATCGCCGGTGTACCATCCCGTTCCGTGCTCATCACTTCGCCAATGTCAAGCTCTGTTCCAAACTGCGATGTTTCTGTTCTCATTTTCGAAGCTACCGCACTTACATAGCCTAAGTCATGGCCCGCTCACGCAAACCGGGCTATGTCAACTCACCCCCAACTCCTTCGCAAACGACCCATGTAACTGACAACATCGGCCCACGCGAGCAAGCCCATCATGGCATTTCAGCAAGAAATACGCGTGCGGCACGGGAGCCCAACTGCGCAAAGACGAAGACGGCACCACCCAACTCGGGGACGTATCTCGGAAGCCCTCAGCTTCGGCGACGAACACGCACGGCGCCGCGGCGGCGGCGGCGGCAACTCAGCGCCGGCCGTCCCCTTGTTTATTCGCCTTGGTAATTGCCGAGTCCCTCTCGACTTAATTTACAGTCATTAGGCATTTAGAAAATACTGCAAAGTATGCAAGGGCTTGAAGGTGGATCAATGTCGTTCTCCATACATGAGTAGAGATTTGATCAAGGATGCAGCCGTGCGATCATGGTGTTTAATGTAAGACACCTTTTTCTCCACGCATGATAGTTTCCGTTTTTTTTACTCTTCATGGCAAGTAAAATCGACAGTACAGGTACTAAAAAAAAATCGACAGTACAGGCCCACTCGCCTCTCCCGCTGCTGCTCCTGTTCACAAGATTATATCGTTTTGGAGCACACACGCTCAAAGTTTTTAAATTTTAACTATAGATATAGTTTAGAATATTTAGATTTGTTACAAGAAAATCATATGTGTAGATTACTCTCGAAAAATACTTTTATAATATTATAATTTTATTAGGTTTATAAATATATTACGGTAAATATTAGTGGTCAAGTTGCTTTTTTGGGACTACGTCGATTTCTAAAATGATGTATTTTTATGAACTGAAGTGAGTATTTTCTTAAAAAGGAACCAATGGTTGTTTCCTAAAAATGCAATTGCACGGGTTGAAAATTTATTGGTTAATTTGTGTTTTTGTAAAGCTCTTGGTGTGAAAATTAATTCGCCATGATACATTACCATTAGTACTAATTTGGTTCGGTACAACATTGTACTCTTATCGAAATATACATCGTTTTAGAATCTAGAATGCATGTATTTTAACTTTTAAAAACCATTAGCATACAGAAAAAAAACTATTTTGATTTTACTCACGGAAGTGATATATGTAGATTTGTTATCAAAAGTAATTCAATTCAATTGTGTGTATTAGGGATTATGTCAACGTCCGCCGTCTATTTGGAAACAGATGGGGTATTATTTTGGCATACTGACCCCAAGGAATTCCTTTTCCGGGTCTTACTTACCCATGAGTCCATAACTAATGCTCAGATGGTATGATGGGATTGTTGTATCTTGGGGTTAGAAAGTAAGTGGGCATGGGAAGTGAACCAAAGTTGCCATTGGCTTTGTTCTTTTCAGCTTTTAAAAGTTGTTTTTTAGTTTTTCTACAGTAACTAGTTTTTAGACGGAGTATCTTTTCAAGATAGAGTCTACTAGTTAATTGTAGTACATACTTTACTGGTTTCATTTATATCGCCAAAAATCGCACGTAAGTTTTTGTTATTTTGTAATCTCTTACACAAACAGCCCAAAAGTCATAAACCGCAGCTAAAAGTCATAAACCGCAGCTAAAAGCCACAAGCCGCAGCCAAAAAGAATAGGCCAAAATCTGATTGGTCCACTGGCATATAGCACAAAACCATTTGCTTGGACGTTTGGACAGCATATTCTTTCCCGTTCCATCACTCCTACTTTCAATTCCTTCAGGCTTCGGGGTCACAAGTTCTTAAGCCTAAGGGTGTGTTTGGTAGGGCTTTTGCTCCTTATTTTTCAGTTTCTACTTCTAATCCTTAGAGGATTCGCTCGTCCAAGAATCTAGAGCTAGCTGAGTGAAGCTTTTGTTAGGACGTTGGCTCTCAAAATCTTGAAAGAGAGGATCAGAGATAAAATGACCATGCTACCCCTATTTTTAATACTTCAAGTCTGTGTGTACCTTACTCTTTACTAGTTGTACACAAATTTCTGAAGGCTGAGCTCAAATTCAATAACAAAAAAGCATCAAACTGAAAGAACAATGACAGAACAAAAATTATTGTCTTCATTACATTCTACGAAGATCATTACACATGTCCTATATACATCACTGCTCAATTATTGAAGTTACAACAAGAATCTGAACTGAACTGCATGTGTTCAACGACTCTTTCGACTCCTCTGCAGCAATTCAGTGTGGGCATCCTCTTTTCTTCCTTGATTTTCAGTTTGATAGTTTGTGGCCTCCTATATACCAATTTAAACAGAAATCAGAACTCGGTTCGAGTTCTATTTCACACGAAAGGCACATTACAAACTATCAACTGGCTAACTAGTAATTACCACCAAAATAAAGTTCAAGCAGAGCTGAAATAATTCTCTAAAACTGAAATCGTTCTCCGAAACTACGGAGAAACTAAAATGTAAACTGTTCATTCATGAATCATTCATTCATCCGGTTCATGGACAAAAAAGGAGCATGTATTTGCTAGACATAATCCGAGACACACTAGTTCTTGTCTAATAGAACTTCGACAAAGAGCTATCTATAATAAATAGACTTTCTGAACACGTTATTTTATATTATAGTCCATGTGGTATTAGAAAACAACACATAAGCTTTCCGATTTCTTTTTCAACTAGACTACTTCTATAATGAACGGTGGAGAGAATAGGGTTCTAGACATAAAAGTATTGGCAGAAAGCATCATACAGTATGTGTAGATCGAACAAATGTTCAGAATATGGTACATCATAGTAGCATGTTGCTATTGATTTCTCATTCTAGTACAACAAAATATGGGAATAAATAGCAACTTTCTTTTCTACAATCATACATTGTTAAACATCTAGGCACCAAAAATATTTCAGATCTAGGCACAAAAAAGATCCACAGTACAAAATAATGCATCTACCACATGGAGGGAGGATATCATAACCAAAGCAAGCAAATTAGGTCGGAATCCTATACATGTTCCATCTACTAGCTTCATTATTTGCTCAAATCTGCAAATTTCAGAGGGAACTACACCAATCCAAAAAAAAAAAGCAAAAAGGGGGCTTGAGGACAAGGGGGAGGGCGTGTTGGAATTAATCTTGATAATTTGTACATGGTCGTGGTGCTTGTACGTAGTCAATAGTCGACAGTCATAGTCGATAGTAGATAGTCGTGTGGTCGATAATCGATAGTTGACAAGCGTGGTCAATAATCGACAGTCGTAGTCATCAATGCATAGTCGAAGATGCCCGTGGTCGAGTCGTCGTGCGTGGTCGGTAACGACCACGTTGTGTGTGGTCGGTACGACCACATTGTAATAAGTCGTTTCGACCACGTTGTGAGTGATCGGTAACGATCACATTGAGAACGATCGGTTTCGACCACGTTGTGTGTGGTCGATAACGACCACGTTGAGAGCGATCGGTTTCGACCACGTTGTGTGTGGTCGGTACGACACGTTGTAAGAAATCGTTTCGACCACGTTGTGCGTGGTCGAGTTCGACCACATTTTGTGTGGTTGGTTTCAACCACGTTGTGTGTGTTCGGTTTCGATCACGTTGTCTATAGTTGGTTACGACCACGGTGTGTGTGGTTGTAACAAGGCTTGTGTGAGTGGTCGGTTACGACCAAGGTGCTCGTGGACAACCAGTTTGTTGAAGTCGAAGACGACCAGTGCAGTGATTGCATGGTTGAAGCTCGAGTGCCACGGTCGAAGCCAAGATCGGAGAAGCGGTCAAGGAGCAGCTGAAGTGGAAGCCAGTGGCTGAGTTCATGCGGCCAGTCTCTCGAGTGGTCAAGTCGACGCAGTGAGTAGTCGCAGGCGTCAGCACAGGGAAGCACGAGTGACACAGACGATACAGCGGTCGGTGAGCTGACTGGTCACAGCAGCAGCAGTCGTCAGAGCTCCGGTTGGGCAGCAGTTGCGGTGGCACTGTAGAAGTCTTTAGAGCTCTGATTGGGCAGCGGTTGCGGTGGAGCACTGCAACGGTATGTGTCGTCTGTCAGCTGAGCAGTCATGAGTCAACTGATCAGAGTGGCTCAGCAGAGTCGCAGTTGAGTGGTCAGGCGAGCGGCGAAGCAGTTGAGTGCTCTGAGCCCCGGTTGTATATATACGTCCAGTAACCTTTGTAGTGAGTGAGAGTGAAGAAAAAAGAAGAAAAATTGCCCCCAAACACTCTCCACCGTGTTTCGACTTTGTCCTCTGTTTCTTCGCCGTAGTCGTAGGAGCTAGTTGAAGGCTCACTGTTTGCCGTCCGACAACAGCAGTCCGGTCGTAACTGCATTTGGGCGTGTTGATCCGGAGTCGGTTTTCCAACAGGGCAGTTGGCAAGCTCATACCTTGAAGGGCACCCAGGACGAAGGGGATGTCATGGTCGCGGTCGAGGTCGCCAGCAGTCACAACCGAGGGGGAAAACTAAGGTATTGTAATGCCAAATGCGATAGACTCTGGAGCTAGCGGCAAGGACAGACCAAGGGGCTAGCGGTGGGGGACTTTGAGGTTGGCGGCGGGGAACTCTGAGACTGGCGGTGGCCACTAATCTAGCTAGGGTTTGGAGAGATCCATGAGAGAGATATGAGAGAGGGTGAATGGAGGCGTCAATTCGGGAGTGAGGGAGAGGCGCGCGAACGGGAGGGGTGGGATCATAGGGGGTTTTGTTTAGTGGCAATTGGCGGGTAATTCTACCCGAACCTTGAGGGTATTTTGGTAATGGGGGGCTGCTCTGCGCGTGGAGCATTTCTGAGGTCACTCTGCTCATGTGATTTGGATTCTACAAAATGAGGAGTTGGAGCGTTTGGCTGGACTTCATCTACTTTGGTTGATAAGCTAGGAGCAAATGCCCTACCGAATAGGCCCTAAATTTTGATCATGCATAATATTTAGGCTTTGGAAGTTGGAACAAATCTTCGGCCTCAGATTCCAACCCAGAGCCTTTAATCTACATCATTAGGTCCCAGAATTCTCAAAATAGAATTTATAAGGGAAGCAACTACATAACAATATACCATTGCAATGATATAGCAATAGGTTTCATACAGTTTCAGCAAGTTTTAAGAAAATATTTGAAAAGGTTCATGTTTTAGTTAGCTTTGTGTGTTTCTAGAAGTTTTCAAGGCAAAGTTTTAACAAATTTCAAATTTTGGAACTTAAGTTTCAACAAGTTTTATCCGAGGAGTTGAGGAGTTTCAGCAAGTTTAAACCAAGAGTTTTAACATATTTCAATAGGTTTCAACAAGTTTCAATAGGTTTACCTAGCTATGACAGCGTGGTGGCTTGCACAGGCGACGATCACACTCCACAGTGTGGATCTGGAGGTGGTGCACGGTCAGCACGGAGGGCACAGTGGTCGCCGAGCAGAGGAGTCTAATGGCCCTTAGTGCCACCTAGCCTCGCCGCAGGCAAAATCCGACCGCCTGGAGTTGCACCTCCACCAAATCCTTGTGCCCTAACCCGCGCTGTTGCCAGATCCAGAGACAAATGAGGAGGAGAGGGTGGCACCAGAGTTGAAGGAGGAGGTGGAAGGATGGCATCAGAGGTGAAGGAGGAGAGGGAGGGTGGTGCTTGAGGTGAAGGAGGAGGGGGAGGCCGCTTGCCTCCGTTGGCTCATTGGCTGCTCTCCCTGGCCGAACGTGGGAGAGGATGGGGGAGGGCGGTAGCAACGGAGGAGGAGGAGGAAGGGAAGGTGGTGGTGCCAGCGAAGGAGGAGGAAAAGGGAGGTGGCGGCACCGATGGAGGAGGAAAGGAGAGGTAGTAGCGCCGGCAGAGGAGGAGAAGGAGGAGGTGGCAGAGGAGGAGGGAGGGGTGGTGCTGGTGAGAGATGCAGGCAAGGGGAGAGAGAGGAGGGGACGAGTGTGAGAGGGGGATGAGATGCACGGTGGTTATAAATCAACGGTGAATGTCTATACCGTTCAACACACTCGGGTCCTATAGTTAGGCTCAAACTTGTGCAGCAAAGTTCGACTTCTTGTCTTGGACATCACACAAGTAGCCGGTCCTGGTCTCGTTCTCGAGAAGACTAGGTATTAGTACTACAGGTTGCCATATAAAACATGCCACTCTTCTCTAATGATCCATCCTGTTTCTCCCTCCATCCAAGGAGCGGCAAGAACATGGCTTGCAAGGTGAGAGGGGACATGAGAAAGCTCCTCCCGGTCATCTCCTTCTTCCTCGGCGCCGCGTCGACGGCCGCATTCGTCTTCCTCAATGCTACTCTGGATGTGAACTGGCGGCTCTCCGCCCTGGCATCATGGGGCAATGGTGCTCAGCCGGCCCCCACCGACGAGGTTAGTGATCTACTGCAGCTGCTTCTTCTTCCTCCTCCTCCTCCTCCTCTGCTCCTCCTCTTTAGGACCCGTGCTTTTATGGTAGGAATTTTTTTCATTGTCATTCTAATTCTAAATTGAGGTGTTTTAGGACCTCGTGCATGCATTTGATCTTGCAAGAAAAAGAAGAGCAAACTAGCTATCTTCTTTTGTTTGCAGGAAACTGTTGTGGTGGTCTCTAGCATCCCTCTTTCAGCTGGCTCTCTAGCATCCCTCTTTCAGCTGGCTCTCTAGCATCCTTCCTTTCGCAGCAAACATATGGCATAATCATTCAGTTTGTCTTTGTTGCACGGGACATATGATTTATACATGGCAATGCATCAAAATGGTAGAAGGAAAACTTGATCATATGCGCATTTAGCTGCAATTTGGTACAGCAGAGCTAACTATGTGGTATGAGGAGTGTCCAGAAATATCGAACAGAAGAAAATTTTACAATGACAATGTTTACCTTATTAACTGGTCCTTGAGAACGTAGTTCCTTTTTTCTCCTAATATCTTAAAAGATATTTCTAATATAATCATATCGTGAGATTTCTTTATTTAAGTTGCTGTAAGAGTAATGTGGAACTATGGAGTAGATGAATATTAGAGTAGTGGACTCCCTTTCTATCCTATGTTCTTAGCTATATCTTCATTCAGTGAACTAGTAAGCGACAACGACAGGCAAATCCACGTCCAATATAATACCACAGATATCACTGTGGCAATAATCGAGCCTAGAGTTGAATTCGTAAAGCCGATCAGCATGCTGCTTATGCTGCTTTTCCAAGATTGGCTTAAGATAAGGCTCCTGTAGCTTTGTCATATTCAGAACCCAAAAGCCTTAAAGGTGAAATGGACTGCTGGAGAGGCAACGAATATGCTAGCCTGATGTCCAAGCAGGCTTGTGGGGCTACTTTTACATTTACAACTCAGGCAAAATGATTCGAGTGATATGGGAGATTTTGCATGAATTCCCCAGCTCCAATGGTGACCTAACTATCTGTTCAGATTACTGAATCGAAATCATGGATTCATGACATTTTACAACATCTAATCGAACACACATACAAAAAAAACCCCCGCAGATGAAAGCACTTGCAGAGCTGGCCCAGGTGCTGAAGAACGCATCAATGGAGGACAACACGGTCATACTGACGTCCATCAACCAAGCGTACGCCGCGCCGGGCTCCCTCCTGGACCTCTTCCTGGAGAGCTTCCGGCTCGGCGAGGGCACGGAGCAGCTGCTGGACCACGTGCTCATCGTGGCTATGGACCCCGGCGCGCTCGAGAGGTGCCGATCGGTGCACCGCCACTGCTACCTCCTCCGGCCGGAGGGCGCCGTCGACTACAGCGAGGAGAAGTACTTCATGACCAAGGACTACCTCGACATGATGTGGGGCAGGAACCGGTTCCAGCAAACCATCCTCGAGCTCGGCTTCAACTTCCTATTCACGGTACGCGTATCGGCTTCAACTTCCTACGGTGCAATTTACTCGAGCTAAAACCTGCATGCGAATGGCGGCATGCTTTGTTGCAGGACATCGACATCATGTGGTTCCGGAATCCGCTGCGGCACATCGCCATCACGTCGGACATCGCCATCGCCAGCGACTACTTCAACGGCGACCCGGACAGCATGCGCAACCGCCCCAACGGCGGCTTCTTGTACGTCAGGTCCATGAACCGGACGGTGGAGTTCTACAGGCGGTGGCGGCAGGCGCGCGACCGGTTCCCGGCGGGGAGCAACGAGCAGTACATCCTCGGGCGCGCGCAGGGCGAGCTGAGCCGGCGGGTCGGCGTGCGGATGCAGTTCCTCGATACGGCGCACTGCGGCGGCTTCTGCCAGCTGAGCGGCGACCTGGGCAGGGTGTGCACGCTGCACGCCAACTGCTGCACCGGCCTCGCCAACAAGGTGCACGACCTCAGGAACGTGCTGCGCGACTGGAGGAACTACACGGCGGCGCCGCCGGAGGCCAGGCGCCAGGGAGGGTTCCAGTGGACAAAGCCCGGCAAATGCATCCATTAAAGTGATCACACTGACTCCTTGCATCTAATTTTTCCTTTTCGTGAGCAAATGGCTGTTTTTATCCTGGTGGGATTGATGTTAGGAGCTCATTATACGGTTGACAGTGTTGCATTTATTCATAGGTAAATGTAAAAAAAGAGACATGATAACAGCATACATAGCTCACAATTCAATTGTTAATCGTATGATCGATTATGTTTCGTTAACTTACTAACGTTTATTCTCACGTTTCTCCGTTGCCGAAATAAACGATCACCATGTTCAAGTAGATGCAATCAAGAACTGCATGCAACCAGGGAATGTAATCCAAAAAATCAACCATCCGTTTGTCAGAAATGATCTAAATCTCTACACACACATGAACAAAATTCGACGAGAAACATTAAAGGCAACCAAAAGTAGAGATAATACTCGACGTGGGCAGCTAAGCCACAAGATAGTTAAAATATGGCAAATAAGCTCAGGTATAAAAGTGCTCAAATATCTGAGACTGTTTTAGCATATACGACCATTTAGCCATAAACAATCACAAGGATAGCATCGACCTTAACAAATCCCGACTCAATATTGGTACCAGAAACATAAATGAGGCAACACTACCATAAAGTACTTGAAATGGACTGCAGCTAGGATTCTTGGACAAATACGCTCACTCTGCCTTACATAACTTGCCTCCTTGGTGCGATAACGTTTTCAGGCTACAAAAGAAACAATGATCATATGAATTAGCCGAAACAGCTAAAGGAAAGTTGAATCAAAATGACAAAAAAAAAATGGGGGTGTTTTCTACTAAAATTAACTCCATATAAAAACAGGACATCAAACTGACAAGGGTAAACGGATAACATTGTAATTGTGTTTGTTGTATGTGAGACTACTTCAGAAGATGAATCCTAAGAATTCATCTTCTTAAAAAAACAAAGTGAGACTACAAAATTCAGACAGCTTGAAAAAATAGTCTGGCCAAGGCACAGTGCTCAGCCAAACACCGATTCATGAACATAACTGAAACAAATACAAAGGGATAACAGAAATATACCTCTTTCTTCACAGGCTCTTCCTTCTCTGACAAGATCAGCTCAATGTGGCAGGGTGAGGACATGTAAGCTGCCACAAAAGCAATATTAGTGCACTATCCAATCGAAACAAATATAGGCATACCATCCTTGAGAACTTACGATTAATGCGTCCATGAGCACGGTATGTACGGCGCCTCTGCTTCTGGGCTTGGTTCACCTGGATGTGTGAAACATATAGGTTGTCGACATCCAAGCCTTTAACCTATAAACAACAGATCGTAAGTTAAGCCAAACGAAGGCTGATGATATCATGCATATCAAAAATAGAAAGAGAAGAAAAAAATAGCAGCAGCTTCATACATCAGCGTTACTCTCAGCATTCTTCAGCAAATCCAATATGAACCTGGCTGATTTTACAGGCCAGCGACCCTGCCCATTCGAATGGCGAGACTTTGCTTGTGCAGTACGGCCCACACCTCTACAGTACCTCCGGAAGGGAATTGCTTGCTTGTGAGCAATCACATCCTCAAGGTACCGCTTAGCCTTAGCCAAGGGCAGCTTGCGAAGCGCAAATGCTGTCTCCCTTGTGTTCTGCACGATTATTAGGGGTTTAGTCAGAGAAACAAGAAAAAAGGATATATGAAGTCAACAATGATGCTGCAAGTAGAACATTATCAATCTAGCACAGACAGCCAACAAACCATTGCATGGGCATCAGCATCAGAGTCCCATAAGCTACTCACTGAACTCAGTTTGCCATATGTGGAAAAGCTCGGAAAAGGATTTCATACGGAAAGATCACACCCGTCAATTACAAGTTGATAGGACAACCCTAAGCTTCTAATACTAGTTACTATATTTTTCACAGAAATAATCAGAAAATATTTTTCCAATGACCATTCTGCAGTACATGTGACTAGACAGAAAAGATCAAATAGAGCAAGCTAACAGAAATTTGGTATGTTTGTTCAACATTACTAAAGGCTATTTCAAAGCATAAGCTAGAAAGATAAGAAACAGTAAGACTGGAAGTGATTACACAGCAACATAAAAGATCTGTAAAGACCAGGCTATATCAGAGAGGAAAAAAATGCTAATCGGTTAACCCTGACATAATGGAAGGTACAAAATTTCACTAGGACTTAGGAGTTTGAGCAGTGCACCCCACAGCAACATCAAGACATAATTAACATGATGCAAGCAATATACACAACAACATTTCCCATTATCTTACTCGTTATTCAAATCTAAGTCGCAAAACCTCTGCTTTTAACTTTGCACTGAAGATGTTGATTTTGGATGAAATGCGGACAGCATTTTGATAATCGCCCAGAACAAAAACATCACTAAAGATTGTTTAACACTGCCTCCGAACCATTTGTAATAATGATCAATACAATGGTTCGTCGGATAACAGTATCGATGTCCCTAAAGTAACGTCGGAACTGTTCATATAAACAACAGAACAGAACCTTTACTCTAGGTTATCACACTCCAATCAATCCATGATGCCATTTGTACATGCCTAGCCCTAGTTCAGCAGCATTGCATGATAAGAACAGCTCATTAATTTGCAACCAATAAACTCGTGCACAAACAAAGATCCCATCAAGCACAGGTTCAAGAAACGCACCTTGAAGTGGACCCTGAGATCCCTGCCCATGGCCTTGGCCGCTGCGCACACAACACCACACATCCCATCAAAACCACCACACTGGGAAGAAGGCAAACTGCAAAGCAAGACCAAACCACTGCAGGAACAGAGATAGACGAGATCTTACACTTGGTCGGGTTGGACGGCTCCCGCGAGTACTTCACCTGCGGACGGACGCAGCAGCGAGATGTCAGAACAACGAACTAAACCACAAGTATATGACAGTATCAGAGCGGAGAGAGGTGAGGCTGACCATGGCGGCGGCGGTTGGAGCGCGGCGGGAGAGGAGGACGGGGAGGGAGGGGCGAGCCTTCGCACGAACTCTCCACACAGCGAAAGCACTGCCTCAGCGCCGGCGGCGGCGGTCTAAAGGGAGGGTAAACCCTAGGAGAGCTAGACTCTACATGGGCCGAAGCGTGGATAATCGTAAAGGCCCATGTATGGGACAGGGCCGTCCTTTTTTCTCATTATTTCTTTTACATTTTTTTTTAAATCAGATTAGAATGTACCTGAATGACTTAACTGTTGCATGGCCCAACGGTGCAGCATCTTGTCTCTCTGATCATGGCAAAAAAAATGATACCCATCAATGATAGTTGGATGGCCAATAGTACAGATTTTCCACCATGATCCCTTCTGGGATTTTAACCTCGTGATACGAGGGTGTGAACTTTTAAGAGGACTGCACTAGCCACATGTTTTTTTTATATAAAAAAAGGCCACACTAGCCAATTATCCCAGCATCTTAGGGAGAAAAAACTTAACCATAGATCATAGGACGAAACTCCACATTTTTCTTTTTACATTTCATGAGCTTGTATTTGAAAGACTTAACCACTAAAGTTCCCAGAAACATTTAGTTAAAGGTATTACTGTCACGTCTGTCCGATGGATGTGAAAAATCTAACGTTGTCCACCTCCACCTGTCCTCTTCTCTGGAGTCTTCCACCCTAAAAGGTCCCTCCACTTTGCTCATCAGCACACTCCATCTACTTCTTTCTCTTCCATTCTCTACAGCGTTGTCTTTATCCTCTATCCCCACCTACGTAATACAGTCGGGCAGTACTCCTCCCCACTTCTCCTTTTGGCAACTTGCCTATGGCTCTAGCCAACACTAGAGCCCCCCATAGTGGCTTGCCGTTGTAACCACCAGAGGCAAAACAAGCATATCACAGCCAAGCGCGAGGTAAAGGCATCATGCAGCCGTAGGAATGCTCTAGCGACGTAGGATGCTTCCATAGAGTGCAGGGCCTCCTCCTTCTTTGACCTCTCAAGTGGGAGTTGTGAGCGGTGCTAGGTAATAGCGGCCAACGACCTCTCCCAAGTGCTAAATTACCATTTTGGAGCCGAAGACAGAGCATGCCATTGTCGTCGTCGAGGTCAAGTCCTGTGAGTTGGGTGTTTGTTATAGTAAAAGGGGGCTTTGTTGCAATAAATGATTCGAGATATTGGGACTATATATTTAGAATGTTGCATCAATAAATTCTTCAAATATTACATACTTTCTATCTAAATGTTGATAGTATTATTTTTTTATTTGCATTAACTTTTTTGAGAGAATTGGATTTTTTGTCAAAGTTTCCCCTATGTTGCAACTGTTGTTGGGCAATATTGCACACGCATAATTTAAATGTTGATAGTGTTATTTTTCAATGCTGCAATAGTTATTTCATTAATAGAATTGGATTTTGTTCGTAGTTTCACCCTCATGATGTTGTACATGTGAAATCAGAATGTTGCAACGTTTTTTTGGTATCGATGAGTCATTGGGTGGATTTCGTGAAGAAATATCAAAGCAAGATAGGTAATGCCATGGGGTGAGGTGGCTCGATGAGATGAGTACCTCAGAAAGAAAATTAGGGCCCCGTTTGGCACAGCTCAGCTTCACTAGTGAAGCTGTTTTTTTTTCAGCTTCACGAGCAGCTTCACCTGTGAAGCTAAAACTGTTTTGGAAAACTGTTTGACAAAACAGCTTCACCAACAGCTTCATGCATGGCTGAAAGAGGGCAATTGTCCAAGATGCCCATGTCTACCTGACTTGTTCTAACATTTTGAGTTGTATGTTTGTATATGGTCATATGAATTAAAAAATAATATATTTGAATGAGTATGAATTAAAAAATTAAAATTAAAAAATTAAAATCATTAGAGAAGTGCGAACGGGAGGAGAGGAAACAGGCGTGGGGACCCAGTGGCAAAGTGCTGTAATTTCTGTCAACTACAAGGGCAGTGGGTTCCTAGAACTGCGAGCCTGAGGGAGAGAACTGTGAAAAGCTACTATTTTCAGCTTCACCCCACCCTATTCCCTTGTGAGAGTATGATTTAAGGAGCTTCATCCATGAAGCTGTTTGCAAAAAAGGTGTTTGGCAAAAAACAGCTCACAACAGCTCATGAAGCTGTTGATGAAGCTGTGCCAAATAGGGTCTAGCTTGTGTTGTTTTTCTTTCACGAAGGAGAAGCATTGTTTTGTTGTTGCGTCAGGTGAAGCGTATCGGACAGCTCATGAATACTTGTGTTACGATGATAGGGCAGCAAACAAGACGCACAAGGCTAACATCCGGATCAGACGTCCGAGCGCTAGTCGCTTCCTTTAGTTAACCTCAGTATGAGCACAACCACTCTTAAAAACACTGGTGGTGAGATTTGACTTCAATCGTCAGCGAAGCAACCAAGATACCTTACCAGTTGAACCAACGACAATCAGCAAGTTTGGTTTCAAACAAAAAAACGACAATCGGCAAGTTGAAGCAGTTAGCTGGAGCCATTAGGGAAAGAAACAATCCAGCTGGAGCCATTAGGGAAAGAAACAATCCGGCAAGACTCATATCTTGATCTCCTCTAGCCCATCCGAAGTCTGAGGCTCAAACTTCTATGACACGGTAATCTTTTGATAAAGACAGCACACATCTGGTTGGTTGGTTGGGCTTTCTGAAGAGATTTGGGTCAATTTCCTGATGACGTAATGATCCTCCGACGGAGACCGCGTACTAAATAGTTTGACACTTTGACTTTTGGTAGTCTTTAGTGAGTTCTATTATTCAGAAGTTTCATGATAAACTACAGTTTGGTGGGGCGCAAATCAAGCGAGAAAATTTTGATGCTCATTTGACGAACTATTTAGAGTTCACACCAAATATCAAACTATTGCTGTTAACAAATGGCACTGTAGCTACTTTTTATCTAAATTTAGCTTTTGAATGTCTGTTTTTACGAATCCAACATCCTCCTTAGACCTACTGAGCAAGGCAGGTCACTGGTCGATTAGTGTGTGCTTTTAATTAGCGCTAATCATATTTAATTAGTGTTAATTACATTTAACTAGCGCTAATACGTGGTTTAATTAGAGCTAATAAATGCTTGCGCTGTGCTGCCGCAAGGGGGTGCTCTGCAGCACCTGCTGCTAAGCTACTGTAGCTCGACAGCACCTGCCAAGCTTAGAAGGTCAAAAGAGAAGACTATATTTTGTAGAAACAGATGTCCGAAGATCTAATTAAAAAAAATGACTATAGTGTCGTTCATGTGAATCATTCGAGTTTCTGAACTGCTCCGGCCAAATAGGCAAATAAAAATAGTTGTAGTGCCATTCATGTGAACCGTTCGAATTTTTGAACTACTCCAATCAAATAGGCAAATAGGAATAGTTAATACGAAAGTAAATAGAAATAGTTAATACGAAAGTAGTCTTGCCTCATATGCTATATACTGCTATACATCAAGCAAGCGCTCTCTCTCTCTCTCTCGCTGAAACTTATCATCATGCTCTGTTATTAACCTCTAATATTGCCTGGCTAACTTTTTTTTTTTACGTTTGGTCATTCTCTTCAGCCGAGACAAAATTGCAGAAAGGAACCGATTAACATTTAATAGGCGTAGATTACTGGTAGAGAAGAAACATTGTCGACATCAGAAATGAAGCTATATCAATACTAATTAAAATACATTAGCTTAATTAAATCATTTATTACCTAACTATGTTAATATCCTTCTTTTCTGATGATTAGATCAATATAATCTAATAACTAACATTATAAATGAATTCTGCAATCTAAATATCTATATGTTCACTCAGTTGATCCAACATCTATGGCTATAAGTTGGTCCTGCCTATCCGCACGCCCTAATCTCCACCCAGCGCCGCCACTCCACCGCCCCTCCCGCGCGCCGCCCTGTTGCACCACCACTCTGGGCCACTCTGCCCCCTTTCACCGTTGCTCCAGGCCACTCCGCCCCCTTTCGACGCAGAGCTGCCGCGGCGTCCCCCCTCGGCTCCCGTACCCACATCCGGCTCCAAACCCTCGCGCGCACCCCCTGCTATGCCTCCTACTAGGTGCGTGCACCTCCGCCGCCTCGGTGAGTCGTGACTCTCTTCGGCGAGCGCAAGATGGAGTGCCACGATTGCCTCCGCTCCCTCATGGTCCGCCTCGAGGCCAAGGGCCAGTTTGAGCGCCTCCCCCCATGCGTAGGAGGACGAGCAGGGCACCATAAGAACTGAGGAGGAGGCGGAGCAGATCCAATACCCTTCTTCATCGAGGGGCATGCGCCATGCCCTCGGTAGGCGAACACACCACCACCACCACCTCCTCCTCCTTTCTTCTCACCTCACCTCCACCTTTGTGGCCTCCGATGGTGAAGACCCGCAAGCTTATGCCTCCTCCATCGCCCCCCGTGGGAACCCCATCCCCGCTGCGACGACGCAAGAAGGGCCACCCTCCCTCCTTGACCTCCAGCGCTGCAGCCTAGGCCTCCAGGCCCAAAACCCTAGCCTCGCCCCTCCCCCTCCCGTCGGGATCCCAACCCCTCCTCCGACGACGATGACGGGGTGGGAGTGGGCAGCGCTGACAGAAGCGGCTCAAGAGCGTCCTCTCTAGGTATGGAGATCCTATTTTTGCACCTACATTTCTTTGCACTTCTTCCAGATCAAAAATTTATTCTCTTATTGCTTGTAGATCTGGAGGGCAAAGGAACATGCAATCCCCAATAGGATTGACGATGCTTTAGATATATGGATCTGGTCCTAAGGATGTTGGGTTTGAGGTACTCCAATCTATTCTTGATTCCACTCAGGCGATGTCGGTGTGGCCACTTAGGTGACATTGGCACCAGTGTACATCTGTCATCTAGTGACCACGTCCCCTACCTCCTCGCATCCTATGGCATACGACGCAACCGGGTCCACTAGCTCCTCTGGTGATTGAAGACTTTCCAAGGTAACTCCCATTGCAAGCAGCAAGAGAAGAATCGCCTGGCACTCACCCTAGGTATCTTATTACATTTGTTGTATTGCTTCACATATTATGGCTGCCTACAATATTCTTGGCCTTGTATATAATTGTATTCTTTTTCGAGACTTGCGGCGTACTCTATGTACTCACCTTGCAATCTACAAAATCATCTCAGAGAAATATGAAGACGCAAAAGAAAATTACGACTACTTCGCATGTGGCTTTGACGAAGGATTCTTGGAGTTCTAGGTCGCGCTTCCCAAGTTAATTACCTATGGTATGTTGTTGGGCTATCTTTAGAGTTCATTTTATTTGCTTCTGCTTCAAGTTTGTAAGACTGTGAGGTCTTGTAACCTTATTTGTAATAAGTGGCTATAAGGCTGCTGCTCTCTATTATTGCAATAGATCGCTATTGGTTATGTAATCATCACTATTTGATTGTGTGTACTAGTTTTGATGTAGGATTAGTGCGGTAATACACAAAGAGATTGGATTCGGAAATCCGGTCCCGACAAAGAAGGCCGACGACATCACGAATCATGAACGTAGTGGGATCCACTGGCACAATGAACGAAAGTATCCAATAGTAAAAATGTAACTTTGGACGCTTTCCTTCTCTCTCTATAAATAGGATCCCTTGTAAATGAAAAGGAGGAGACCACTTATAACACACCCATATGCAATATATTCCTATGGGGCGTTTGTATGTGATTCTCGTTGAGTCTCCTTTGCATCCTCGCCAGTCCGCTAATCTGATCAAGGTATTTGTAAGTTTACTATCCGATCTCGTATGGACAACACTTTCATTTTTGTTAGGATTGATAAAAATTGTTCAGAAGGATATGTTGGACGATCGATAGCATCACTTACATGAAACCACGAGCGCTAAATATCGATTTGATGAAGTCAACTTGTGCGTGTCCTCCTTGTGTAACAATTTTATATCTCTGTATTTGTCCTACTAGTAGCATAAGCACAAACCACGTTGCACTAGGTACCATGTGGACGAAAGTAAAAGAGACGAAAATTCATAAGAGAGGCTTCTATGAAAAAAGCGAGGATCCATATGTATTTCTGGAGAACATAGAGGGTGTTTCCACATAAAACTAAGGACCCATGCGTAATTTTAGAAAAAATGCGGGGTGCTATCCAGCAGGAAGGAGGGTCTTCATGAAAATGCAGAGGACCTGTACGTAATTGCGATGAAGTAGAGGTGTTTTTGGCAAAAAAATAACATGGTAAAGGCTGTTCTAGAAGAACCGAGGACCCACACACAATTACGCAAAATTTAGAGGGCTTATTTGCAAAATCGCTAGCGTGGAGGGCTTTCGAGGGCGCTCCTCTCGGATGTAATATAGGATGACACACATGATTACGTAAAATGTAGAGGGTTTATTTGCAAAATCGCTGACGTGAAGGGCTTTCTGGGGACGCTTCTTCCGGGTGTAATATAGGACGATGATGTTACCCAGTGTCTCGGCGAGATTTAGCAATTCACTGTAGGAAGTGATTGTCAGCCAAGGTTCAGACGTAGTGTGAATTTGGGGATGGGACACGTCACTCGTGATGCACAGTTCGTTCGTCTGAAAATTCTTCATGTGGACTCTGTCTACTCTATACGAGGATCTGACACTTGGTGGGCCCCATGTTTCGGCCTATTTGGGCCGGTGGGCCCAGAGAACTGAGAGAAGCCCAGCTGCCTACCCAAGTCTGCAAGACCGAGTGACCGCTGACCATTGACTTCCTTAGCCATTGACCACGGAGGACGTCGCCGATATTTTCATGGAGATGCAGCACGTTTAGATAACCGTCAGATAAGAAATTCACGGCTCGGATTGAGAGTCACCTGGAGCACGTTTAGATATTTGGGCCGGTCTGTCAGTCATGCCTGTTCTCTGCATCGTGCGTGGAGTTGCCCAGGCAAAACTATTCAAGCATACCAAATGAAGCCAGGTAAGTTTGTCAAAATTTGTTGACTCGAACGCTTTTGAGTATATAAAAGTTGTATGGGCGGCGACACAAGTGTTTTAGAAACAAACAATTTTAGCAAATGTTTTTTTAGGAAATTTGATTACGTTGTTCTTACACCGACCAAAAGATAATGTTTAGCCAACCATTCGATAGGCTAATATGTTGTCTGTTTGTCTGAACAGCTTACGATTATTGTATGCGATTGGGTTATTTATGTGCAACCCTATCCATGAATCTACACCAGCTACCCCTGATGAGATATATATAGATCAGGTTCTCTTGGATTTAAAGTTAGTTTATGCTTATACTATGTACAGTAACCAACTTTAAAATGGTGTGTTTTTTTAAGATATAATTAATACAAAAATTATATAAAAAATATACTAAATTTAACTGTGCCGGTCAAAATCGTATGTAACTATTTTTCTCTGCGTACTGGCTCTCGCAAACAACCAGAATTCAAATATTTAAACCATAAATCATAAGCCATCAATCTAAAAGAACCCACACCCATACAACCAGATGTATTACGCGTGTAGTACATCGAAGCTTGTCTGAACAGTGGTTCTCATTCATGATTGATAATTGGTAAACAACTTTTTTTTTTGTAAAAACTTCCTATGCCAAATGTGTGTGGGACATGAACCCAATATCCTTTTGAGAGTATAAGAGAGAACACACCCTGCGCGCTCCAACTCACACACCTATAGATGCATACACTAGCACATATCTAAGAGCGAATGCCTATATCTTACGGAGCGAGGACCCTTGCTTTGACTATTGAATAAACGTGTGCGGGTACTCTTCCTTCTCAAAATCTAGCCCGGAGGAATAAATAGAAGATTATTTGTTCTATCCAGGGATCAAATTCAGGACGGGAGGTTCGAAATACCCGAACTCACCGCCGAGCGTGAACGCTCAGTTACTCGTAAACCCAAGATCTCCAACCAGAACTCAAACATGGCAAGAACACAGACAATCGCTTGACCTGAATAGTCACACTCCATTGTTCGCCGTCCTTTCTACTAGTAGTTTGTACGCGCCAAATCCTACGAAGCTACCGTGGAACTCGTACATCTTACAAACTTGCCGTGCAAGAGTCTACATCTTCTTCACATGGAATAGAGTTCTGCGACGCTCCTGCCGGCTGCCGTGCTCGTATCCTTCGAACCTACGAACACAAATTCTGATCCAAAGTATCACACGACTTTGACAACGAAAATTAATGTTTCGATGAACACGACATGGTCTAAGTACTCTGCAATAGCAACACACAATTAAACCCATCCTAACAAACATAAACATAGAAGAAAAATAGGTCATAATATTTATTTGTCAAGGACAAGTATAAATTGTAGCTAACACTGCCCCTGCACCAATCCACCTTATCTCCTCGCGCTACCGCCGCGCAAGCACGCGACGACGACCAAGAAAGCTCGCTTCTTCTTCTTCTTGTTCCCGCGACGGCTGCGCCGATCATGACGAGCGCGAGCGCGTCGTCCTCGCCGCCGCCGAAGGACGGCGAGCAGGAGAGGGTCATGGAAGCCGCGAATCAAAAAGTGAGGAGGCTCGCCGTCTCCAAGAACGCCGCCGATGACATGATGCGTATCCTGTCCACATATGACACCCGCATGATCCCCCCGCCTTCTCCGGTGACGGGTGAAGCCGCCGGGGAGGCGTACGGCTGCGGTGAGGGGGAGGGGGAGGAGGCGTTTGCGGCCGCGGAGGACGTCATCCGCCGGTGCAACTCCTCGTCGTCGTCCTCCGGCATGACCGACTACCTGTACGCCGTCGACGACGCCATCGCTGCTGCCGCGCTCCAGGGTGACCTCTCCTCCCGCGCCGCCGCGGCCGTGCAGTCCGCCATGCCTCGCCTGGAGGAGGAGGTGCGCGCGCTGCTCTGCTCCTCTGTGCGGCGCCTCTCGCTTTCCTCGGACGACCTCGAGGACGCGACGCCCGACGCGTCGCCGCGCCCCGACGCCCTCTCACCGCACGCGACCGCCTCCGTCAGCGGCGTCGCGGACCGCATGCTGCGGGCCGGGTACGGCCCGGAGCTCGCTCAGGTCTACGTCGCCGTTCGCCGCGACGCGCTCGCGGAGTCCGTGGCGCTCCTGGGCATCGAGGCCGTCGCCATCGAGGAGGTGCTCAAGATAGAGTGGGCGGTTCTTGACCATAAGATGCGGCGGTGGAGCCACGCCGTCAGAGCCGTGGTCAAGACCCTCCTCGCCGGCGAGCGGCGGCTCTGCGACGAGGTCTTCGCCTCGGACGAGGAGCTCGGCCACGAGTGCTTCGCCGACGTCGCCAGGGGCTGCGTGCGGCAGCTGCTCGGCTTCGCGGACGCCGTCGCCATGTCGGCGCGCGCGACCGAGAAGCTCTACCGCATGCTCGGCATGTACGAGGCGCTCACCGACGTCGAACCAGAGATCGAGGCCCTCTTCACCGGAGACGCGCGCGAGTTCTTTGCCGCCGAGGTATCGGGCGTCGTCGCTCAGCTGGGCTCCACCGTGCGCCACACAATCGAGGAGTTCGGGAACGTCATCGACGGCGAGTCGTCGCGGAGACCCGTGCACGGCGGAGAGATCCACCCCATGACCCGCTACGTGCTCAACTACTGCGGCCTCCTCGCCGACTGCCGCAGCACGCTGGACATAGTCCTCGTCGACGCCCTCGACGACAACACTGGCAGCGGCGAAGGTGAAGCTTCCACCGGCGGCGCCACCTCGACGCCGTCCGGGCTGTGCATGCGCGAGCTGCTCACCCACCTGCTGCGCAAGATCGACGAGAAGTCCTGCTTCTACGACGACGCCGGGCTGAAGAACATCTTCCTCATGAACAACCTCTACTACATCGTGCAGAAGGTGATGGACTCCCCACTCCGGGAGCTCCTCGGCGACGACTGGATCCGCCGGCACCGCGGCCAGATCCGGCAGTACGAGGCCGGCTACCTCCGGGCGTCGTGGATGGCCGCGCTGTCCTACCTCAGGGACGACAGCACGCCGGCGAACTCGTCGGCGGCGTACAGGGCCGTGCTCAAGGACAAGGCGAGGAGCTTCAACGCCGCTTTCGAGGAGCTGTACCGGAGCCAGACGTCGTGGAAGGTGACCGACCCCCAGCTCCGGGAGGAGCTGCGCATCGCCGTGTCGGAGCGGCTGATCCCGTCGTACCGGTCGTTCCTCGGGCGGTCGAGGCCGCAGCTGGAGTCCGGCAGCTGGCACTCGGCGAGGCACATCAAGTACAGCCTCGACGATATCGAGAACTACATGCTGGATTTCTTTGAAGGCGTGCAGAAGTTCGTCCGGTGACCAGAGCGGCGGAGCTCTGTGCTCCTCGTGATTGGAACCACATGCATTGCATTATGAACATGATCTTTGCATACCCATTGCTCATTCCTTCTAGTTTTGGATACCTCGTCCCTTCTAGGTTTGTTATGCTTGATGTTCATAGTAGTCAAGATTCAGATGTAAAAACATAAAATTCAGGAGTGTGTATATAGTATTCGAATCTTGGTGTATCCAACCATTCAGTGCACATTCATGTGGAGATTATGAGGAACAGCAACCTTCCTGTTCTGTCGAATTGATTGATAGCTTACGGTACTACGAACTATTTCAGGGGGTTGGTATTGAATTTGCTTCGATCTTCAGTTTAGAGAAATCAAAATCTACACTGAACATATATTTTAATTGTGCTATGCCTGTGATGGTGCTTAATAGCTCGCTTATTTCTGCTAAAAAAGTGGTTTATAGCTGAAATTACACTGTAACTGATGATGGTTTATTTTACGTTATTAAAATTAAAAATTTTAAAAATAAAAAAATAGATTAGTCAATCACGGATAATGTAAATAAATATGAAAAAAGAACCGACAAAAAGTTAAAAATACAAAAAATAAAAAAAGAAATTTAGAAATATTAAAAAAAACAAAAAATGTGCTCAACGCCTATCTTTACAGTACCTCTGCATTAAACCGTACAGGCCCAGAGTCGAAGAGAATAGTGATACATCAAACCATTAGGTCCTCGAGTCCTTTTTGTCAGGTACGCTAATTAGAAAGCATGGCACCGTTCATAGGCATTGTTTGGCGTCAGTTTTAGCAGAGCCTGCGTTTCATTGGTTCGAAAGCACGAGTGGCGCAACTTTTTTGCGAAGACTCTAGAACCGAACAGAGTGAACACACGTACATATGTACTCTCGAAAAGCCGAGTCTAACCTTATTTCTTTTGATTTGACATACAAATCGCCGGTATATCCAGTAAATGGTTAAGACGTGATCTACCAAGAGCGAACAGCTTAGTCAGCCTGCACAAGCCGGACCGGCCAGTACCATTTTATATTGCCAGCTGAGGTCGGATGTTTTATTTATTGGGTGTTTGATAAACATCATCCGAATATTTTCTTTCTAACTATCATTCAGATTTATGACCATTGAATTAGAGGTCCAATGGCTATAAATTCTCTCCCACCCCCTCCAAAAAAAAATCTCCCCTCCTCAAAAAAAAATCTCCCCCTAAAAAAGGCCATTGGATATCTAATCTAACGGTCTTAAAACTAGATAATAGTTAGAAAGAAAACATCTGGGTGATGCCTATACACACCCTTATTTATTTATTTATTTATTTATTTTGCTATGGTTAATAGCTTTTGATATTAATATGAGTGTTTGTGTAAATGAATCAAATATCGATAAATCGTTTTTAAAAAACTACCCTAATAAACTGCATTAAAAATCGACGAAGAATCGTTTCATTTATTTATTTAAAAAAATCATAAACTATAATCATAAACAACCAAAAATAAGAAAAAACAATGAGACAAATATCTCGTGCTTATAACTGTGGGTTATGACTTTTAGATGTTTATAAGAGAGTACAAAGATATAAATAACCACATATGATTTTACCTAATATAAATAAAATTATTATAGTATATACTATAATTAATTTTTAGACTATGTTGAAAAAGATATTTTAATTAAAATTAGTTGCTATAAAAAATTAAAAAGCAAACAGAGAATGGGACAAACCCACGGTACCTTTTGTGAGGGGTAAGCTTCCTCCTTGCCCACAGAAACCGCGAGAATTCTCTGCTGGGTACGGTAAAGACAAGGACAAAAGCTCTCTCGAAAATGAAAGAAACCCACCAAAATTCCCCTTAAAAAACCGCAAAAAAAGTGAGGAGAGGCCCACATGTCACCACAGTTAGGTCAGGAAGTGGCAGCCTCGCAATCGCCGACTCACCACACACTTCGCTTTGGGTTGAGCCAGCCCGCGGCGTTGCCCCTCTCGGTGTCGCCGCCTCGCAGATTTTGGCGTCGAGCCCGAGAGAGAGAGAGAGAGAGAGAGAGAGAGAGAGCGATGCCGGGGCTCACGGCGCCGGCGAATTACGCGGAGGAGCCGCCCCGCCACCCGGCTCTCAAGATCAACTCCAAGGTTCGCTCTCTCTCTCCTGCTCGTGCCCCACCGAAATCTTCTTCAGCTTTTATGTGTCTGGTCGCGTGGCTGGTTGGGTGGGTGGGATTGGGTGGTTCGCCAATCGTGCGGATTCGCTGCCCAGCCGGCCGGCCGATTCATGCGATTTGTGAGGGCTCGCCGGCGTCTCCGGTGCCGCTGCCTCTGCGGAATCACGGCATCATCGCCATGTATGTCGTACAGTGCCCAAACGTTCTGTTCTATTCTAGCACGATGTGCAAACGGAACCCCTTCCAGTTTGAAGAAAGGCAGACGGATTTAGGAGCAGGGCGTTGCATTTCTCATTTCAATACACTCGGATGTGTCGCTGGGCGTGCTGTCAGCCTGCCTGCTGCAGCCTGCAGTGGGTAGGTTATCAAGACCTATTGCTGCATTAGTTTTCCTGGAACACTGTATGTAGCATGCTTTGAAAACCAATTACGACATCCTTGGAACATGCTGTGCAGCAGGAACAGGCCGTTCCTGTCATTTTGGAGGCCCTGGGTCTTGACAAAAGTGATGCCCTTCATTCTAACAAAAATATGTAGTAATACATTTTATATCAATTGTAAAAGCTAAAGTTCAATACAATGGCGACATTAGACTTAGTACATCATAAAATACAAAATACTCATTAGTGACAATCCAATAGCACATTAATATTATGAATAAGTTTTAAGAAACTATAACATGCTACTAAGGACAAAACAATTTAGGAGAATAAGCACGCTAAAGGAGAGCTAGGAGCCATCATCTATCACCTGCCGAACAAGCAAGCGGGTTATGAATGGAATGCTTACAGAAAGCAATTTCTTTTAATATTTCTAGATATGAAGTCATTGATAATAGTATCAACATCAATCTAATACAACATATCCTTCTCAATGCGTAAAGTGATTAGATCATTCAACCTTTCATGTGACATTGATGACCTCAAATAGTTTTTCAACCTGTCTCTCTTAGATCTAATGGCTATCTTTATATAAAAAAGAAACTGATGTTACAAGAAAGTTCAAGATTTTGTTCTAGATAGTGTAGATGTTGCGTTGAAGACTTGGAGTGTGGTATTTAACAGATAATCAAGAAACAAAATTCAGAAAAACGTATCACGTATGCAACGCCTATATGAGGGGATTTCGAGTAGAATTGTTGCAAAGTGAAGAATTGAAGGCGAATTGGTTGGGAATCAATGAAATCGGGCTCTCCTCTTCCATTAATGGTGACAACGGTGGCATTTGTTTTTGGGAAGAGAAAACTGCAAGAGGAGTGGAGAGGTCAAGGGGCGCAGGCGGTGTTCGTGGTCGATTGGATCTGGTGGATGCACAACATGGACCAAATGGGTAATTACTTGACTTTGGCAGCTGGCTCAACTAATCATTAATCAACTATGTTCAGTATTCAATACATAGACTATATCATACATGTATATATACTAATATAAATGGGCTAGGGGCCCCTAGCTTTTGTGGGCCCTAGGCGGTCGCTCCTGCTGCCTAGGCTTAGGGCCGGCCCTAAGCAGGAACTGCTCCTAATATCGAACACAAAAAAGGAAGAGTGCTGCGTTTGTGATTTTTCCATGTTTCGGAATGATTTGGATGAACAATGTCATTGCATTGTCAATTTGTCATGGAACCCACTGGTATACTCCGTACGTCAGTCCTTGCATAGGAGGTATTATCTGGTTCTTAAAGAAAGATAAGAAAAGCCCTGAGCAGGAACTGCTCCTAATATTGAACAGAAAAAGAAAGAGTGATGTGTTTGCGATTTTTCCATGTTTCGGAATGATTTGGATGAACAATGTCATTGCATTGTCAGTTTGTCGTGGAACCCACTGGTATACTCCTTACGTCAGTCCTTGCATAGGAGGTATTATCTGATTCTTAAAGAAAGATAAGAACACTAAAGAGTCGTACTTATCGCTTCAGTACTATGTCTCTCCCAACTTCATTTCATTTGTGATGCTATGCTATACTCTTGAGCTGTGACTCTTTACATCACCAGGAACAAACCGGGAACTCTTCTTGTATTTCTGAAAAAAGATAGATGTGAAGGAAAAAATGATCCACTTTTTCTATGATCTTTCATGAATCACTGTATAACATATCCAAGAAACCATCAAATCTTACAGTACTAGTATTGTTTGTTCTGCAGGAGCCATTTAATGCTGAGCCTCATCGATCTGCGTTAGTTTCATCTTATATCACCCCGGTGGATTTCTTCTACAAGAGGAATCATGGACCAATTCCAAAAGTCGACGATCTCTCAAGGTTTTCAGAAGGAACTATGGATCTCCTTTATCATTATGATTTGTTTACAAACACGCATTTCTTTTGAAGGGCAAACTCCTTACATTTTTATATAACCTGTTCAACAGATATAGTGTTTCCATCACTGGTCTTGTCAACAAGCATATTCAGCTATCCATGACTGACATTAGGTAATGTACTTCTTAGTGTCTCACCATGCAACCTGAAATACTTGTTATCTTTGAGTAATAATTGACATAAACTTCACATCCAGGACTCTTCCAAAGTACAATGTCACCGCAACATTACAGGTTTGCTACAACTGCTTTCTATGCTTTCCCTTCTTAATCTTTCTACGATGGCTAATGTATTTGTATTGCTAGTAGTGTAACAATGCAATTGTGATGTTAAAAGTGCGCAGGCAATAGGAGGACTGCAATGAGTAAGGTACGGAAAGTGAGAGGTGTTGGGTGGGACATATCTGCTCTTGGAAATGGTAAGAGATTCATTATGGTAATTTGGAATGTTCACAACTTCAGAATGTAGGGGAATGCATTTTATTTGAAGGTTGTAGTAATGCAATCCGATGTACTCGTGTTAGTGAATGCTGATATCCAGAAGAAAATGCACTTTGTGAGATCTAGGCATGCTGATGCTATTACTGCATAAATATATTTTGCATACAACACGAGCTGTGAGGATAGCAATCTATGAGTGGAGGGAATTTACAAGGATTCCTGTCCTTATTACTAGCCCTAGAGTTGGACTTGTGTTGTCATTCTGAAATGCCTAATTTATAGACCATTTCTGTTTACCTTTCTTTTTTCAGCTGGATTAATAACAATATCCTACTCAACTATTATTATATCATACATAAAATACTGAGTGGGGTTGTTTTGCCCTCACCAAATTTTCTTTGTACAAAATAGATACATTTTTGTTCTTCTATTGATTAAAACAATACCACATTTTTGTTCGTCTATTGATTAAAACAATCCCACTATGTTTTGATCTTCTGTATTATTCCAGCAACTTGGGGAGGAGCAAAACTATCTGATGTCCTTGAACTAGTTGGAATACCTAAACTCAGTTCAGTCACATCTTTAGGAGGCAAACATGTTGAGTTTGTCAGTGTTGACAGGTGTAAAGTGAGTATGTTGGTTCTTATCAACCAGCAGCAGTCCTTCTAGCCCACCTCACTAATCTCAAGTCGTTTGTATTTCAGGAGGAAAAAGGTGGTCCTTATAAGGCATCAATTCCACTGAAGCAGGCAACAGATCCTGATGCTGATGTGTTACTTGCATATGAAATGAATGGAGAGGTGACAGAACATTTATTTTTTTAACATTTGAAAATTGATTTCATACATCGTTCCTTGTGGGGTTTAGAATATTCTTTGAAATGGCGATTTTCTGAATGCCTTTGTTCCTAGTTTTCACTTGTTTCTCCCGTTTCTTCAATGCTACAGCTTGTTCTGTTAGTACTTCATTATTACCTAATGCATATTTTTTCTTTGAAGCTGATGAAAGTGTGATAATATGAAACAGTGTGAGATTATAGTAACATAATATGTTCATGTAGGAGTTTACTTCCTAAGGAAGAATTGTTAATATACAAACAACTCCTGAAGCATCTCTTATTGAATGTGAATACCCGTCATAGGCTTATTTTGCACTGACAAGAGTATATGATAATTTAATGTGGCACTTGTTGGGATACGGGTAGACTACGTTAGCACAGATTAAAATTATCTACCGCGTAAATCAGAAAATCATGCGAGTAAGAGATTATAGATTGTTACCGCTAGACGCGCAGTGCAGCAGAAATAGAGTTGAAGCAGCTGGTTCAACGTAACACACGTTGGTGTAGTGGAAGTAGTCGATCGTCCTCTAACCAATTGTCTCCTCGCGATTGTCCCGATCAACGTCGCAATCGCAGCAGCAGCACTACTGAAGTCCACATGTTCAAAGATGGAATGTTGTGCGCCTATGTGCTAGCACTAGTATGCACGGCAGGGCCTGTGATAGGTGGCGGATAAGGTTTCGGTAGGTGTGAACCAGACACATCCCTCAACCCGACGCCTCTCTTAATATGGCCCCTCGGTGGAGCCTTACATTAAGGGCCTAATAAGGTGCGAAACCTACTTGGCCCATTAGTAACGGATCCAATCTGAATTGATGTGTTTCAATCTATTAAATGTGTGACCCTATAGGTTTATGTATATTCGGCCGTAGCTTGAAAACTCCTTGCCGGTTCACAAATCAGTAGCGGTCTCTAGCAGGACATATCGATTCCCAAATATACATAAAGATTATATCGGACGAATCTATATAGCACTCATATACCAATCTTTTTGCCTCATGATACCAGATCGAACTCAAGGCGATAAGTGCGCCACCCTATGGTAGCTTGATCCTTCACTCGAACATGTAGTGGATTATTCAATTGTGATTGGCTTCTCAATCACATTTGTCATAGTCATGCACTTTCTTAATCCAGCCATATCGAAGGGTCTAAAGATATCTCTTCCATTATATAGGAGGGATAAATTTCATTTTGATCGATCACACTCTTCCGCATGTTAAAAAACTCGACTTGCGGGGGGTAAGACAGCCCCCGGGCATTGCTTTAAGAAGAAGATCTTCTCACGCAGATCGAGAAAATCCCCGAACCCTTGCCCCACCCTGACACAGTGGCATCAGCCCACGTGAGAACGACTCTTCCGCATGTTTCATGGTAAATCTGAAAGTTATTTTTATGACCACATAATTACGAAGTAGTGTTTAGTAACTCTAAGTAAATTAGGACACATGTAAAAACTATGACGATCTCAGGTCTAAGTATTCTATATATACTATGTATGAGACCAATTGATGACACTTAAGAATATAACAATTTCCGCAGTATCTCATGGTAGGTCAATCTAATACCATGTTTTCTAATATGTGTCCACATTATTGTTTTGATACCCTCATATTTATGATCTGTGAAACATATTTATTAATCAATACATGTGTTGATCAGGGATAATTTAGAATAACATAAAAACATGAATAAAAAGTTCTATGAACAAGTCACATATTTGTTGATCAATACGAAAGATATTTATTCAAGAGACAAAATAACATATTATTCAAAAGATCATAAGCATAGAAGTGACAATCATCTTCATGATCGCCTCTAGGGTATATCACTAACAACATTGCTCTTATCAAGCACTGCTACACCTGATTTTGAAATATCTGTTGGGCTATCATACTCTGTTCTTTTCTAATTTTTCCCGCTGTTGTGGTACTAATGACCGTACTTCACTCATTATGACTTACCATGTATAGACCATCAACCGTGACCATGGATACCCACTTCGTGTTGTTGTACCTGGTGTTATTGGTGCACGTTCTGTAAAATGGCTGGACAGTGTCAACATAATCAAGGAAGAATGCCAGGTTTACTGAAAATTTAAATGCAGTGCCTCTTCATCATAATCTTTGGGAGTAAAAACTGATTGCTGTTCTCAACCAGGGTTTTTTTATGCAAAAAGATTACAAGATGTTTCCACCGACTGTAGACTGGGACAATATTAATTGGTCGACTAGAAGGCCACAAATGGATTTTCCTGTACAGGTATACTGTACTAGCAATTCTTCTATGCTAATATCTTCTATTAAGCTAATTACAGTTGAGTTGGATTGATAACATGGTATGATACTTATCATGCCTTTATGATTGTACATGGTGGTTTCATTTTCTTTCCCTTGTACCCTTTGGGGCTGGTACTCAACATTACTGGAAGACATGCATCATATTACCTGAGTACTCACGCTAACACAAGAAAACAGCCTTCTCCTCAGCATTACTAAATTATGCTTACTTGCAATTTATCTTTACAATTTTACTGTAATAGGCCAATTTGCTGACTAGACGAGAGGGTTCCCAATCTCACACTACCATATTGGCTCACACTTTTGATTTTGTATGTAATTTCCAGCTGATAGTGGATATATACCGGTATTGTTGTTGATTGTAAATACACAAGGATTGTTGCTAAGTTTTATTGGGGTGCTTCAGATGAGGATTAAAGCATGAACATTAAGTTTTATTGGGGTGCTTCAGATGAGGATTAAAGCATGAACATTATATTGACACTATTTTGCTTGCATGATTGACAGTTTGACATGAATATTAAATTGACTGTTTTTGCTTGCATGGTTGACCAAGTGATACAAAGTTCTGTTCTAAGATCTTGCTTGTATGTTTATTCGCAGTAGTTATACAGTTAATACTTGGAACTCACTCCGAAGGTTATTATGCATCTAAGTTTTTTCTCAGAGAGAGAGAGAGAGAGAGAGAGAGAGAGAGGTTATGCATTTCTTGCTACTACTGCTCAGTACACACAAGAATTCACTAGTCAAATCCATTTACTATGGAGAATAATGGCCAATATTAGGCTGGAAGCTGTTTGCATAGAATTTCCTGTCTTGTGATTATCTGATGATAATTCCATTTGGATGTCCAACCTGGGATGTAGAAATCTTTTATATGGTATAGCATGTTGTGTTCTATTCTAGTTGTGGCTATTTTATAATTAACGCAGCCGCAGCCAGTATCCCTGTAGACGTTGATGTACCATGATCTGTTCTGCTATCCAGCTGCAGTGAGTTGGTTGGTTCACTGCAGGCGGCTATCAAGCGCCTTATTACCCTTAAAGTTGTTTCTGCTTCTGCATTGTTGATGAAGTTAAGCTAGGTTTCTGAATGTCTTTATCTTCACTTGTTTTTTGGATTTGATCAAGCAGTCTGCTATTTGTACCCTGGAGGATGTGGATGTTATCAAGGAAGGAAAGGTTAGTACTACTTCCATAATAGATGTGTACCCTCAGACTGCAGTTTGTGTACATAGCATGGGTAAATTTGGAAATGGGAACTTATACACACGCTGGTATACTTGCTCCATACAGGCTAGGATTGCTGGATATGCCGTCTCAGGTGGTGGCCGTGGCATCGAGAGAGTTGATATATCTGTTGATGGGGGTAAAACATGGGTTGAGGCTCACAGATATCAGAACAGCAATATGCAATACATATCTGATGGACCTCAAAGTGATAAGTGGGCATGGGTTCTCTTTGAGGCTACATTAGACATACCAGCAAATGCTGAGATAGTAGCTAAGGCGGTAAGTGAAATTCACCGCTGGATGCAGTACCGTTTCACCCAATTTTTTGTGATTTGCATTAATAAGTCTGTGAAAATGCATCTTTTGGACAACAGGTGGACTCCGCTGCGAACGTTCAACCTGAAAACGTGGAAGACATATGGAACCTGAGAGGAATCCTCAATACATCTTGGCATCGGATCAAAATACAAAATTCGTTGTGCGTAGCAAGATCCAAATTATGAAAGAAGTTCGTTGCAGACCGCTTGGAACAAGCAGGGCGGTAGTCCTCACGAGTCTATGATTGCCCCGAAATAATAAGTTACTGCAGCTTTCTATGATCTTCACATAGGCTGTAACATAGTTGGAGTTGTGTTGCTGGTCTGAACCGTGTGTCTCCTATGAAGTGTTACTGTGGTAAATTCTGGTTTCTCAATGCCCTTTTTTCCTTCTTGCTATGTGCTATTACATATACACAAGGCCCAAGACCCTCACACATAGCCCAACACTCCCTTTCAAGATGGGTGATAGATAACTATCATTACCATCTTGTTACAAGCTAAATTACACTTCTTTACTGCTAAACTCTTAGTCAAACAATCTGCTATTTGCCCCTTTGAATTTACATGACTTAACTCTATTATGTAATCATCTAACTTCTCCTTAATAAACTCTCCACATGCTTGGTTAGAGCAACTCCAGCAGGACCCCTACTTGAGCCCTCAAATCTCAAATTTGAGGGCTTGAGGCAAAAACAGAGGTCCAGCAAGGCCCCTATTAGAGCCCTCAAATTTGATGAGGCCCTCAAATCCCCCCACCAGTCCTCATTCCTGGGGCTCTAGGCCAAACCCTCAAAATACTGTTGAGTCAGTTTTCCCCTCCCGCCTCTTTTCCCTCCCGAGTGAGTTCCCGACGTCCTCCCCGCGCGCCTCCCTCCCGAGCGCGCCGCCCGCCTCCCTCCCCGCGCGCCTCCATCCCCACCCGCCTCCCTCCCGAGCGCGCCGCCCGCCTCCCCGCTCTCCTCCGCCCGCCTCCCTCCGGAGTGCGCCGCCCGCCTCCCTCCCGAGCGCGCCGCCCGCCTCCCTCCCGAGCGCGCCGCCCGCCTCCCCGCTCTCCTCCGCCCGCCTCCCTCCCGAGCGCGCCGCCTGCCTCTTTCCTCCCGCGCCGCCACCGCTCCCCGGCGATTCCTCCCGCGCCGCCACCGCGCCCCGCGCCGCCACCGTCCTCCTCGGCGGCTCCTCTTCCCCGGCTCCCGACGCATGGCCGTCCTCCTCGGCGGCTCCACCGTCCTCCTCAACGGCTCCTCTTCCCCGGCTCCCGACGAGCGCCTCGGCCTCGCCGTCGTCGGAGGATGCGAGGAGGCGGACGAGGAGGGAGAGAATGAGGAGTGGGTCCCATGTGTCAGTTGTAGTGGAATGGATTTGAGGGCTGAAATTTGAGGGGTGCTGTTGGAGTAGATGCAAAAAAAACAGGGCCCTCAAAAGTAGGGGGAGCCCTCAAATGAAAAGTAGGGGCCCTGTTTTGAGGGCTACTGCTGGAGTTGCTCTTATGTCGTGCTAGATTAGATTATTTGGATTATTAGCGACGCTGATAACTGATTATCACAAACCACATTCGAAGGACCTTTTCTTGATAACTTTAGCTCTGATAGAAGATTTCGTATCTACAACATCTCACTAAGTCCTAGTGACATATCTTCGTATTCAACTTCAGCGGTTGATCTCGACACAACTGGTTGTTTCTTGCTCCTCCATGACACCAGATTCCCTTCAACAAAAACGTAATAGCTAGAGGTGGATCTTCTATCATCAAGATAGCTAGCCCAGTCGGCATCGTTGTAACCATCAATGTTCAGATGACTATTCTTTTTGAACCATAGCCCTTTCCCAGGACCATCCTTCAAATACCGCAAGATCCGACAAACTGCACTCAACTGTCCACTTATAGGATTATGCATGTATCAACTTACCACATTTACTGCATAGGAAATATCAGGTCTCGTGTGACATAGATACAAGAGCAACCCAATATGTCTCTAATAGCTCTTCTTGTTCACTGAATCTCCTGATTTTGCACATAGCTTGTGATTCTAATCAATGGGCGTCAATGCAAGTTGGCAACCAAGCATGCGTTGATGCAAGTTGGCAACCAAGCATACCTGTATCACTAAGCAAGTCTAAGACATACTTTCACTGTAAAAGAGCTATCCCTTTAGGAGATCTAACAATTTCAATGCCAAAAAAGTATCTAAGTTGTCCAAGGTCCTTGACCTCAAATTCCTTACTCAGATTTTCCTTTAGACGTGATATCTCCACATCATCATCTCCCGTGATTATCATCCACGTACACTGTCAGAATTGTAATTCGACACTCTATGTGTCGATAAAACATGGTATGATCGCCATTGCAATGTTTGTAACCCATATCAGATAATGCGTGTTTGAACCTATCAAACCATGCTCGCGGAAGGCCATGCAAAGACCTTAACTCACATACTTTTTTAGCTGTCTTGGGAGCAAAAAAACCCAGGTGAAATCTCCAGGTACACCTCTTCCTGAAGATCACCATGTAAGAAGACATTCTAAACGATTTCCTCTTCATTCACTCTTCTCTACATCTCATGTGATGGTTCATTCATAGGACATGGAATTGAACTGATCACCATTTTTGACCTCCTTGATTGCTCATAATCATTGGTATTCAATGTTTCACTCTCCCATCTCGACCACAACATTAGTGCGAGGAGAGTCAAGCTCCTTAAATAAGGAACTAAGGTCACTCTTTTCTCCATAAAATGGCTCATTCCCTAAATGTCACTTCCATGCTTGCAAATATGCGATGCCTACTAGGACTCCAACACTTGTAGCCCTTCTGTCCAAATGAGTAACCTACAAAAATGCATTTCACCGCGCATGGATCTAATTTCCTCACCAAGGTTTGTGATCCCTCACAAAACAAGTACATCTAAAAACCATGGGTGGAATTACAAACTTATTCTCATCTAGCAACATTTCACATGGAGTCTTCATTCTAGTTACTCTCGATGGCATGTGGTTGATGAGGTATGTGGCTGTCATAACAGCTTCACTCCATAAGAATTTGAGTACATTCATCGTGTACATTAGTGAACAAGCTACTTTGAAAATATGACTATTCTTTCTCTCCTCTAATCCATTCTGAGGAGGTGTGTCTGGATAGGAAGTTTGATGCAATATACCGTGTGTTGATAGGAAGACACCAAATTCTTTGTTCACATAGTCGGTCCCCTTGTTTGTCCTTATCATTTGAACCTGTGTATTGAACTAATTTTTCACATAAGCATAAAAATCCTAGAAACATCTGAGTACCTCATCTTTGTATCTCATAAGATACACCTATGTCATGTGAGAATAACAATCGAGATAAATGTAATAAAGTAATTCATTTCACTAACAGAGATAATAGGACTCGCCCACACAATTGAATGGACGAGTACAAAAGGAGATATACTCATGATTCCCCTACTCACATAAGATGTCCTTGTGTGTTTTTCAAACTCACAGCATCATACAAAAGCTTATTCTTATCCACACTACTCATTACATCAGGGAAGATCTTGCTCATTTTATCAAAGGACACATGCCCCATTCTACAATACATAAGCATCACCATTGCTTCTTTTCTTCCCATCATAGTTGCCAACACAGCACATAATGCATCACTTTTCACTTCATGATCCATATACCATAGTCTATTACGCCTGGTTCTAGTCCCAAGCCTCCTTCCTGTTTGTCTCTCCTGAATTAAACAAATTTCCTGGTTAAGAATGACTCAATAGTCCAGTGATCAACCAAAGGACTTATTGAAACAAGATTGACCAGTGTAACACTGATGAAGCTTAATAGATGATGTGTATTGAACTATGCCAACACCTTTAATATGTTGTTTATGTTGTGAAGTGCCATCAGCTGTTTGGATGGTTTCTTTTCATGTGGGTGGATATTGCATATATGACACAAATTCACTAGATGATGCACATCATAACTTTAAGTCCAGGTCATTGTCTTGTTATGCATCAACCCATGATGCATCTTTCACTTGAACTTCATCAACACATAATAGGTCTTCACTTGATTTGATGATCAACATATGATCACCTCCTCTTTCGAAATCTTGATGTGCATCAACACATAATGCATCCTCTTTTTGATGGCCTTCAACTCATGAAGCCATCTTCCATCCCGTATCTTAACTTGATGATCTTCAACACTTGAAGTCATCCCAAGTCGTTCTCATTTGTGGAACCTAACTTATTCATCTAACTCGTGAAAAATATTAGTCTATAATCAATTACTATTAATTACCAAAACTTCACTATTAACTCATAATGAAGTGATTAGATTGTGCAATCTTCTCTTTTTGGTAATTCATGACAATCTCAACAAATAATGAGATACAAATGATTTGCGAGTATACAACATGTACACAACGCTTGTATACTCTAGGATAAGCTTCTTAAGCAATTAACCCATTTGAATATGAGTGTTTATCTTTGAGATTAATTGCTAGCAAAGCTTACTCATTCGGTTATCATTAATCATTCAACCATTAACACATAATGAAGGAACTAGATTTTTCAATACTTTCCTTTGATGATTGATGACAACCCTATTGAAAGTAATTGAATTTAAATTAATCATGAGTATATATGAACTATACAAGCTATATATACTCAAGGGATATGTTTCAAAGTAAAGATTCTAATATGTGTTGAAAAGAAAACATAGATCAATACTAATGAAACCACAGTGAACTCTCTCTAAATGTGTACATACAAGAATGCATAATAAAATATACGGACATATTCAAGTTAGATTATTGATAAAGTTCAATTTATATTTTGGATCCGAGAAATGCAATAAGATATAAGAACGTGATGTCAAATGCATATCTCTATGATTTTCACCTTTTCATCCAAATTAGACTAAGCAATATCATAATCAATAAATAAGTTTGTCTCACAATTGCATTTATCATTAATTGCATCTAAATAAGACTAAACAATATCATAGTTAATAAACAAGTTAGTCTCATAATTGCATTTGCCATTATTACCAAAATCAACTTAATGGAGATTGAACTTACATCCGCGTCAAGGAGGAGAAGCTATGGAGCACCAATCTGCAGGTCTTGGAGACGGAGATGGCTTTCTTGGTCAATCTAGGGAGCGGGTCGTTGGATCCGAATGAGCGCACGGCCTCCGGCGAGCCCAAACCTCCACACAAGACCACTAATAGCCACCAAATGAGCACATGGCCTCTGGCAAGACATTCTTGCCTTGGGATTCTTCTCCACCGCTCGGCGATTTCGGTCGCCATGTCGATGCCGCCCAAGTGGCCCCTCCCCCCAAGCTTTGCACCAGTTACGCCGCCTCAACCTTGGCCAAACAAGGTAGGGCCTTGACTTCCGCCTTCACCACAATCGAGAACTACCGCTATATCACCGGAGACCAGCTAGGGTTTCACTGGTCACCACCCTCATCGCCCTGGCTCTAATACCATGTGGTAAATTCTGGTTTCTCGATGCTCTTTTTTTCCCCCATTTTGCTATGGGAAAAATTGTAGATTTGCTCCACTGTTGAGTGGCTTTGCAGATTTGCCCCAGTGATGTCTCAATGACATGTGGGTCCAGGACCCACATGTCATTGAGACAACTGGGGCAAATCTACAAAATGCACTTTTTTAAGTGGGGCAAATCTACAATAGCCCCGTTTTTTTCCCGGCAAAAATACTGTTGCCTGTTGATCTGATATCAAGAAATCGTCGTTGCCTTCTGCATCAAGAATTACTGTGTCATCATAGAGTGCAAATCACTTTTTGGTATAATGACAGGCGGTTCGATGAACACTGTTCTGGATATCTTTTGTTACTGCAGAATTGCTGTGCTTCCTAGTAGCCCCAGTCCTTAGAGAGTAGATGCACAGCATGCTAGTTGTGCTTGTTGGCGTCAATCGTGAGACAGCGGGAAGAAAAGAAAGATGCACTTCGCATCTCACGTGGAACGTGGGACTTAAAAAAAAAAGAAACGAAACGTTCCATGCAAAAGAACATGCAGGTGTTCCTTTCTACCAGACACAACTCAAATAGTTCCAGTTGCAAAGATGTGGGTCTGTTAGTTTTATGATTTTTGGCTGTAATTTATTAATTTAATAAATAATGATTATCGAGAGAAACCAAGATTCAAAAGCGAATGAAAAGCCAAGAATAACATGGCCGTTGACGAGTATCTTCCGCTCTTAGCTGTGGAAATGTAAAGATTTGAGCATGCAGTGGCACTGATGCTGCCAATGGATTTACACATGGATCACCAAAAAGCCTCTGCAAGGACGCTCTTTAACTTACATTTGTGCCTTAGCATTTGGCATAAGTGGAATGCAGCAGCCATGACCTAGATCACACTAATACGCCATCTCAGATCAAAAGGGCAAAATGAGAAAGAGATCCAAACTAGTAGTCAGCTAATAGTTTTGCTGCTGAAAGTTGTCCCTAGAGCTAAAAGAACAAAACCAACATTTCCTAAGTGCTTCCTGCTGTCTCTTCATTGCCGTTAGTATTTCCCTGCAAAAACAATGAGAGGAACATTTGGAAGTTAGAATCTAACCACTGCAAAAATCTGGAATTGCAAAAGGAGAGAAGAAATCAGCCAACTATCCAGTTTATATGGAATATGGGAATATGGATACTCACAGCATTTGACGGTTGGTCCTTGATTGAGTACATATCCTTCAGCATTTTGTCTAAGGAATCCTTAGCTAACTGGAGCTTCACTTCTTTCTCTCCCGATTCTAACGAATCATTAGCTGATTCTGTACCGTTCTGAAGCTGCAGGGAAGATGATGATTTATTACACCGATTAGGTCTTTTATCCAAGATACCGTCATTGCACTCCTAAACTGCTGAAATAGAATTCCTAACAGAAAGCTCCATCAACCAATCAATGACCTCTTCTCTCACATATAAAAGGATAATGAGCATCTCACATATCAAGTTAGTTCCAGCAAAATTGCAGGAGACTCATAAAAAAGCACAGGATAACATTTGTATTAACTACCTTTGTGCTGGCAATAGCTGACTGCTCTGATGCGTCTAGATTTTGATTCAAATGGCATTCCGCCGTTTCCAAATTTGGCACGGATGCCAACAAAAACAATTCATTGCACTAAAATGAGAAGCAAATCCTACAGATTACAATAAGCACATTTTATGTTGCCACAAACACTAAAGAAAAGGTAAAACTATGAACATGTCAACTAATAATGGAGTACTAGACAGCTAAACTTTCAGAATAATAGATGATGAGTATATATTGGACCAATTACATAAGCAAAAAAAAAAAAAAAAGATAGCCTGCCCCTTGTTGTTGTTACCTGATCCTTTGAAGTGTCTTCTCGCCACTCGGGCTGAAACTTCTGCAGAAGCAATGTGAGCAACCTCTGCAGCTCAGGCAACACCTCCTCGGGGAAAATCTTTGGAATTTCCTCCTTTTCGATGTTTTCATGGACACATCTGCGAATCAGTATCCTCAGGCACACCAACAGCTGCAAGGAAGAATTATAAGTAAGCACAGAGCTGGGAATTCGGAACACCGCCGCAGCTAGCGCGAGCAACGGCGCGGAAAGAGAAGGTAAAGATTAGCTCGTAGCGGGCGGCGTCGGGGGTTGTAAGGGTACGGACGGGGTCGAGATCGGCGTCGGAGGGGAGCTGGAGGATGTCGCCGACGACGGCGCGGTCGGCGGCGTCGAGGCCGGTGCGGCGGGTGCGCCAGAGCGCCTGCAGGATGTACTCCACCGACTCCTTGGACCGCGCTCGCGCCAGCAGAGGGAGGTGCCCGTGCCCCCACAGCGCCGCCTCCCCGCGCTGCCGCTCCTCCATCAGCGGCCGGATTCGGCCGCCAAGGGTGAAACAGGTTACAAGGTCAGCCGCCTCGCCGCCGACTGGGCGTCCGAGGCTTCGAGCGGATTCTGGACAGCCGGTTGAGGCAGGCTTGAGTGGAAAAAGCAATGCAATTGGTGGTGGGCCGGAACTAGTATATAGGCCGTGAGTGCTAAGCTCGGAGATCGGCCTACGAATAGGAGGGGCAGGCTGTAATTGGCCCATGAATGTTCGCTTTCTTCTCGAATTGAAGTTTGCATCAGCTTTGTTCCGGCGAGTTTTATGGTGGGGTTTTTAGACTGTAATTTATAATTTTTGGTTTAGTTTTTAAATTCTGACTGTTTGTAAGAGAGCGTATAGAGAGACTCATGTGTGATTTTAGTTGATATAGATAAATTTGATATAATGCCCATGATAATCAACCTGTAGACTTCGCTTTAAAAAGACACATCATTTAAAAGTTAATTACTATAATATAAATAAAAAACCATAAGTATAAAGCCCAAAAGAACATACTTTGCACAAGTTTGTCCCGTAACCAATTCTAAGAGCCTGTTCTTAAACAGCTTTTGGCTTTTGCTACAGTACCTAACTTTTAAACAGAGTATTTTCGCAAGACGGGGTCTATAAGTTAATTGTAGTATATATTGAAAGTCCAACAACTGTATTAACCAAAGTCGTAAGCGAGTATTTCTCTCCGTAATCTCTGTCGCAAACAGCTAAAATTTAAAAATTTCAGCCAAAAATCATAAGCTACAGCCATATCAAACAGGTGCAGTGGAGTCGTGAGAGTACGATTCGGTCCACTAAAATACAAATTCTGATGTGATGTACACATTTCCGTACATACAATTGTGCCTAAGTGGGAAAGCCCGTGCCACAATTTAAAATGTCTTCTTTTGAATGAATGTATTTTCTGTTTCAGGTGAAGTCTCATAAGTCTCAACACCTGATGGATTTGTGCTCTGAGGTGTGGTCGGAACTCTACCTTCCCATCCTGCGTTGTCGGCACCGGCTACATCAAACGTCACCAACTCTGCATATCTCTTTCCAGGTTTTGATGTTCTTCCTACTCCTAGTATTTATCTTCCTGGAAGACATCTCTACTCACATGAATCTTCTTTTCAACCGGATCATAACATTGGATGGAAAGGAACTGCTAGCTTATTTTGCCACCAGACAACCTTCGCAGATCTGCTCTGGGTGATCGATCTTTGGTAGGCCGACCACCATCTCCTTCTCTGCCATGGCCTTGAGGCTTTGAAAGTTCATGTGACCAAATCTTGCATGCCACAACCATGTTGTATCATTTTTCGAGATCTTTAGGCACTTCGGTTGAGCGACTTCAATCGAGATCTTATACAGTCGGTTTGGTGTCCTTTGCACCCTCATTAATAACAATTCACTGTTGTCAAATAATCTCAGATAGTTACTTTTCAGCTCAATTCGACAACCTTCTTCGGTTAGCTGTCCTAGGCTTATTATGTTGCTGCGCGGGCTCGGTATATAGTATACGTCTGACAGCTGTCTCTGACTTCCATCCTTGCACTTCATGAGAATTGAGCCTTTTCCTTTAATATGAACAGTTGAGCCATCTCCGAATTGCACCTCACCGAGTACTTCCTCATCTAATTCATGAAACATCGAGTATGTGCCTGTCATATGGTTGCTAGCATATCATGCAGATTTTCCAATTATCATAGTTTAAGCCATTAAAGAGAGGTGGTTCATCTAGGTGCACTATCCCACTAGTCACATCCTTTACTCTCTAGACGGTTAAGTCTAATATATGAGAGACCAAGCTCTGATACCATTTTTAAGATCAAGGAGGCCGACTAGAGGGGGGGTGAATAGGCGGTCTAAAAATTGTCTTCAAATTAATATTAGCAATTCAAGACCTTTTCTATTGCCTAAACCAAGTATACAATGCGGAAGCTTGAATCAATTTGGTTTAGCTCAAATAGCACCTAAATCAAGCATATTCGTCTAAGTGCACCAACAATACTAACCTAGGTCAAGGTTTGCAATTCTAGGTTTACAAGCGATCAAAACAATGCTAAGTAAGTAAATTGCTTGAATGTAAAAAGAGCACAAGAAAACAAACCAGAAATGACTCGTTCTCTTTTTACCGTGGTGTTCGGAGACCTGCCGGTCTCCCATAGTCCACATTGAGGTAAGCCCAAACTAATCGGATCGGCTCTACGAATTAAGCCTTCTACCTCAAATCGCTAGTGATAGCTCTTTCCCGCTCCGGGTAGGTGAGCTCTAACCTTCACAACTTCGCCGGGTCTTCTCACAACCTTCTTTGAGAAGATCACCGCGCACGACGCCTTCCACACTGTCTAAGAGTCGGCAAACTCCAAGAGTAACAAGTCAAGTCCCTCACTTGACTCTCACCACGTACAACGAATGCACAAGCTCAACTCGGACACAAAGTCCACCTCTAGATGCAACACATGCACTCTAGATCACCTCTCCTTTCTCACAAAGTGCAACACATGCACAATTGAGTGGAGAGCCCCACTCTAGCTCAAGAACACAGGAATGGGTCGAGCAACAACTTCTCCAACCGGCCACAAGGGGGTATTTATACCCCACACCCAAAAACTAGCCGTTGGAGCCAAATTCCTGAAAAATCAGGATGGCCGAAAGTACCGTCGGCCAAGGGGCGATACTTCCGCTCCAGCTCTGACGACGCAGCAACAGCTATGTCAGAGCTTCTAAACTAGCCGTTACAGAGTCGGCGCAGAACTACCGACGATCAAAACTCGGTACTTCCGCTCCACGGTAGTACCGAAAGTCGGCACGGTACTTCTGCTCGAGCCGAGCCCAAAAATTGGCACTCTCTAGAAAAAAGGTTTCGCAGGAGGGTCCGGAGTTTCCGACGTCCGGTAGTACCGCGCAACACATGCCGGTACTTCCGCTCACACAGAGCCGACCAGTCCACTCACATCCGGTACTTCCGATGTGCGGTAGTACCGCTCACACAGAGCCGGTACTTCCGTCCTCCGGTAGTACCGCTACGCACACATCGGTAATTCCGATTTTCCTGAGACGTGCAGATATCTCAACAATTTTTTTGCAAAACACATTTGCAAACTACGATATCATGCACACAAGGATCAAATATGATTTCCAACAAGTTGCAAAACACATTCGCACACTTTTGAAATCATGACACAAAGAATAAATATGAGCTACAACTATTTGCAAAACACATTCACAAATATAAGCCTCATATCACAAGGAATAGAAACATGGATCTCAAGCACTTGCAAAACACATTTGCAATACATAGTCTCATGTTACAAAGAATCAACACATGAACTTTAACCATTTGCAAAACACATTCGCAAATGCAAGCGTTATGTCAATATGAGCTAAAGCAAGTGAGGTTTGAGCTATCAACACATGATGAGACTCAAACTACTAGACATGACCCCTCTTAATAGTACGGCAATCTATACTAGCAATCCGGTCTTCCAACCAAATATCAAGACCGGTAAAAGACTAGGAACACATCCTTAGCCTTAGCTAGTCATACCTTTGCCTTGAGTCATCGTCTTGTCATGCATCAACACATGATGCATCTTTCATCAACACATGATGGTCTTCACTTGACTTGATGATCAACACATGATCATCTCCTCATGCATCAACTCATGATGCATCTTCTTCTTTTTTATAGCCTTCAACACATGAAGCCATCTTCTTCTCAATCTTGACTTGATGATCTTCAACACATGAAGTCATCCCAAATCATCTTCATTTGTGGAACCTAACCTATTCAACCAACTCATGGAAACCGTTAGTCCACAAAACAATTGTCATCAATTACCAAACTTCACCATTAACACATAATGGAGAGACTAGATTCAACAATCTTCCCTTTTTGGTAATTCATGACAATCTCAACAAATAATGAGATATAAAAATTGATTTGCGAGTATACACCTTGTACATAACAAATTTATACTCTGAGATAAGCTTTAAACAAAGCTTACTCATTCAGTTGTCATTAACCACTTCAACCATTAACACATAATAGAGAGGTTAGATGACAACCCAATTGTATATGAGTATATATATACTACACAAGCTATATATACTCAAGAATGTATTTTAAAGTAAAGATCCTAAATATGCATATTAAAAGAAGTATGGATCAATATTTATGAAACTCCAAAACATAGAGAGCTCCCCCTAAATGTGTGCATACAAGTGTATATAATGAAGACATATGCACATATTCATTTTGGACTAATTGAGGAGTTCATTCTATATTTTGGATTTAAGGGATGCATTATAATATGAAGAAAGTGATTTCAAATGCATATCTCTTTGATTTCACCTTTCCATCTAAATGAGACTAAACATAAATAAACTTAAACAAGCATATTAGTCTGATATATACATTTGTCATTATCACCAACACATTATAAAAGTATTTGTCATTATTACCAAGATCTCATAATGGTATTTGTCATTAACACCAAAACCAACTTAATCGGAGGTTGATCTTTCAATCTCCCCATAAACCATCTTAATCGGAGCTTGATCTTTCAGCTGGCGGAGTAGGTAGAGTGGTGCGAGGAGATGGTAGAGTTCATGGAGAAGGTGGTGGCGGTCGTCGGGGGAGCTCACGATGGAGGAGAGGAACCTGTTGTCTGTGGCGTACAAGAAAGTCATCGGGGCACACCTCGCATCTTGGCAGAAGGAGGACACACTACTACAAAAAGGGTTATCATAGATGGTTCAAAACTGTCATCACAGACGATTTTTTGAACTGTCTGAGTTTATGTGTCAGTGATAATCAGAAGTTATCACAGACGGTTTGTGAGCCGTCTTAACTAGAAACGTCTGTGAAAAACACGATCACAGACGGTTCTAGCTACCAACCGTCTGTGATGTGTGAGTATCACAGACGGTTGGTATATAGAACCGTCTGTGATACTTCCCCATCAGGCCATCACAGACAATTTTTGTTTTGAGCTGTTTGTGATAATTCTTCACAGACGGTTTATAACACAAAACGGTCTGTGATAGTTCATTCTATACCTAAATTTTTTTTATTTTAGCTAGCCTCAAGAAATGTTAACTATATCATCTGAAAATAAGCAAATACAGCAACAAATACAATAACACATTCTATTTCCATTAAGATTAGAATCTACTGTTACAACATCACAAGATATCGAGTAGGTTACCCGTATCGAGTAGGTTACCCACAGCATTGCATGCATAAGAGGACACTTACAATTTTTCAAAGATAAACTTCACGGCTACAAATTCAGAAAAATGCTTACACTACATTAAACTACAATCTAAAACAAGTGGTGCGAAAATTTTTTCAAGTAGCAGAAACAAAAGGGCAACGAATACCATTTTTAGCTTCTATGCCGGCCTTCTTCCTTTCCATCTTGCCATTGCCATTGCCTTCTTCCTTTCCATCTTGCCATTGCCTTCAAGTGAAATTTCAGTCGTTCTTGCCGAACCCTTCCTACCCTTGCCGCGCACAAATGAGTTGGAGAATGGGTTAATAAGGGGCGAGAGGTGGGGAGGAGAACGGTGCCTGCCATTCGATGCGGAGAGAATGGACGGGTGCGATCGGGATCCTGGGGGATATGCTGCGGATCGGTGACATAGCGGGATATCACAGATGGTTCGGATTACAAACCGTCTGTGATAGAGACATCACAGACGGTTCAAAACAACAACCGTCTTTGATATCACAAAGACAATATACCGATATAATATAACTAGTCTAAAAAGATAAAATAGCAAAGTTTTATATGGCTTATACATACTTGTTCGAAAGGTTTCGACAAGATCTACAACTTTGCAGTTGAGGCAAAACCCAAATTCCAAAGGGAAGATTGAAAATTTTGGCAAACACAGAAACCAAAAACTTGCAACGCAAATATAGGGCTAAAGATGGCCGATTTTGAGGGTCTTAGAGGGCAACTGGCTCAAGCCAATCATTTTTTGGATCGGACTCGTCGTTAGCTTTCCAACGAGTACAAGAACGTCAAAAACGGACACCGTATGCAAAAGTTATGCCCGTTTTACTGAAAGTGTCTCAAAACTGAATCCAACTCAGACTCAAGCGGGAAATTATGAAATTTTAGAGGATTACAAGACGGGAAACATATCACAGACGGTTTTTAATACGAACCATCTGTAATAACTTCATTATCACAGATAGTTTTTAATACAAATCGTCTGTGATGTCTGCCATTATCACAGACGGTTCTTATCTAGAACCGTACTTCACAGACAGTTATTCGTATGAACCGTCTGTGATGTAAGCGTCTAGTTTAACCTCTTTTGTAGTAGTGACAGGCACGACGCAGAGGGGCACACTGTGGCGGCGCGAGGGTACTGCATGCACATCGAGGTCGAGCTCACCAACATCTATGCTAGGATCCTCCACCTCCTAGATGACCACCTCGTCCCCACCGTCGTGGGCGTCGACACCAAGGTCTTCTACCTCAAGATGAAGGGCAACTACCACTGCTACCTCACCGAGTTCAAGACTGGCGCCGAATGCAAGGATGCAGTAGACTCCACACTCGTCGCCTACCAGGCCGCCCAGGTCTTCCCTCCTATTCCATGAACAGTTGCATCTTTTTCTTTCTTCTTCTTTTTTTCATGCAGCCGTGGACATCAAGCATCGCCCCACGCAGTACCGGCCGCCGCCGCTCTCCCCAAACTAGATGCTCATCGCCGCCGGCGCCGCGGCTGATGCGATGCCGCAGAGGAGGATGAGGAGGAGCCAACGGCTGCATTCATCGTCGAGGTGGCCGCCCCCCCCACCACAACGGACTGACATTGGCCATGTCCTTTGTATTTTGTTTCCATGAACTCTGCATGCATGGTTTGGTTTGAGATTAGTAACTGCTGCTCCCTTTTGTGATTACAATCCTGGATGCTACCTCAAACAGCTATTGCTACTTTTGATTCAGTAGTTGGTTTGCTTGATGATTTCTTGGCTTCTTGTTGTGTGCAACTCAATTTACGTTGACCTCAATTCAACATTGCACTGCCTATGAATATGATGCTCTAGAATGTTTAGTTAGTTCATAGGCTGCTCATGGGTTCAAGTTGACATAAGCATTTCAGAAAGGCAGTAGCCAGTAGGGAATATGTTTACAACAACTCAACAAGATTTTTGGTAGGTAAATTGCCTGAACTCTTCTCCATTGTGGATGATCCTGATTCCTGAATGCTGCACTTTGGAATCTTGTTTAGCGTAACTAATGATTCAAAAAAATGCAGATGATAACTTAGAGTGCAACTAATGGTAACTTTAGCGCAACTGATGGTGAATTTTAAAATATTTCAGACTTATAAAAATAGTGTTAGTTCTGAACTTATGGTGCTAATTTTTTAAAACTATAATGATAACTTAGGTAAATTCATAACCTAGGGTGGTAATTTTACGAAAAGTACATGCGGTAACTTAGAGTGCAATAAATGGTAAATTTTGAATTTCTTTACCCCAAATCATAAAACGATGGTATATTCATTATTTAAGGCAGTAATTTTATAAAAAGTATAGATGACAACTTAGAGTGCAATTAATGGTAAATGTGAACTTTATTTACAAAAACTCGCAAAATGGTGGTAAATTTTGAATTTCAAGTGATAATCATTAAATGTGCATGTGATAACTTATAGTGCAACTAATGGTTTATTTTGAATTTTTTATTAGACAAACTCAAAAAGCGAACTTAAAGTTGTAAAATTTTTTAAATCCATACAATAACTTACGGTGGAGGTGGTGGTAATTTTTAAACTTTTTATCGTACAATCTCACAAAATACTGGTAATTTTTGAACTTAGAGTGGTAATTTGTAAAAAAATGCATATGATAACTTAGGGGGAAATGATGGCAATTTTTAAACTGCTTTATCATGTAAACTCACAAAAAATGATAAAATTTTACCTTAAGGTGGTAATTGTTAAATGTGTGTCCCACATTCGAGGTGTTTTTTTTATGTTGATGATGATAATTGCTGTCATCATCTGGGATAGGGGTTATATTAACTATATTTTCTTTTTAATGAATGGGCAAAGCTTCAGCCATTTGCTTAATTTTTTTTTGTTAAATGTGACTGATAAGTGTAGGACCGAAATGGCAACAGAGGGGGGGGGGGGGGGAGTGAATGGTGCCTTCAAACTTCCCCGAGTACTTCCACCAGATCTTCTTCTCCGATAGCTAGAGAGCTATGAAGAAGCTAGTCCTCTGCTGTCGATATCTTACTGTGATCGGTCGATCCTCTGTTGTGGTCGGAAAGATCAAACCCAGTTCCAGAGGAATCGAGATCCAGCAGCAAGAGAGACCGACAAGAATGGTGAACAGAAAATATTGCACGATCGAGCAAAGATTCCTCTGACCACTCGTTGCTCTCGGAAATAACTTGACCAAATGGTCTTGAGTACGATTTCCAGTTCAGAGCAGGAGGAAACAAGTCAGCTAGAACTCTACTCAAATCAAGAAGACCAGAGTACAACTAAGAATCAGCTTCTCATGCATACAAGAAAAGGATAACACAGAGAAAGCACAAACAAAACAATCAAACACCTCACAGAACAGAAACTCAACATAGAGTAAGAGAGATGACACGATTGATCATGGAGGTTTCTACAGCCACTCCATCGGAGGTACAAGAGCAACCGTGCTCTACCTAGAGACAACTCACACAAAATAGGAACGAAATACTCAGAGTGACTCAGGAACAACCTCGCCGATCACCCGAGCTCTACCTCTCTATTTATAGCCTCAAGCTACCAGGGGAGAACCCGTTAACCCCAACTAACACCGGGTTTTACCACTCTCTTTACCCAACAACGACAACGAGCTCCAGTGCTTTACCCGTTACACCCAACGGCTCCACTGCTTTGCCCGTTAGCGCCAACAACTCCAGTGCTTTCGCAGAGACACAGCTTCCCTTTGCAGCTTTCCGCATTTCTCCAAAATGCCACTTCGCTGCCTTCCCGGAAGCTTCCTCCTGCCTTGCCGATCACGCTTGCAACCACCTCACCAGCCTCGATCATCTTCGGCGCCTCCAACCGTCTGGACCTGAACACCTCCTGTGCCTAGTCCCGGTCTTCCCACGCCTCACCATGAAATAGCTCCGAAGTCCTGCAGCCACACAGACAAGCAAACCGTCACATAGCACCGCACCAGACAACAGACAAAACATCGGTACAACCAACAAGTGTCACAGCACACAACCTGATCGTAAACCCCCTACGACCACTCGAATGCACAACTCAAGAAATGGTCGAAGCCCTGGAACACTTCCCTGCTTCCTTCGACCACACAACATGTCGTTACGACCGTCTCACAGCTCACTACGACCACCAACCAGAAGTCCATACGACTGGTTTCCAAGTGATACGACTGCTTTAGGGCTCTTCCGACCGCTGTCGACCTCATCCCGAGTTTCACCGTGGTCGAAGCCCTTCCGACCACGTTTGAACACTTCCGACCGCAGTCGCCTTCTTGCGACCGCACTCCAAGCTCGTCTGACCGCATCCGACCGAGCTACGACCACATTCGCCCATAACGTGGTCGAAACCCGCTTTCATTCTTAGGAAGTGAAGTCTGCGACAACGTGGTCGTATGACCGCTTTCGACCACCGACTGCGCCTTACAACCACGTTCTTCGTCAACGTGGTCGTAAATGAGTTTTCCGGCTTCCGTCCGCTGACTGTGTGGTCGTGAACTGTGAACCTGGCTTCTGACCACGACCAATCGTAGTCGTAGCAGCGTTCGACCACAGCCAACATGTTTGAGCTACCTTCAACCATGCCAATCGTGGTCGTAGCTGCCTTCGACCACAACCAATCGTGGTCGTACGGGACATTTCGACCAAGACCAAGATACGACTAGGGCAGAAACAGTCTTAAACTTCCCTGGAGACCTACGATCACGGCCAAAAGTGGTCGTAACCTATTTCGACCACGACCAACGTGGTCGTGCTGGCCTTCGACCACGGCCAACGTGGTCGTGCTGGCCTTCGACCACGGCCAACGTGGTCGTAACCTGCTTCGACCACGACCAACGTGGTCGTACTGGCCCTCGACCACGGCCAAACGTGGTCGTACTGCCTACTGGTGCCCTTCGACCATGGCCAAAGTGGACGTAGACCCCTCGGGTGACCTTCGACCACGCCCACAGTGGTCGTAACCAGTGCGCATGACTTTCGACCACGACCAACGTGGTCGTGTTAGCTGCAGAACACTTCGCCAGAGCTACGACAATGCAGAACTTAGCACAAACCTCAAAAACTAAACTCAATCTTCCTAGAACAAGAGTCAATTACTCATCACAACCATGGAGTGCCCTTCACATGGTCTCTCAATAAGTTACGTTGCAATGCTGGTAAATTTTGAACTTTTTGTACACATACAAAAATGAAGGTAAAATTTGAACACTTAGGGTGGCAATTTACTACAAGCGCATATGGTAATTTAGATGTGTGCTAAATGGGCTAAATTGTGTTTTATGCAAGCCATCTTATTTTTGTGGACCACGTGCTTGTATATGGCATGTTGTTTTGTAGGCTAGTGCTCACGGGCCCACGATCGAGTGATTAGAGAAACTGCATGAGGGGATGGAGGTGAATAGCAGTTTAGCATCTAAATTGGGCCGTACGTGTAGAAGAGTTGATGCACATTAAGACCCGCTCGATTGGGTTGAAAAATAGTGACTTAATGCTGAAATTGCATTGTAGCTGGTTGAAATTACATTTTAACCAAAGATGACTTATTTAGCGTGACTAAATTTAAAAATTAAAAATAGAAAAAATATGTTAACTCATCACAGACAACGCAAACGAATACGGGAAGAAAGAACCGACAAAAAATTTAAAAAGCCTAAAATTTAGAAAAAGACGAAATTTATAAATAGTGAAAAATAAATCAAAATGAACGAGGCCCTATAGCTAATGCGCACATAGTAGCCCCGTAGTCGCGTTCTTATCCATAATTTCGGATGGCACTAGCCAACGGTCGATCGCGATGGCCTAATCATTCCGCGTCTTCGCGAATATTCTCTACAATTAAACCGACGTTAACCTAATGCAGCGCGAGATGCACGTGCTGACGATGCACAGGGACCAGCTGATGGTGAACCCGGTCGATGTGCCGCGCCGAATACGACGCGCATTACTAGCCGTGACAGGTCCGTGCGAGCCACACGCGTGGCGAACGGCGGCCAATCCAATAATGCTCCGGCCATGGTAAAGCAGCTAATAACGTTCGCTAGCTTTTGATCCAACAGTAGACGCGTGCCTGCCTCCCATGCAAATCACTGTGGCTTCTCTGCATTTTGTTCTTCGATGCAGAGGATCCATTTCCAGGAATCACATGCATGCTGATGTGACGCGGACTACGATCCACGCCACTGCAATCTAATACTGTTAGTTTGTGAAGAAGTGTGTTTTAAAGGAGGAGATCGAGGATTTTGAACCAGCGGCCTCAATAGTGTGGTCCACAGATAAACCCTGAGGCCACTGGCAGAGCCAGAAATTTGAACCTATCTATAACTAAGCCATATTTTTGTAGTGTCGTTTTTAAATTTTTTTTATAGATTTCTACCTAAATATAAATAAGTATAGGAGTTTTCTTTTTCTGCAAAAACCACGTGTCTATTTGCCTCCGCCACCTCCACATCGACCGTGTCCTTTGCATATATTGCATACATGATGTTGCACCCATTTTTTTTTCCAATTTTAGCCTTCGATCACTTGTTTTTGTAAATCTAGCCTTCTCCCTAAGTATAGTAGTTGCAAAGTTGTTACTAGCTAGTGGGAGCTTTTGGGGGCACAAAAGCAAGATTAGCATTTCTAGCTATTACGCATTTCTAGCTTACTTAGTCATTCCTAGCTATTACGTACGGCCAGCCAAGCCGACCTGCAGAGCCTGTGTAGCTTGGCAAGAGCTACCAAGCAACAGTGCAGTTGATCAATGGGCTGCCGCACTCTGGCCTTCTCCTGCGCTAGCGTCCTCCTGTCGAACTACGGTAGCACGACAGGAGACATGTCGCCTGCCGCGTGTCGAGCTCAGAGAGAAGACAGAATTTACAAAAACGAGATATATGCCATATATGCCCTATGAGCTAAAATTAAAAAAAAGTGGCTAGAGTGCCATATATGCCATGGCTTCCCAACAAGCAGTGGCGAAGACAGGGAACCGACAGGAGCCATGCCCTCATGCTACATGTACTTTTTGTTTATATGCTACATGTACTTTCTATTTATACACACGATTTAGCACGGTAATTAGTAGAAAGTCTAGCATTTGTCACACATTATGGCATCGAATACCATTTCCTCCATTATGAATGAGATAAAAAAGAAAACGGCAGCTAGCTCGAAATCCAATAAATTGATGTTTCTAATATATGATATCTTGTATGAAAATTTTCTAACTGCGTCACTATCTTCAATCTCAGTCTTGTGCTCCACAGTTAGTCTACCTGCGCGATCCCAAACTATATAGTAAAGCACTGCCATTCTCCAAAAGAGACTGAACTGTTCGATCTTCCCTACCACGGTGCCAAAGCTTGTGCCAAGAGGTTAGGGCATTCCCAATAGCTTGATGCCGTAGATTGTTAATAGAGGAGAAAGAGTAGTTAGATGAGATTTTAGATACAACCACCACTCCAATAATTTGTATCTTCAGCTTGTTACTGAAGTTTGTATCTAGCTAGATAAAAGAAAATGACTAGTTTGAAGAGATATATATGGTCCCACTAATTTCTTGGTTTTCTAATTAAAAATGATTGATATTTGCACAGGTATTAAGCTGCTTCTCTCTATTCCCTCTCTGTCTTCCACCTCAAAAAAAGATAACATGGCATTGGTTAAAGTATCAAATAAATTAGCTTGTAATTAACTCTCCTTGTAACATTGGGCATATTGTCTAACAGCTGGGCTGCTTGCATCAGCTACAGCTATACATGAGAAATAAAACAAGATCGATGCTCCAATTTAAGGCTGTACTACTAGTCAATCGATCTGCACAGTCAACGCCTTGGGAAAATTGCTGCATGTGCTCCAAATTAATCAGGCCACATTTGCTCCACGTGCGACTATGTTAACGTTTACTTAACGAGTTTTTTTGCTGTCTTTGAAAACTTTTATGACCGTCCATTTTGAAGATCCAACGAACGATGGTTAATTGCATGGTACCCGAAGATTCCTCATGATCAAGTACTAGCTTAAGCAGGATCGGTATCATCTACAAAGGGCGTTCATGTCATCGTGTATTTGCATATTTTCGAAACGCATGTTGCCCTCAATTCATCTGCCGTTTCCGTTGGAATCCCTCTCCCGATTTGATTTTGCTCCTCCTCTTACCACGCCTAATCGCTGGAACTCATAAACATGATCGCAGCCAGCTCCATAGGTTAGGCATTTCAGCATTGTTCCTGTCCTCGCAACGATATTGCTGTTGGAGTTGAACAACTCCTATAACCCTCGCTAGGGAATTACTCCTCTTTGTTTCTCACAAACACACATGCTCCGATACCAATTATTGGAATTGAATCATTCAATCCTCTCTCTTGTCACTCTGGATAAACACACACAAAGCGAGTTTAATACAATATTGGGATTGAATCACTCAATCTTTTCTGTCGCTGCAACTCTTACTTTGCTTCTCACAACTTAACAGGAATTATACAGCTTAAATAAGTCTCATTCACATAAGGTCACATGATCTGTACTCCACACACCCAATAACTCAGACCGTTTATCGACTCAGACTATGACCACTTCTCATGGCTACAACCACTTCATCTTTCGACTTCTCTCGTACTTGAATGCTTTGACTGCTACAGTGCTCTTTCAGGTATCAACTGCTACAGTGTCATTCTGAGTATCGACTACTACAGTGTCCTTCCGAGTACTGACTGCTACAATGTTCTTGACTGAATCTTTGACTCGACGCCTGACACTGACTTCACACGTACTCGGTTGTTCCCGACTGCCTTTTGTACTCGGACTCTTCAATTGCCTCCGTACTCAGAGCTACAGTTTTCGGGGCCTCCAACTTTGACTATGACTTCTGCACCTTTGACTACTGCTTTCACTGCAGCTTCGATCACAACTTTAACTGTGGTTTCAATCAGGGGCGGAGCTCTCAGTATGGCAAGGTATGGCTCTCGCCATACCTTGAATTCCCAGCGATTTTTACCCCCAAATCACTCTGTACCATGGACACATCAAGAAAGATGAAGTTTCACTGTAATAAACTCTCAGCCAGCGGCGAGAGGAAGAAGAACAGTAGCGAATGTTACCTGGACGTTCTCCTGGGCTGTCGATATCTATGTTATATGTGTATAAACCAATTTAGTGAGAAATCTTTGATATCTATGTTATCGATTTTGTCATACCTTATTTTTTTTCCGTCCTCCGCCACTGTTTCAATCACTTACAAATTATTAGGATTGATTCTAACAGTTGTTACTCCCGTCGCCGGCGATAGCCGCTGCCGATTGTAACGCTTAACTACTAAAAATTACGTAAGGTACTGTCGCTGTAGTACTCCTCCCCTCACGGCGGGCTCCTGTCTCCCGCCACTTGTATAAAAAAATTACTTAACGTACTGTCGCTGTAGTACTCCTCCCCTCACGGCCGGCTCCTGTCTCCCGCCACTTGTATAAAAATGCCAGCCATGGCGTGCACTTCTCTCATCAGCCCCTGCAGGCCCGTGTATAGTGGCAGGAACTGATACAAAGCAATGGTGGTGATGGTTGTCCTGATGGTGTTGGCCGCGGTGGCGGCGGCGGCGAGCGCGTCGCCGGCAGAAGGACTCCAGCCGCTGTCCAAAATCGCCATCCACAAGGCAACCGTCGACCTGCACGCCTCGGCGTACGTGCGGGCGACGCCGGCGTTGCTCGGCGAGCAGGTACGAACACGCACTTGCGCTAGCTAGCTGTTTCCATTAATCATCATCAACTTAGATACGATAAGAGGTTTCCATTAAGTATTTTGAGAGAGATACATCCATAAATTACACATATGTCCTTTAGGAATAAAAAATTATCCTAGAAAACAAAGAAAATTACATTGAGAACGTGTTGAGGTCTTCCTGGGAAGCCCAACAAATTGACCACAGGGCAAAAGGGTCTTTTCATGTGGACTAAAAACTGTAAGTGGATGGACAATGCACTGAAAAATCGAAAATAACAAAATGAATTGCTACTTATATGGAGTAGCAAATAATATATTACATTCGGCATAGTGGCAAATCCTAACCAACATGCTAGGTACTGGTTAGGGACGAAGATGACGGACTATAGGGAGGTCATAGCACGGCTGAGGGCAGTGGTGGATGGCAGATAAAGAGGTTAGGTAGGGTTGAGGGGAGGGGAGAGCCGTCGTTGAATCTTGGTCTGATGACCATAAATATGCTTGATTTTTCGGGGGAAAATATATTGGAGATGCTTACATACATTTTTCAAAAGAAAATTCTTTGATTTATATTAATAATAACATAATATTAAAGTACATAAATAAGCACCTATTAAGAATTTACGATGAAAGATGATTTACATATATGGCCCAGGAGGAGAGCTTCCATATATTGATAGTGTGACTGGGCATTGACAGAGGAGAAATGCTTCTCGTGCCACTTTGGGGACGATCGAACGAGATAGATAGCGTTCCAAACCCATAAATAAAACATGATATATTTTTCTAGTGGAGATGCCATAATGAATGAGATAGAGATAAATTATTAGGGACTCGATCCAACGGCTCCCGGGGGCACATCCCCACTAGTTACGGAGCCAGAACTCAAACACTGTAGGGTTAATCCTTTTTAAATCTTTAAAGTATTACGTGTTTCACTACAAATATTAATAGCATTCATGTTATTTTGTAAAAAAATCTGTGGGGTCGTTTAACCTCACATGTCATAACGGTGCACCGCCATTGGTCTCCACGTGGAATAGTCCTAGTAGAAAAGCTTTGCCAACTTAAAAAAATAAATAAAAGAAAAGAAAAAACGTTCTCAACTTTAAAAAAGAATGAAAAGAAAAAAAAAGCGTTCCCAAGTGCATGTGCGCGTTGTGACCAATTAATTTCTTGGTTTCTTGCTGGTCGTAAGTGCATATATTCCACTGATTCTCTGCAGGCTGCAGCTCTGATAGGTGGTGATCAGTTGGGCTTAAAAGCTCATGGTTTATGGCTAAAAACACTGTAGCTGACTGAAAAAACACTGTAGCTGACAGAGGCTTATTTAGCATAATTAGATTTTAAAAAATTTAAAAATATAAAAAATATGTTAGCCCAATATGTATAATACAAACGAATACGGAAAAAAAGAACCGGCAAAAAAGCTCAACAAAAAGCCAAAAGTTCAAAAAAAACGAAATTTATAAATAGTAAAAAATAAGCCAGAAACCAGAAGCTCAAACCGTACGGATCAGGACCATATATACTACCGAATACTGATTGTGTTGTCGGGCCTACAATTAATATATATGGTACGAATCAAACCGGATCGAACCAACTCCATCCTGTACATGACCAAATACACCACACAATCCAATCCATATAACTAATAAATGGCAGAAGTATATATAAAAAAAATCAATAACTGGCAGAGACTGCGAGATCACGAGTGAAACAAAACGACATCTATGCTCCAATGCATGTCCTCCCTGCCAAAAAGTCGTTTGTGTGCTGCTAGTCGATCCATCGTGTCACAGCCTAGAAAAACAAAAAGGAAAGGAGTTACGCACTACTACACAAAACCGTATTACAAACGGTTCAGAAATATCATCACAGATAATTTTGTGAGCCATCTAAATTTATGGACCAGTAATGATACGAGTTCATCACAGACGGCTTTCGAACCGCCTGTGATGTAAATATCACAGACAGTTTTTAACTAAAAACCGTCTGTAATATCTAGCACAGACAATTTTTAGTTAAAAACCGTCTGTGCTATTCTCTCCTACCCCTAAATATATTTCTGTTTATTGGCTAGCCTCAGGAAATGCTAGCCATGCTGTCTGAAACAAGTAGATCAACATGTACATGTATACATCCAATTCACATCTCAATTCATTTCACAAACATAAAACATCCATTTCACAAATCAATTAATTGAAATGAAAACAAGCAAATATAGTATGAAACACATTACACATTTTATTTTTATTAAGATTAGAGCATACCATTACAATAGCCCAAAACAACAAACATGGTGCCCATCTAGCTAACACAACAAGAACAGGGAAAAGTAAATATCCTCTATGACTAGGCCTTTTCGTCCCTGATGTAGCGCACGAGCTGGATGTCTTTGACAGCAAAGAGGAGGAGAACATCAAGGAGGAGGAGAACAGCAAGGAGGAGAACAGAAAGGAGGCTGGGTTCTGGTGATTATTTATAGGGGAGGGAGTGCGAAATTTTTTGGTGCGGGGACGGAGAGGCGGAGCTACGATCCGTGGGGTGAGGATTGGTGGATTTCTATTGGCTAGGATTGGGTTGAGGAGGATCGACGGGCCCAGCAGTCAGATTATCACAGACGGTTGGTAGCTAGAACCGTCTGTGATGAATGAATATCACAGATGGTTCTATATGCCAACCGTCTGTAAATTAGAGCACAAAATTTTATATACCGATGCAATACAAACAACTAGTTTGAAAAGATAAAATAGCAAAGTTTATATAGCTTATATATACTCATTTAAAAGGGTGCTATGAGATCTACAACTTTTCAGTTGAAGCAAAATCCAAATTCTGAAAGGAAGACCAAGAAAAGGGTAAAAACAGAAACCAAAAACTTGCGACGCAGATTTAGGTTCAAAGATGGCTGATTTTCGGGGTCTTAGAGGGCGACTAGCGCAAGCATGTCAGTTTTTGGATCGGGCTCGTTGTTAGCTTTCCAACGAGTACAAGAACGTCGAAAACGGATACCGTATGCAAAAGTTAATGCCTATTTTACTGAAGGTGTCTCAAAACTGAATCCTACTTGGACTCAGGCGGGAATTTATGAAATTTTAGGGAATTGCAAGACGGGAAACATATCACAGGCGGTTTTTAATACGAACTGTCTGTGATAACTTCATTATCACAGACGGTTTTTAATAAAAACCGTATGTGAAGTATCACAGACGGTTCTAGATAAGAACCGTCTGTGGTACTTCACAGACGGTTTTTATTAAAAACTGTCTGTGATAATGAAGTTATCACAGACGGTTCGTATTAAAAACTGTCTGTGAAAATACCACAGACGGTTATTCGTATGAACCGTTTGTGATACTTGCAACACAGACGGTTCCTAGGAACCGACTTAATATAATTAAGCATCTAGTTTATCCTCTTTTGTAGTAGTGGCGGTAGCTACGACTTCCGATCATTCGATTTACAAGTAGTTCATTATAACTTATGACCACTGTAGGACTCGAACACACCGACTATTATAGTACTCCATCGAGTACCGACTGATACAATACTCTTCCGAGTATCGACTACTATAGAAACTCTTCGACTACAACAGTGATGCTCCGGATGTTACATTGAATCTTCGACCACGGAGTACTCGACTGACGGTTTTTTAATCTAAACCGTCTGTGATAATCTATAGACGGTTTTTAAGAATAACCGTCTGTCATAATTATGTATCACAGATGGTTGTAGCGATACGCTTGTAAAACCGTCTATGGTAATCTTAGCATACAGTGGCGTAGCCAGAATTTGTAGCTATGGTGGTCCATTATCTAAAATTTATTTAACCGCTATAAATTTAACATGTTGGTACACAAGTATATGAATTACGAAATGCAATTAAGGTAAAAAGGACATACAAACTTCATAAAATAGATGAATATAACTTTCTTAACATATAATTGAAATTAAATCAGTTTTACATACCCTATGGGCCTGTGCACTTTTCCTGTTCGTGGCTTATCACCGTTGATCCTGGCTTCTATTTTGCTTAGTCGCTAGCCGCTAGGGGAGAAATTACAGAAGCTGAAAGGAAAAGGAGAAACGTGAGTACAGAGTACGTGACTAAAGGAGAATAGGGCTTTGGCTTGGGCTTAGCAATTGAGTCTTCATCTTAGGATTTTGATGTACGTACCTGCTGGCTGCTGGGCTGTTGCTCACTGCTCAGCGTTTGCCGTCGTGGTCCTCATGGAGTCGCCGCGCCGATGCTCGATGGCCGCGCCCGCGCTCGCCGTCGCAGCGTCGCCCGCCCCCACGGCTGCACCGCACGGAGAAGAATACGAACGGGCGCAGTCTGACGCGAATACGCGGCCACGCGAACTCTCGGTCTCTCGCGATGGGCTATGGCTGAAGGCAGAACGCAGAAGGCCAAGCGTCAAGCGACATACATGCTGAATTCTCCAGTGCGGACTCTATCAATGGACTTTGGTTGGACCGAGCGCAGGGTGGTCCGTGGCCCACAGGGGCCACCCTGTAGCTCCGCCCCTGTTAGCATAGATGGTTCCGACGAACCGTCTGAGATGAGACGTTCAATATAACCTTTTTGTAGCAGTGTTACATTCTTTGCTCAACAAAAGGCGTCTTAACTATTGAGTTGTGGCTTGATTCAGACAAACTTAACATAGTAGATACTGGTTGCACTAATGAAATCTGTTCCCGGCTGCTAATCAAATCGGTTCCCGGCTGCTAAATAAGCAAATAACGCAAATGCACGGAAAATGGGTGTCGTCAATCATCTTGATTTTAAATTGACACAAATACAGAATGCACGCGTGTTTCTCAAAATTTTGAGCTGTCTCTGACAGGGAGAAGACACCGAATGGGTCACTGTGAAATACGGCTGGCCAAACCCTTCCATCGACGACTGGATCGCCGTCTTCTCTCCGGCTGAGTTCAGGTAATTAAACTTTATTCTTGGTCTTCTTCTTCACCTCTTGGACATTCATTCCAAATGTAAGCATCTGAGATCACTGTGTCGCGTGCAGCTCGGGTGCGTGCCCTAATCCTCGGAGGCGCGCTGGCGAGCCGTTGCTCTGCACGGCACCTATAAAGGTCCAAATTGGAGTTCTTACTCATTCTCTTGCGCGCATGAACAATGGCACGCACGCGCTTGTCAACTGCAGACATGCATATATGCAACATCTGAGCTCAATTTGTCGATGCGTGCCTGCAGTATCAATACGCAAACTACTCGGCGAACTACATGTACTGGGGCAAGGGCACCATCCGGTTTCAGCTCATCAACCAGCGGGACGACTTCGCCTTCGCCTTGTTCACCGGCGGTCTCGAAAACGTAAGCACTGGTCCGTTACTGTTCTCTAATAATCTTACCTTGTCGCAATCCATTGGCATGACGAGATATATATTGCACGTTACAGCCTAAGCTGATCTCGGTGTCGAAGCCGATCTCGTTCAAGAACCCGAAGGCCCCGGTGTTCCCGCGCCTGGCGCAGGGCAAGTCCTACGACGAGGTGAGTGGATCACGAATCAACACGTACGTGTGCATTTCAATGGGTTGGAAGTGTTTAGAATGCGTCGGCTTTTAATTTTGTTTATTTTGTTTTTTTTCTTTTCTTCTTTAATCTTTTGTATTATTTATGATTATATAACTGTTTTTTTCTTTTTCTTATTTTTTTAATTTTAATTAAATAATTTAGAAAAAAAAAACTAACAACTGTTAGAATGTACTTTTAACAAAAACCAATAATCAAAGCTATAAAACAAAGCCTTAACTGTGTCGTGTACCATGTGCAGATGACGGTGACATGGACTAGCGGCTACGACATCAGCGAGGCGTACCCGTTCGTGGAGTGGGGCATGGTCGGCGGCGACAGTAACCCCGCGCGCACGGCCGCCGGGACGCTGACGTTCAACCGCGGCAGCATGTGCGGTATGATGGCCAATGCACGCGCGCATGAGCTTATCCCAGCGTTTCTGTCCAAGACTAGGATGCTGAATTGTTAATTTTTCAGGCGAACCGGCGCGTACAGTTGGGTGGAGAGACCCCGGCTTCATCCACACAGCTTTCATGAGGGGCCTGTGGCCGAACAAAGAGTACTATACAATTCTCGATTTGTCCACCACGACCAAATCTGCTACTTAATCCAGTTTACAAATATAAGTTATTTTAGATATCGATATGACCTCTAAAATACAATTTTAACCATCAATCACTATTATAGAATATTTATAAACCTAACAAAATTAATATTATAAAAGTACTTTTCGACACGAATCTATATATATGATTTATATATATATAATCTAAATATTTAAAAAGATATCGATAAGTATGATTTTCAAAGTTTGGCTGCACGTATCTGCATTTTCGAAGTTTTTTGTGAACGGAGTGAGTGGTTAATAATATTGTCAGCATGTCTGTTATGATTCAGGTACTACTACAAGATTGGGCATGAACTCTCGGACGGATCCATCGTGTGGGGCAATCCATACTCTTTCCAGGCCCCACCATCCCCCGGCCAAAACTCACTGCAGCGCATCATCGTCTTCGGCGACATGGGAAAGGTGAGCTCAGTGCGACGCCACCACAGGCCGGGATAGAACAAAGAAATTATCTGAGAGAGGATGACGAATTGCTCTTGCCATCTGAATCTTGATTTCCAGGCGGAGAGGGACGGATCAAATGAGTTCGCCAACTACCAGCCCGGATCGCTGAACACGACCGACGCGTTGGTCGCGGACCTGGACAACTACGACATCGTCTTCCACATCGGCGATCTGCCCTACGCCAACGGGTACATCTCCCAGTGGGATCAGTTCACCGCCCAGGTCGCGCCCATCACCGCAAAGAAGCCCTACATGATCGCAAGGTAACGTGCCTGCCTGCTGGCTGCTGCATACATGCATGCATACGGCGACCGTGTACGCACGTGTGGATCGTAGTGCCATGTCAAAACTGCCCACAACTTTTCATCGCATGTGAACCCTTGCCATGTGCGTGCGTGCAGCGGCAACCACGAGAGAGACTGGCCCAACACCGGGGGATTCTTCGACGTGATGGATTCCGGCGGCGAGTGCGGCGTGCTGGCCGAGACCATGTACTACTACCCGGCCGAGAACAGAGCAAACTTCTGGTATGTACGCACGCAACCAAATCAAAGATCAGCGCACACGTATAGGGTGGGTTCCTACGGCTCCTATCATTTTCTGCGCAAGTAACTAGTTTTTAAAATACGTCTTTTTAAAGTGAAGTCTATAGATAGATTATAGTAAATACTATATCAAATTCAGTTATATAGATCAAAATCATATACGATTGTTTTCCTCTACGTACTATCTCTCGTAAACAACTAAAATCCAAAAACGATAAGCCAAAAGCTAAAGCCTGAAAAGAGCCCACCCATATATACACACATACACACAACTAATGTACGTATGTATGGATTTGAACTTATGAAGGTACAAGGTGGACTACGGCATGTTCCGGTTCTGCATCGCGGACTCGGAGCACGACTGGAGGGAAGGGACGGAGCAGTACCAGTTCATCGAGCAGTGCTTGTCGACGGTGGACCGGAAGCACCAGCCGTGGCTTGTGTTCGCAGCGCACCGCGTGCTCGGCTACTCCTCCAACTCGTGGTATGCCGACGAGGGCTCCTTCGAGGAGCCTGAGGGCCGCGAGAGCCTCCAAAAGCTGTGGCAGAAGTACCGCGTTGACATCGCCTTCTTCGGCCACGTCCACAACTACGAGAGGACATGCCCCCTGTACCAGAGCCAGTGCATGACCAACGAGAAGAGCCGCTACTCCGGGACGATGAACGGGACGATCTTCGTGGTGGCCGGGGGCGGTGGCAGCCATCTGTCGGACTACACGACGGCGATCCCCAAGTGGAGCATCTTCCGGGACAAGGACTACGGGTTCGTGAAGCTCACGGCGTTCAACCACTCGTCACTGCTGTTCGAGTATAAGAAGAGCAGCGACGGCAAGGTCTACGACTCCTTCACGATCGACAGGGACTACCGCGACGTTCTCAGCTGCGTGCACGACAGCTGCTTCCCAACCACGCTGGCCATGTAATTCAGCTATTGTTAATAGATAGGATGGGTGCTCATGTGGTAAATAAATTATGGCTTGACCATCCAGCAGCTGAGAAAATTGTTATTATTAGACCATGTGATGGTCATGTATTTTATTGATGATGAATAATTAACATTTGGTTTTATTAGAATTTGTATTCGTAAAAGTTCTGATCGATACGTTTCTGTGCTTGAGTTTTTAGGATAGAGAAATGACCACGTTGGTTTCAACCACATACAGTAATCCGATCGATCTTGTGATGGCTGGTCCGATCGACCTTATGATGGATGGTCCGATCAGCAGACTTCGACCATGTCTAGTTTCGATCACGATAGACTTTGACTATGTCTGGTTTTGATCACGGCAGACTTCGACCACGTCAGACTTCGACCATGTCCGACTTCGACCATAGCAAATCGACCATGGTATTTTGTCTATGGCAGAACAACCACGACAGGTAATGGTAGATTTTGACCTCGAACGGTGAACTGGTTGTAAGTAATATTTAACCGGTCATAAGTGACAGTGAACCAACCTTAGCTACAGTGAACCGGTCGGAGGTCATAAGGTCATCTGCTATAGTACCAGTCGAAGGTTGTAGCTATAGTATTTTTTCATGGTTGTAACTATAGTATCTGGTCGATACTCGATAATCGTAGACTTTACTAGTCGATATACGATACTCGCAAACTTTGCGGTCTGTTGTCATTGTCGTAGACCTCACGCTCGTTAGTCAGAAGGACTCGGTACTTGATAGTTATGATTTTTGTGATCATGGTTAGCAATCGGTTGTCAGAGACTTATGGTATGTGATTGGTACTTGTGGATGGTAGTCTGTGCGGTGCTCGGTGATTAATGGTGCAACGAATGGTTGGAGATCGGTAGTCGTAGACTTAGTGATCTGGTGTTTTAGTCGTAGCGATCGGTACTCAGTAGTCGGTATTTGATGGTTCTGTGGTCGGTAACGATGTTTGTTATTCTCGAGTATTTTGAGCGATGGTATTTCTCGAGTACTTATGTTTGAGTACTCGATGTGCTAGCGACCGGTCTTGTATAACGGTTGTAACCGGTTGTAATAAGTGATCTGAAGTTGATGATTTCTGGAGAGCGTGGATATTGTCATCATAGATGACCTGGTTGGTATTCGTAGATGGTTTGAGCGGTTGTTTGTAATTTTGTATGTACGAAGATATGCCTGCTGTGTTGAGATTTTAATAATGGTCCATTGAAAATGGTAGAGCATTTCCAATTAAATTGGTGTGAGCTGATGACCTCCTCCTATATAGAATTTACGAGACATTCATGGTAATCATGGACTGTTGTGGCTACAGACCAAACAGAGAGAGAGATGGTAGTGGAGAGTGATGAAGATAAGTGTAATGGCCTGGGTCCTCCCCATGGCTTGTCATCATATATATATATATATATATATATATATATATATATATATATATATATATATATATATATATATATATATATATATATATATATATATATATATATATATATACATGAGGAGTGCTTTTACAGTTATACCCTTACATCTGGTTATCCCCTCTGGGGGCAGTTATGTCATTACACGTGGCCTATTCTGGGCCTTATACCTTCCTACCAGGCCTACTGGGTTTAGGTGGGGGCCACCCCTACGACAGGAGCCTCTCATGGTAAAGGGCTTCACAAGGCCGAAGCCATGTTGCCGAGTCCTTTGGCCCCCTCCGTCCCGCGGCCTGTGAACCTGTCCAGACTTGACCCGGGGCTGCGCTGCGGCCACAGCAGCTGCGTGCTCTTCTGGCCGTCCACGTGGTGAAGCGTGCTCGGCGTGGTGCAGGCCTTGAGGCGTCGCGACCGTCCATGTGACGGCGGACTCCCGGCATCTGGGCTTCCGAGGCGCGCGCATTCCGCAATCATTGCGACCTCGCCGCCTGGTTGGGTGCTTTTTAATGACGGTTGGCTTGTCAGGGGGCAGGCTGTCGCATCGTGCAGTGTGCCTTCTCGTAAGTGCAGCGTGCGACGGTTTCCGGAGAGCACGCGGTGGGGTGCGGACGGTTGCTCTCACGCGCCTCTGGTAGCTGCACCGCCCGACGCCTTGCGCTTGTGCTTCCGTCGGTTGGCATGCCTCCACGCTGGCGGCTCTTCACCTAGCGAGGCTGAGTATAAATATGCTGGCGCCAGGGGCCGCTCCCTAGACATCCCTTGCTGTACCTCCCGTACCTGTTCATGGTTAACTTCTCATATGTAGGAAAAGTTTTGTGCACCTGTGTTTGATGACTGCGTCGACCGGCGTCAATGCCAGCGAGCGCAGGTGAACCAAATACGTCCCGCTTGTGGGAATGCTTCACCGCTTGATGCGGAAATGGAAGGCCTGACTTGCTCTCGTAGACAGATATGCTGGTGTGGCGACTCATATTTGCCTACGAGATCATGTCTGCTCTTGCCGCAACATTGACCTTTGCCTGTTCGAGTTATGGTGGTCGTATGTGCTGTTCTCCGCTCTTGGCTGGCGCCGAAGTCGAAGTAGACGCGTGCGTGCCGTCCCCTATCCTTCGAACGGGTGGCGGCGAAGCTGGCGCCTAGTCGAAGTAGACGCGCGCGCTCCGTCCCCTACCCTTCGAACGGGTGGCAGCGAAGCTGGCGCCTAAGTTGAAGTAGACGCGCGCGCTCCGTCCCCTACCCTTCGAACGGGTGGCAGCGGAGGCTGGCGCCTAAGTCGAAGTAGACGCGCGCGCTCCGTCTCCTACCCTTCGAACGGGTGGCAGCGGAGCTGGCGCCTAAGTTGAAGTAGACGCGCGCGCTCCGTCCCCTACCCTTCGAACGGGTGGCAGCGGAGCTGGCGCCTAAGTTAAAGTAGACGCGCGCGCTCCGTCCCCTACCCTTCGAACGGGTGGCAGCGGAGGCTGGCGCCTAAGTCGAAGTAGACGCGCGCGCTCCGTCCCCTACCCTTCGAACGGGTGGCAGCGGAGGCTGGCGCCTAAGTCGAAGTAGACGCGCGCGCTCCGTCCCCTACCCTTCGAACGGGTGGCAGCGGAGGCTGGCGCCTAAGTCGAAGTAGACGCGCGCGCTCCGTCTCCTACCCTTCGAACGGGTGGCAGCGGAGCTGGCGCCTAAGTCGAAGTAGACGCGCGCGCTCCGTCCCCTACCCTTCGAACGGGTGGCAGCGAAGCTGGCGCCTAAGTAGAAGTAGACGCGCGCGCTCCGTCCCCTACCCTTCGAACGGGTGGCAGCGGAGGCTGGCGCCGAAGTCGAAGTAGACGCGCGCGCTCCGTCCCCTACCCTTTAAACGGGTGGCAGCGGAGCTGGCGCCTAAGTTGAAGTAGACGCGCGCGCTCCGTCTCCTACCCTTCGAACGGGTGGCAGCGGAGCTGGCGCCTAAGTGGAAGTAGACGCGCGCGCTCCGTCTCCTACCCTTCGAACGGGTGGCAGCGGAGCTGGCGCCTAAGTTGAAGTAGACGCGCGCGCTCCGTCCCCTACCCTTCGAACGGGTGGCAGCGGAGGCTGGCGCCTAAGTCGAAGTAGATGCGCGCGCTCCGTCCCCTACCCTTCGAACGGGTGGCAGCGGAGGCTGGCGCCTAAGTCGAAGTAGACATGCGTGCTCCGTCTCCTACCCTTCGAACGGGTGGCAGTGGAGCTGGCGCCTAAGTCGAAGTAGACGCGCGCGCTCCGTCCCCTATCCTTCGAACGGGTGGCAGCGAAGCTGGCGCCTAAGTTGAAGTAGACGCGCGCGCTCCGTCCCCTACCCTTCGAACGGGTGCCAGCGGAGGCTGGCGCCGAAGTCGAAGTAGACGCGCGCGCTCCGTCCCCTACCCTTCGAACGGGTGACAGCGGAGGCTGGCGCCTAAGTCGAAGTAGACGCGCGCGCTCTGTCCCCTACCCTTCGAACGGGTGGCAGCGGAGGCTGGCGCCTAAGTCGAAGTAGACGCGCGCGCTCCGTCCCCTACCCTTCGAACGGGTGGCAGCGGAGCTGGCGCCTACGCCCCGCGAACCCCGCCGCTGGGCGGTGACTTGGGGCCTTGTGATGCGGTCTTGCGCTATAAAGACTCCTGGAATTGCGCCGCCCCCTGATCTGCCAGGGTTAGGTTTCCGTACTCTGCGACCTGGCGCGTCTGGGGCACGCGACGGCCTATGACTGGTGGGCGGTAGGATGTGGACGGTTGCGTGTTTGCAGCCGCTCGCCTCTTCCCTAGGCAAGGGGGACACGGGGCGGGCAGTGGATGGCGCGTGTCGGAGCTGTTGTGACGGCCCTTGGCGCCTGTGAGTCGCGACCTTCCAGCGGTGGGCGGGGGGTTGCGCTAGACGGGCGCTTGTACGACTGCGGTTGCGCCTCGTACACGGGCCTTCGCGACCCTTCTCTTTTAATTACGGGGAATCGTGCGGGGCGGGCCTTTACACCGCTGCGGTTGCATCCGGCACATGGATCGTTGCGACGCTTCGGTAGCGGCGGCACGGGTGAGGTGTCCTGAAATAGCCCCCCGTAACAGCGTCCCCGCACCTTTACGCCCTCTTTCCTGTCTGCTCCGCCTTCCCCACCTTCGCGCTATCTTCAATACGTCAGTCTCGTCGTGGGAGGCGATGGCCTCCAGTAGCGAGTGTGGCCAGGCGGTTGGTGGCCCTGCCATTCTCCGGCGATCCTCGCCGTTAGAGGTGAAATACGCGCTCCAAGAGCGCGACCCGTCGGCAGCTGACCAGGAGCGGCTGGTGGCGGAGGAGGGAGGCACATTCTCCGGCGAGCTAGGCCCTTCGCTCGTGACCGAGAAGACGATCCAAGGGTTCTTGCGCGCGGGGAAGTTGTCCGGGCGGCAGGACGTACGATTGCCCGCCGGCGACGAGACGGAACCGCATCCCAAGAGGTCGGAGGCGGTCGTATTCGTTGCCTTTTTCGACGCGGGGCTCCGGATCCCAGCGGCGGCCGTGGTGGGCGACGTGCTGCGAACCTTCGGGCTGGAGCTGGCGCAATTGACGCCAAACGCCGTGGCCCGGCTCGCGGTGTACAGTTGGGCCTTGCGCTCGGGGGCGTGCTGGCCCAACGCGTCGCTGTTCGCCTATCTCCATGAGGCACGATGCCAGCCGAAGGGCCGGAAGGACGGGACGCTGTCAAGCTTCGGTAGCGTCTCTTTTATTCTTCGCTCGTCTTGCAAGAAGCTCTTCCCTGCGAACTCAACTCGCGGGAAGTGGGAGTCTTACTGGATGAAGCGGTGGTTCTACCACCGTGTGGAGAGCGGGAGCGGCCTTGAGTGCACAGGCCGACCAATCGCGTTCAAGCCCTCGCCCGGCTGAACGCTCGATGATGAGGACAAGCGGAGGGTCAAGCGGCTCGTAGGCGTGGCCGCCCGCCTCAACTTGCGCGACCTTGCCGAAGAGTACGTGATGTACGGCGTGGCGCCGCTTGCCTACGACTGGCGGCTTGCCGCTGAGAGGCATCGAGATGACAACGTCTCGCCGTGGGTTTGCTCGCTACCGGCGCCGCCCGGTCCCCGTAAGCCTCGATTGCGTCCCTCCTTTGTTGACGCGAAATGCGCTGTATGCTGATGCTATTCTCCTTTGCTTCAGGGATATTCATTTAAGGTTAAAATGTGACTCCCAATAGATCATGGAACATATCCGTAAGTATCATTTGGAATCACATCACCAAGAAGACGACATGGACTTAAACCAAATTCAAATTGCCTTTTGAAACTTAGGTCACATGTAGCAACGATATTTGTATGAGCTACAATCATTTGAGAGACACATATCAAATATTAGCATCATGCCTCAAAGAGGGGAAACAACATGGACTTCGACAAGTTACAAAACATATTCGCAAACATCAAGTCACATGCTACAAAGGACTTATGCATGAGCTACAATATTTTCAAAAAAAAACATATTCAAAAATATTAGCATCATGCCATGAAGAGAGCTAGAGTAATTAAATGAGCTATCAGCACTTGTTACGTTCAAACTAAGTCGTGATTAAGTGAGCTATCAGAGTAATTAAGGATGCCAGTGGCTGCACACGCCTCCTATCGGAGTTGAAGAAAAATAAGAAGATGGCAGAGAAATAGGTGAGGCCAAAATGGTCATTTCACACCCTTGTTGAAAGAATCTAGTGACAAAATAGACGGCGATGATATTTTCCATATGCGAAACTGCGCGCCTAGGAGCGCTATAGCGTTACGGTGCGTCATTTTTCATCCATTGATGGAGCCATGCCTTCAACAGGCATTCACGATCGATCTAGCCTCAGAAGAAGGCGACCAAGCACCACATAAAGACGCAGCCGTGGGACATCAAGCGCTGCCCCACGCAGTACCCGCCGCTGCCGCTGCTCTCCCCAAATTGATGCTCGTCACCGCCGGCATCGCGATTGACGTGGCATGTAACGCTCCCAATTTTTGGGAACAGGGACATCTTACCAACTGCAACAGCCCAGGAGTTCCGTTGCGGCTTAACAGTGTATCAAGCCTGCTCACGAATAATTAAAAGAGGTTAATTTCATTGAAATAAGACCTAATGGTCAACTTTAGTAACAATACGGGCGTCCGAGCCCGAAACTTAACTTACATACAAAAGAGCCGAAGAAAACTCCACATGAACACTTGAGTGTAGACGTAACCCTAACACGAACACTTGCAGCATCTTCTTTTCTTCTGGTATCTGTGGGAGAAATTTTGCAAGCCTGAGTACTCCAACCCCGTACTCAGCAAATCACATGTGGAAAATAATATATAACTATATGCCAGGATTCTCAAGGGAAGGGAGTATAGTGTTTTATTAAGAGGTGGATGCAATTTTATTTGCAAACAAATAAAACTTTCAAAACAATTGTTCCTTAATATCAGGGGGTTTTCTGTTATTGGATAAAGTCTCATCATTACTCAAATTAACAATACCAGAAACACTACTTATGCCTCGTTGCTGGAATCACCCAGTTAACACAGCTTCATTAACCGGAAGCACGGCGTATTCGAATACCATTTATTTCACTCTGTAGAGCTGCCCTACTTTACCCACAAGATTTCTTAATTCCACGTCCTCCGGAGACGCCGCTGTGGTGCCGGAGGCGCCCTCCGCGGGGGCGTACGTAGCTGTGCTGTCTTTACCAACAGCGGCGGGGACCGAGGTGCCCCCTTTGACGACTGCCACCGTGGAACCTTCGCCCCCGGGCGCAGCAGCCGCGGGGTCTTCCCCAACCACGGCTGCGGGGGCGGTAGCGCTGCTGGCATCAGAAGCTTGTGGGACTCCATCGCGGCGGTTCGTCGTGGCTACGGGCATCAGAAGCTTGTGGGACTCCATCGCAAGCACCGGGGGCCCCGTGGCCTATGCGCCTTCTGCCCCTCTGGCCACACCGTCCGCCGCGCAGGGACAGCCGTCGTCCTCCCCGAACGCGGAGGCCTCCACTCGCGGCGGGAGCATCCCTTCTGCTACCGAAGGAAGGGTGGCTTAGCTTACTCTGGTGTATGCCTTTGTGCCTTGGGGTGGTCACCCGTATGCTTATTTACAGCATTGCTCATTCCGGAGGGGGAGCATCCGACGGAACACGGGGCCTCCGAGCACGTGAGTCCTGCGAACTTCGTGCCGCCTCCGGAGACGCTGAGGGCGTGGCGCGGGATTGTGAATGACGCGGCCACGAGCGTCGACCCGCAAGTGCTGCAGGCCTACGGTGCGGGGCGCCTCGAGGACGCTTTCGAGGTGTCTGGGGTGAGGGTAAGTACTCATGCGACCACGCCTGAGTTTAGCTGAGTTTGCTAAGTCTTTTCCCTTCTACGGACACTCGTGCTGGGGCAGGCCCTGCAAACGGCCTATGCTCGTAGCCAAAAAGTGCTCGAGGATAGGCTGCGGGCCGCCGAGGGGGAGCTACGCGAAGCCTCTGGCGCCCGCTCTGCCCAGGACGCCCGCATCCGCCAGCTGGAAGCGGAATGCGCCGAAGCGAGGACGCACGCCGAGGGGCTTGTTGCGTCGGCGCAGGAGTCAGCCGCGGCAGCTGCTGAACAAAAGTTCGCGGTGGAGCGGGACGGGCTCCTGGAGCAGGTCGCCGCGCTAGAGAAGGAAAAGGGCGAGCTTGCCTTGGCTATAGCGGAGCGCAACCGGACGCTAGGCGACGCCTCGGTGGTTGCATGGGACGCCATGCAAGCGCTGGAGAGCCATCTCCAAGGGCTGGTAACCGAGGTGCCGGAGCGCGGCTTTGGCCCAGAGGAGTTGTCTCGGACCCTCCGCTGGGTCGGGGATGCTGCCACCGTCGCGCGTGGCGCCGCGACGTCCTTTGGCACCCACTGCGCATACACTTCGGCCTGCTTGGTGTGCGCTCTCCTCCAGCACCGCGGCTGTACGCACGTCGCCGGGCTGAATGACCCCCAGCTGGAGATGCCTGGCGGGGCCAGAGTAATGTCCGGCGCCGTCCGCTCTGCTCGCCGTGCCCTTGGGCCCTTCTGCGACCGGATCTGGGATCACGTCGGGGCGGAAGCTGTACGGATCGAGTTCCGAAAGTTGCTCTACGGGACGGGGAGCCTCGGCCAATTTCTGGACGGGGTCCCTCGACGCGACGATGGCGGCGCTGGGCCCTCCGAAGGCGCCGGGAACCCGCAGGTCTGATGCCGCGGCGCCTAGGTGTAGGCGTGCGTTGTACTGTCCCTTGTCTTTGCTAATAAAGTGCACACTTTCTGCATGCATGCTGATTTTCACCTATATCCCGGGCAGCTTCCTTGCTGGGGCCGGCTCCGGGCGGCCGACCTTTCAACCCGATGACGCCTTCGACGCTGGCGAAGGGCCGAAGAGTCGCTCGACTTTTGGGCGAGCCGGCCTTCTTCGAGCGAGGCCCCAACTTTAGCGCGTGTTAAGGACGAACCCGCGGGGTAGCGGCTTAGAGCGGCCGGGATGTTGGCAGACCTTTGTACATGTGATTCTTCCGGTAAGCAGACCTCCTGGCATTTTAAGATGTGCGCTGTGTGTTGATGCCGCCGTTGGCGACGTAGCTGCGCCAGGGTTCCGTAGAACGGACAGTCCGCAGACTGACGTATGCGGAGGCAGACCTCCGCGGTTTGCCTTGCTTTATAGTCCGGAGACTCACGCGTGCGGAGGCAGGCCTCGACGCTACGTCTTATTTAAAGTCCGTGGACTAGGGCGTGCGGAGCTAGGCTCGACGCTACATCTTCTTTATAGTCCGGAGACTTGTGTGTGCGGAGCTAGGCTCGACGCTACGTCTTCTTTATAGTCCGGAGACTCGCGCGTGCGGAGCTAGGCTCGACGCTACGTCTTATTTAGAGTCCGTGGACTAGTGCGTGCGGAGGTAGGCTCAACGCTACGTCTTCTTTATAGTTCGGAGACTTCGCGCGTGCGGAGCTAGGCTCGACGCTACGTCTTCTTTATAGTCCGGAGATTCGCGCGTGCGGAGCTAGGCTCGACGCTATGTCTTATTTAAAGTCCGTGGACTAGTGCGTGCGGGGCTAGGCTCGACGCTACGTCTTCTTTATAGTCCGGAGACTCGCGCGTGCGGAGCTAGGCTCGACACTACGTCTTCTTTATAGTCCGGAGACTCGCGCGTGCGGAGCTAGGCTCGAAGCTACGTCTTATTTAAAGTCTGTGGACTAGTGCGTGCGGAGCTAGGCTCGACGCTACGTCTTCTTTATAGTCCGGAGACTTGTGCGTGCAGAGCTAGGCTCGACGCTACGTCTTATTTAAAGTCCGTGGACTAGTGCGTGCGGAGCTAGGCTCGACGCTACGTCTTCTTTATAGTCCGGAGACTTGTGCGTGCGGAGCTAGGCTCGACGCTACGTCTTATTTAAAGTCCGTGGACTAGTGCGTGCGGAGCTAGGCTCGACGCTACGTCTTCTTTATAGTCCGGAGACTTGTGCGCGCGAGGGCGTCCCCCCGGTGCATATTTTGTTTATACTCAGTCCCGTCACCTTGGCGACGGCGAGTGCACACGCGAACGTGCGTCTTTGGTTTATACTCAGTCCCGCCCTCCCTGGCGACGGCGAGTGCACACGCGAACGTGCGTCTTTGGTTTATACTCAGTCCCGCCCTCCCTGGCGATGGCGAGTGCACACGCGAACGTGCGTCTTTGGTTTATACTCAGTCCCGCCCTCCCTGGCGACGGCGAGTGCACACGCGAACGTGCGTCTTTGGTTTATACTCAGTCCCGCCCTCCCTGGCGATGGCGAGTGCACACGCGAACGTGCGTCTTTGGTTTATGCTGCGGGGGCGCGCGCGTTGGCCAAGCCGGTGCGCGCCCTCACCGCGTGCTTGCGTGTGACGAAGAAAAATTAGCGGCAAACGGCGATCTTCATTACATCCCCGTTTGCGCGGGTGAGCAACTACAAAGGGTGAATATACTAACCGTTTGCCCCTTGGTGCGGCCGCAGCCTCTAGTCGCTAGACATCTGCAGGGCCCGCGCAGGCGCCTATGGATGACCCCGCAGACCTCCGCGCTGCGACGCCGGCTCTACGAGCGTCGTTGGGCTTCGCGACGCGGGCACCTGGTGCCTGGCTCGATGCGCCGGGCCATATCCTGGTCGCCTCGGACGGTGATGATGGTCCGGGGACCCGGGATCTTCATGCACAGATAGCCGTGATGTGGTACCGCGCCGAAGGAGTTGAGGATTGGGCGCCCTAGTATGGCATTGTAGGGATACGTAAGGTCGACCACGTCGAAGGTGGCATCTTCAGTCCGCACATTGTCGTCTCGGCCGAAGGAGACTTGAAGGCCGATTTGGCCCAGCGCCCGCAGGGGCTGTCCCCCGAAGCCCTGCAGTGGGATTCCCGAGGGCCCCAGACGGCTTCGAGGGATCCCCATCTGGTCGAAGGCCGCCGCAAACAATACGTTCGCGGAGCTACCCCCGTCCACCAAGGCGCGCCCCACGTCGCATCCCGCGATGGTGACCCGGATGACCAGGGGGTCCTGATGAGGGAAGTCCACACCTTGGGCGTCATCGGGTGTGAATGTAACTTCGTGCTGCGCCCACTCCGGCGGTGCTTGCGCTGGGTATGCCGCCACGTGATGTAGTCTCCGCGCGTAGGCCTTCTGCTGTCGTGCCGAGGCGAATTCCAGTGCAGAGCCTCCGGATATGACGTTAATGACCCTGCGGTAGGTTGCGTCCGGGGCCTGCAACGACAGGAGGCCCTCCCGAGGCTGCTGTACATGAGCTTGGATCTGCAAGGCGCCTTCCTGGGGTTGCATCCCTTGCGCCTGTACCTGCATCCCCTGCGCCTGTACCTGCATGGGGGCCTCGTATGGGAATTGGACGTGGGCCACCGCGGGCGGGCGTGCCTCCGGGTTCCTGTCCCTAGCGACGCTGTCGCGGAGCGCCGCGATGGAGGTGCAGGTGCGGGTATCATGATTGCCGCGGCCGTGGACTACGCACCATAGTCCCTGATGTTGGTCGTCGTAATCTCCACGACCCTTATCGTCGCAGCCTCTGCCACGGCCGCGCCCCCGGCCACGGCGTCCCCGGCCGCCTCGGCCCGCTGGAGCACCCTCGTCGGACCCGCCCTCGATGTCGAGGACGTACCGGTTTCGCCTCGACCTTTGCTGACCACGCTTGGGCTGATCGGACGACTCCTTATGCGAGTTGTCCCTGCGGTCGGGCGCGTCCCTGGACGACTCCTGCTTACGCTTTCCCTTCGAAGAACCGCCCTTCGGCGGATCTTCGGCTTTCGCCGAGGCTCCGGCCTGGTTGGTGTCGGAGTCGTCTCCTTGCCTTCGCCGCGCATCTTCCTCCGCCCTGGCATATTCTTCCATCTTGTCAAAGAGCTTCGCCACCGTCTTGATCGGCTTTCGCGCATTGTACTCGGCCATCGGGCCCGGACGAAGGCCCTGGATGGCTACATTGACGATGGTGGTCTCGTTGACGTCTTTCACTTGACATCGAATCTTGGCGAAGCGTTTGAAGTAGTCCCGGAGCTTCTCCGAGGGTTTTTGCTTCACGGCAAAGAGTTGGTCCGTGTCGACCCGGTCGACGTAGTTTCCTTGGAAGTTGTTGTGAAGGCGGACGCGGAGCTGCTCCCACGCGTAGATGGAGCCCGGCTCTATGGTAAAAAACCAAGAGAGCGCCACCCCTTGTAGCGCGAGGGGGAGTCCCTTTGCCTTCGTGGTGTCGTCTCCGCCCGCGGCTTCGATCGCGGTTTCGTATACGCGCACGAACTCACGGGGGTCCGTGTCGCCTTTGTACGAGTCGATGGCGCTAGGAAACTTGAAGTCTTCGGGCCATGCCGCCTGCTGCAGCCCCGCCGAGAGCGGGGACTCCGGATCCACGCGCCGCAGCGGCACGCGGCTGGACGTGGGGGCTTCGCGACTGTCCGCCCTCTCCGGCGTGGGCTCGGACGCGACCACTGGCGCGGCCTGCTGGCTCCGAGCCTCTTGCATATCTCTGACGGCTCCGCGAAGGTCCCCTAGCTCCCGCTGGAACGCGTTGAGAGCCGCCAGCAGGGCACTTTCCATCGCCGGCGCAGGCGGGGTCGCCGGTGCTCCCGGCGGGCGGATCGGCGCGGGGACGACCGCGTCGCGAGGTCCCGGGCTGCCGGTCGCTCCGTCGCGGCTACTTCGGACCGCCCGGTCCGCGCCGCCGGCGAGGGTTGCCGTGGGGGCGGCGAGGTCGGCTGTCGTCGCGTCGGCGGGGTCGGTTGTCGCCGCACCCGTGTCGACGTCTTCGACCGCGGGGTCCGTCCTCGCAACGCCGGTGGCGGGGTTGGTCGTCGCGGTGCCGGTGACGAGGTTGGTCGTTGCGGTGCCGGTGACGGGGTTGGTCGTCGCCGCGCGAACGTCGACGTCTTCGGCCACCGCGCCTGCATCGCCACCCGCGTCCGCCGCTGCCGATGCCGAAGCTCTGGTACTCATACGACGCTCCGGCCCGGCCGCCTTCTTTCCCTTCGCCGCCGCTGAGGAAGCTTTTTTCGGTGCCATCTTTTTCTTCGGTCTTCAGGCTTGTCTTCGTCCTCCCCACGGACGGCGCCAACTGTTGTGGCTACAGACCAAACAGAGAGAGATGGTAGTGGAGAGTGATGAAGATAAGTGTAATGGCCTGGGTCCTCCCCATGGCTTGTCATCATATATATATACATGAGGAGTGCTTTTACAGTTATACCCTTACATCTGGTTATCCCCTCTGGGGGCAGTTATGTCATTACACGTGGCCTATTCTGGGCCTTATACCTTCCTACCAGGCCTGCTGGGTTTAGGTGAGGGCCACCCCTACGACAGGTACTTTTTGGGAGGAAATACTTGTTCTTTGTAATTTTTAATAGACATCAATAATAGAGACAATAGTTGTATCCATATTAAGAAATTAAAATAATGTAAATTATAATGGATATTGTAGGTAAGTTCATGTATATGTGTGGATCATTTGAGTTCAATTCTATCTCTAATATCTTACGTCTTAATTTCATACAAAAGTTCCCCAACTATACGTGCTTGCATATCATGGTGCAAATCAACTACATGCACACTTCTGTAGATTAAGAAAAACATTGGTTATGATTTGTTAACTATAAGAAGGGTCCACTTAATTAAGAGCTAGATGCTTTTTTGTAAGAATTTTTAGCAATTATTCTTATTTATTAGGTAACATCTAGTGGTTATGGATTGCTAAATATAATTAGGGTCCACTAAATTAAGGGCTAGATATTTTTTAGAGAATTTCTACAATATTTCTCTTTTTAGTTGATGTAATCAACCATCACAAACTTTTATTGTATGATAGGTAACACCCAGCAGTTGATATAGTTTAACTTTAATTAGAATCCACAATATCTATGGTGATTCTGGCAAAAAAAAATTCATACATGTAAAATACACGTTATTGGGAAGCGTGCATGTAGAATAAGTCTTATCTTTTTTTCTTATCCTTTTTCTTTATCGAGTGCCATTTTTTCTCATGCATGGTTTTACCCATTTATTTTGCACACCTATCACACATCGGGGCAGCAGCAGTGACTGGTGGTTCAGCCGATGGAGCTGGTTGACGACGATACTTCCTCCGCTTCTTTTTTCTTTTTGGATTTGTGCTGACCATCAATAGGTGACAATTGAATAGTTCGCACGATGAATAATAGCATAGCGAAAAATAGTCCGCATAGCTGACAATTGAACTCGCAGGATGAACGAAACGAACGCAACTATATATTCGTGCAAATGATCTAAGAAAGAGCTCGCTAACTAGAAGGTCGATTTGATAACATACCATAGCCTGTAGAACAGTCGATGCTGATGCTGATCCAAAAGGCAATCAATACGACTAGAAAGCGAGAACAATCACACAATCAAACAATGCAAAAGTAGATGAATAGTTGATACAAGAGATGAGAGAGGGCAACCAACGATGTTCTTTATTAATCTTAATTCATGAGTTTACAATAAAAGCCTGTTCCTTATATTTATAGTTTATACTCCTTTTGGTATACGCTCACATCTCCAAATTGAAGTCCAAGAAACAAACTGTGCGGGTCCATGGCCTAACCGCACCACTTAGGGGATTACTTTCATAACAAATACCACCATAAACACACGAAATTAAGGAAAGCGCTATCGCTATTGAGGGTTAGTTGCATCTGTCAACATCCATTGAGGCGAGGGAAAATTTCTGAAATGGCAACTTTCGCACGTGTCTTCCTCCCTCTCTCCTTTCCTCTTTCTCCTCATCCTCTCTCTCTCAAGCATGACCCCTGCTCTAGCCGCTAGGCAGTGGCGAACCGCAAGAATAAGTATAACCAATAAGCACGAACAAATGCATATATATATAACACAAGTAAAGTTGATAACCATAATAGTTTTAAAATCCAACACATATTTGAATGTCCATAGATGAAAAGAAAAGAAAGATACGATAACAAACACCTCGGTACGACATGATGCCATTGCTACATTGCGTTGCTATGGTGCCCCCAAACCCGATCGGCCGTGATCCAATTTCAATCCCTAATTCTCTTATTCGTCGATGTCGCCCCTACCTCCCCCTCCCAATCGCTCTCAGCGGCTCGCCACTCACCAGCGATGGCTCCCTCTGATCTCTCTCTAAAGCCGGCACAGGTGGCGTGTGGGGCGATAGGCAAGGCCACAGGCGCACTGGCTGCAGCCGCCAGCTGAGGCGGCAACAGGGCGAGTGGAGCACCGGTGTTAGATTGAGGAGGCCGACTAGAGGGGGTGAGTAGTCATTTATAAAAATCTCTTCTCTAATTGAATCTATTTAAGATATTTGACTAAAACCAATAATATAATGCAGAAGCTTAAATTAAATTGGTTTTAGCACAAACAAAATCTAAATCAACTAGGTTCACCTAAGTGCACCAACAAGCTAAGTCTATGTCAAAGGATTACAATCTTAGGATGATAAGCAATGAATTTAATTACTTGAAAGTAAATTGAACACATGAAAACAAACCACAAATACACGGTATCTTTTTACCGAGGTGTCTGCCGATCAGACCGGTCTGGCCGGTTAGACTATCGTGTATACTCCAGTCAGACCACTCTACGGTCTGACTACCTTTGGCCTGAGTGAAATTAATTAGGCCGGTCTGATCGCATATACAAAGCCGGTCAGACCGCCACCTTGAGGACAAACTCTAGAGATTAGAAGATAATGCATATTTCTCAGCCACTTTGCACAAAAGCTTTGCAAATTATAGAGATATTCATTTAAGGTTAAAATGTGACTCCCAATAGATCATGGAACATATCCGTAAGTATCATTTGGAATCACATCACCAAGAAGACGACATGGACTTAAACCAAATTCAAATTGCCTTTTGAAACTTAGGTCACATGTAGCAACGATATTTGTATGAGCTACAATCATTTGAGAGACACATATCAAATATTAGCATCATGCCTCAAAGAGGGGAAACAACATGGACTTCGACAAGTTACAAAACATATTCGCAAACATCAAGTCACATGCTACAAAGGACTTATGCATGAGCTACAATATTTTCAAAAAAAAACATATTCAAAAATATTAGCATCATGCCATGAAGAGAGCTAGAGTAATTAAATGAGCTATCAGCACTTGTTACGTTCAAACTAAGTCGTGATTAAGTGAGCTATCAGAGTAATTAAGGATGCCAGTGGCTGCACACGCCTCCTATCGGAGTTGAAGAAAAATAAGAAGATGGCAGAGAAATAGGTGAGGCCAAAATGGTCATTTCACACCCTTGTTGAAAGAATCTAGTGACAAAATAGACGGCGATGATATTTTCCATATGCGAAACTGCGCGCCTAGGAGCGCTATAGCGTTACGGTGCGTCATTTTTCATCCATTGATGGAGCCATGCCTTCAACAGGCATTCACGATCGATCTAGCCTCAGAAGAAGGCGACCAAGCACCACATAAAGACGCAGCCGTGGGACATCAAGCGCTGCCCCACGCAGTACCCGCCGCTGCCGCTGCTCTCCCCAAATTGATGCTCGTCACCGCCGGCATCGCGATTGACGTGGCATGTAACGCTCCCAATTTTTGGGAACAGGGACATCTTACCAACTGCAACAGCCCAGGAGTTCCGTTGCGGCTTAACAGTGTATCAAGCCTGCTCACGAATAATTAAAAGAGGTTAATTTCATTGAAATAAGACCTAATGGTCAACTTTAGTAACAATACGGGCGTCCGAGCCCGAAACTTAACTTACATACAAAAGAGCCGAAGAAAACTCCACATGAACACTTGAGTGTAGACGTAACCCTAACACGAACACTTGCAGCATCTTCTTTTCTTCTGGTATCTGTGGGAGAAATTTTGCAAGCCTGAGTACTCCAACCCCGTACTCAGCAAATCACATGTGGAAAATAATATATAACTATATGCCAGGATTCTCAAGGGAAGGGAGTATAGTGTTTTATTAAGAGGTGGATGCAATTTTATTTGCAAACAAATAAAACTTTCAAAACAATTGTTCCTTAAGATCAGGGGGTTTTCTGTTATTGGATAAAGTCTCATCATTACTCAAATTAACAATACCAGAAACACTACTTATGCCTCGTTGCTGGAATCACCCAGTTAACACAGCTTCATTAACCGGAAGCACGGCGTATTCGAATACCATTTATTTCACTCTGCAGAGCTGCCCTACTTTACCCACAAGATTTCTTAATTCCACGTCTGATATTAAGAAAACAAGGCTTTTCGCTGCTCAATTCTTTATATAGCCTCTACCTAGTAGGCCTCCCAGTAAGCTCAGGCAACTCCTGATTTACCTTAGCCTACTATTGTGCGGCTCATATAACACATGATCGAGGTTCAGATTGATCGGTCAGATTGTTCAAATAAAATAACCAACTTCCATATGGCCCTGCTTAGCCCCTTCCGTATGGACTCGCACGGTGCCTCCAAACTGCGTCTGTAGAGGTTCAATCGAATTTGAGCAGCTACTAGACCAGGGTTGACGTATCAACACTTGTGGTTGGGCGATCACTGTGTCTTTTACTTAGCACAAGGTTCTTGCCCTTATATTTTTCCTGAGGTCCGCAACCTCCACTCTAGGGTAAAGCGGTGGGCGAAAACCGCCACACGGTCTCCCACAACACCTTTACCCTAACTGTGCACACCGGCACCTCCGCTCTAGGGCACGCTCACCCTAGATCGGGTTTTTTTCCAAATCTACTAGCCCATGGCTCAAACCTTAATAGTGTACATGTTGAAGGGTAAAGCGATGGGCGAAATCCGCCGCACGGTTTCGCGCAACACCCTTACCCCACTCTACACAGCGGCATCACCGGCCTAGGGTACAGTGTCCCATACCACCCCACCCTCTCCGGGTTTTTTCAAACCTACTGGCCCACGGCCAAAGTCACTTAGTAGTGTGTAATGTTGAATGAGATGATGGTACATACATTCATACAATACTTCAATAATTACTAAGGTTGTCAAGGTGAATGTGGCCATCAAAGTAAACAGGGCTTTTATCAGTGGTAGGACTTATCTAAATAGCATGTCATTCTAAACATTTCATTTTACGTAAACTACCATTTCACAACTATCAATAATGAAAATACATAAGTAAATAATGTAAATCTCATGGGATTCAATATGATCAAAAACATGTGACTTGCCTTCTTTCGGCTGCTTTTGATCTTCTTGATTATCTTCAAATGCCTTTGGTACCCTTCAGTTGACCAACCCGCTTGGTCCGATCACTAGCGTATAAAACGAAGTCCAACAGGTTCCTACTTTGCGAGATGCAAGCTGGGAACAAAATGCAATTAAAAACAAGAAATAACATAAAAAGAAATGGCTGGGTTGGTGGTCAGAGTTTAGTAGGGCTTAGTTAACTAACCAGGCGAGAATAGGTTCAAGACAATCGAAGGGTGATATGTGTTGGAGAAACGTTTGGGAATAAAGGATGAATATTTGGAAAGAGATGATCGATTTTTGACTTGGATAAATTTGAGGTTGTATCAGGATTTAAATTTGAATCATGGGAGGGTTTAAATTTACTGGGAGATGAATATGATGTAAGGGTTAAACTTGAATTAATGACATTTAAATTTATAAGCTTTGAATTTATAACATTTGAACTGGGTGGAACAGTGGAAATGGAATTTAAAGAGTTAAGTTTGTGAAATGGTGAAATTTAAATTTTTAGAATTTAAATTTGGAAGAATAGGTACCAAATTTGAATTTGGGATATTAAACTAGTCAAAATAGTGTATCTTGGTATTTTTGGGATTTTTATGGATTTTTCGGTATTTTTAATATCGGTGTGAACAGTGTTGAACAGTAAATGGCTCAGCCCGATCAACAGTGCGGCCCAGCCTTTTGCGCTCGCGCGGGAAAAATCGGCCGGCGGCCCAGTCTCCGTGCTCGGCCGAGCAAGCCGCGGCCCACGCGCACGTGCGGGCGAAGCCCAGCGCAGGCGCGCCCACGTCCACCCGATGGGTGACGCGTGCCCAGCGCCGGCGGCCCAGATGCGCGCGAGCGGACGCTTGGATGGATCGGCCCCAATGGTGCCGAGGGCTGATATCGGGCCACGTCGCCCCTCTCCAGTCATCTTCTACCTCTAGCTCCTTCTCCCGGCCGGAAAACAGGGGAGCGACAACTCCGACGGGGCGACGCCGGTGGGGTTTCTCCGGAGAAAAGGGTGGCACAAAGAGGAGCGGCTTAGGTTTGGAAACCCATTTTAGGGTTTTAGGGAGGTTGGGGATGGGCAGAGACGGCAGGCGGCGCCCGAGGAGATGACGGCTCATACGGCGGCGCCTAGGGACTCCGATGGCTCTCCAGCCAAATTGGAAGCCATTCATCCATCTAGGGGATGTCAGGATCGTTAGGGTAGTAGTGGTTTAGGTCGGGGAACTCCCTAGGGGGCTGTCCACGGGGAGGTCCTTACCGCCGGCAAGGGCTTACACCGCCCGAGCTCTCGAGCTTCGCTCGGGCTAAGGCGAGCTCGGTGGTGATATCAACAAGCCACGGGGATGCTAAGGGCGAAGGCAATTGGATTTTTATTAAGAATTGAAGGGGATTGCAGAGAGTGCTTACCGGGCTCAGGGGAAGCAATCGGCGGCGACCCGGTGGACTTGAGCTCAAATTAGCCGTTCGGTGGGGTTTAGGGGGATGCCAAGAAGCTTGAAGCGGTGGAGAGTGGGCCGTAGAGGCGACGGAAGCCGGTGGCCGCAGGAAGGCGGTGCGGGATTGCGCTTCTAGGGCAAGGGAAGGGGAATGGGGCGGTCTCTGCTACCGCTCAGAGGATAAAGGAATAGGTGGCTCTGCTACTCTGCCAAAATGTACGATACTTTGACTTGGGCGTTCACAGAGGGAAGAATCGAGAGAGGGGAAGCTGCGGTGCAGGAGGACAAGCGCAAGGCGGTGGCGCGCGGGGCAAGAAAGGGGCAGGGGCGAGAGGATGACTGGTGGGGCCGCCCACCCAAAGGGATGAGGATGAACTGGGAGTGGTGCTGAAATATCTCACGTGAGAGATGACGAAGCGTGCGGCGGGTGAAGCTGAGGCGGTGGGGTGGCGCGCGCGAGCGGGAGCGCCAGAGCGAGAAGGAAGCGAAAATGGCAGAAAAGGAAAGCGGATTTTCGGGGGTTTTTGCCAAAAAGGGAATTAAATCCAAATTCAAAAGAGTTTCAAGAAAATTCCAAAATTTTGAATTTTTCAGGGTGTTTCATGGCACCGCAGGTGAAGGATGAGGAGGAGCTAGTGGCTGCAGTCGTCGTCAAGGTGGCCGCCGCCCCTGCCACAGCAGACTGACGCCGGCCATGTCCGTTGTATTTTGTTTCCATGAACTCTGCACACATGGTTTGGTTTGAGATTATTAACCACTGCTTCCTTTTGTGATTACAATCCTGAATGCTACCTCAAATGGCTATTGCTACTTTCGATTCAGTAGTTGGTTTGCTTTTGTGTTGGTGATGATAATTGATGTCATCATCTGGGATGGGGGTTATATTAACTATATTTTCTTTTTAATGAATGGGCAAAGCTTCAGCCATTTGCTTAATTTTTTTTTGTTAAATGTGACTGATAACTTACGTTGCAATGGTGGTAAATTTTGAACTTTTTGTACACACACAAAAATGAAGGTAAATTTTGAACACTTAAGGTTGCAATTTACTAAAAGCGCATATGGTAATTTAGGTGTGTGCTAAATGGGCTAGATTGTGTTTTATGCAAGCCATCTTGTTTTTGTGGACCATGTACGTGCTAGCAAGGGGCATATGTCGTTCTAGTGCTCACGGGGCCACGATCGGGTGATTAGAGAAACTGCATGAGGGGATGGAGGTGATTAGCTATTTAGCATCTAGATTGGGCTGTGCGTGCAGAGTGATCAATGCATGCGCATTGAGGCTAATGAGCACATAGTGTGATAGTGATAGTAGCGCGCTGTAGTCACTTCCTTTTCCATAATTTTGATGGCACTAGCCAACAGTCGATTGCGATGGCCTAAACAATTCCACGTCTTAACGAATATTCTCTATAAGTATACGGACGTTAACTAATGTAGCACGAGATAACGATGCTGATGGTGAATCCGGTCGATGTGCCACGCCGATCGAATATGACGCGCATTAGTAGCCGTGACACACGTGGTGACGGCCGCCGATCCAATAATGCTCCGGCCAAGGAGCGGGCACGCACACGGTGTCGCGCGCGCGTTCACGGCCGACATAGAGCACTCGCTCGGGAGGAGCTGTTCTACAGGGAGGGCCTCAGCTGAGGCCTCTTTTTTATCCACCATTGAGATCGATATGAGTGTTGTAGGGTCTTACGGCCTCCCAGGACCTTTTACGACCGGTTAGGGTCGTTTACGACCAGATAGAATTGAGTACGACCGGTCCTGGATGCTTACGACCAGTTCCAATCGCCTCAATCTCCTCCGATCGCTTTTTCAACGTAGTCGTAAAATTACTGTAGCAATTTACGACCGCTCCGTGATATCGCTGCCGCTGCCTTCCTTCAGCCGCTCGAGATACCGTGATCGAAGCCTTCTACGATCACGCAGTGATGCTGACGATCACTGTTCACCGTAGTCGAACACCCTTTCGACTACGTTCACTTCCTTCAACGTGATCGGAGTTGCTTCCGATCACGCACTGATCTTCTCGGTGTAGTCGCTGCTCCTTACGACCACCTTCGACTCCTTACGACCACGTTGTTTGCTCCTTAGCCGTAGTCGTAAAAACACTGTTCCTTTGCCGTGGCTGTTCCTTTGCCGTGGTCGTAGCGCCTCCCAACTACGCCTGCTGGAACTTTGTCGTGGTCGTAGCTCCTCTCGATCACACTTGCGGTGATCGTGAGTCCTTCCGACCACGTCTTGCACAATCACACGACAACACAATACTTTGTGTCTTTCCCTCTTTTTGTATTTTCTCAATGGTTTGGTACATCGAATACATGGCTCTAAGCCTCTTTTTATACCCGGCTGTCCTACTTCAACACGGGTTCTCAAACCTACTCCGACTCCGAGTCTTATACGACTTCGACTCGGTTTCCAACTACGACTTTGAATTGCGGCTGCAATTCGACTCCGATTACACCCAAATTTTGCACATGACTCTAAAACAAGATTATTTACAACATTCTCTCCCTAATCTTGTTTTTCGACTTCGATCATGCCAATTTTCTTCCTCATCTCTGAAAACTTTATCCGTCCCAGCGACTTTGTCAATATGTCTGCTTTCTGTTCTTCGGTTCTGATGTAGTCGATTTCAATCTTCCCTTCTTCGACACAATCTCTGATATAATGATATCTTGTGTCTATGTGTTTGCTTCTATCATGTAGAACCGGATTCTTGCTCAGCGATATTGCAGATTTGTTATCAACCCTGAGCGTCACCTTCTGAATTTCTTCATCTGACAATTCACTCAACAGTCGAGCGAGCCAGACTCCCTGGCAAGATGCTGCGCTTGCTGCGATGTACTCGGCTTCACATGAAGATAATGCAACCACCTTTTGCTTCTGAGATTGCCAGCTGATCGGACTCTCCCCAAGCACAAACATTATGCCTGTCGTGCTCTTTCGATCGTCGACATCTCCCGCCATGTCGCTATCACTGTAGCCCGTCAGCTGCAACGACTTTCCACCTCCTCTCTTGTACTGAATCCCGAGATTCAAAGTACCTTTGATGTATCTCAGGATGTGCTTCACGGCATTCATATGCTCCTGAGTCGGTTTCTCCATGAAACGACTTACGTATCCGACCGCAAACGAGATGTCTGGTCGGGTGTGCACCAGATACCGTAGACTTCCGACAATGCTCCTATAAGTCGTGGCATCAACTGGTGATCCTGGGCCTGTCTTGCTCAACTTCAGATGATTCTCCATTGGGGTTTGACATGGATTGCACTCTTCCATACCCGACTTCTTCAGAATCTTTCGAGCATATCCCGACTGACAAAGTGTTATGCCGTTGTCGGTTTGATTTACTTCAATGCCGAGGTAGTAGCACAGAAGTCCCAAATCGGTCATTTTAAACAGCCTCTTCATCTCTTCTTTAAACCTCATAATCTCCTTCGAACTCGATCCAGTAATGATCAAGTCGTCCACGTAAACGCCCACGATCAGTCTGTTTTTCGCATCTCCCCTCGTGTACACAGCATGTTCAGAGTTGCTTCTTCTGAACCCGAGTGCCGTTAGACTTTTGTCAAGCTTCAAATTCCATGCTCGTGGTGCTTGCTTAAGTCCGTAGAGAGCTTTGTTCAGCTTCAAGACTTTCTCGGCTTGCTCCTTGGATTGAAAACCCGGTGGTTGAGAGACATAAACCTCCTCCTTAATGTCTCCGTTCAAGAACGCCGTTTTCACATCCATGTGGTGAATCTCCCATCCACCGTTTGCTGCCAATGCAAGAAGTAGTCGTATAGTCTCCATACGAGCTACTGGGGCAAAGACTTCTTCGTAGTCAATGCCTTGTTTTTGAACATACCCTTTCACCACAAGTCGTGCTTTGTGTTTTACGACTTCTCCCTTGGAATCCTTCTTTACCTTGAAGATCCACTTTAAACCGATTGCTCGATGACCCTTTGGCAAATCGGTGAGTTCCCATGTGTCATTCTCTTCAATCGACTTCAGCTCTTCCTGCATAGCTGCTCTCCAGTATGCATCTCCCTTTGCTTCTTCATAGCTTCCAGGTTCTTCTGCAGTCGTGTAAAGCAGTAGCTCTTCAGACTGCACTGGTTCAGTTTGTGCATAAATCTCACTTATGCTTCTCATCTTCGGTATTCTATCGCTCGAATTTTCTTCATCAGACTCTTCTTCATTTTGTGAGACTTCCTGATCATCAGCACCGGTCGAATTTTGGCTTTGAGATGTGGTCGTAGCTTCTTCCGTATTGTCAGCATCGACTTCTTCGACTTCGAAGGTTACCCACTTCGAAATGTCTTTCTCAATGTCCTCGTGTTCTTCCCACTCCCAATGTTTTTTCTCTTCGAAGACCACGTCTCTGCTCACATGAATCTTCTTTTCGACCGGATCATAGCACCTGTACGCCTTGGTGCCTGGTTCCGAGCCAAGATAAATCATCCGTCTGCTCCGGTCGTCTAACTTCTTGAGATAAGTGGATGGCTTCACATGGGCTAAGCATCCGAAGACCCTTAGATGCTCGACATTGGGTTTTCTTCCCGACCACTGTTCATATGGAGTGACTCCATCCAGTGATCGTGTGGTCGCACGATTTAGCAGATAGACAGCATGTCGTACTGCTTCTGCCCAAAGTCTCCCGGGCAGGAATCGGCTTTTCAACAGACTTCGTGCTGTTTCGACCACGGTCCGGTTTCTTCTTTCTACGACTCCGTTTTGTTGAGGTGAATACGGAGCCGTGAAGAGTCTTGCAATACCCTTCTCTTCACAAATCGAGTCTAACTCTTTCGCGAGGAATTCTCCTCCTCGATCTGACCTGACCGACTTCACCTTTTTGTCGACTTCGTTTTCGACAAGAGTTATGAACTTCTGAAAGTTCGTCTTTGCCTCATCTTTGCTCTTCTGCATGTACACCCACATGGCTCTGGAGTAGTCGTCTACGATCAACATGAAGTATTGATTTCCGGCATCTGTACGAGGTGTGATTGGTCCGCACAGATCTACGTGAACCAGTTCGAGTGGTTGCGAAGCTCTGAAACTCGTCTGCTGTGGAAAACCGCTACGAGTTTGTTTCGCCACCAGACAGCCTTCGCAGACTTGCTCCGGGTGGTCGATTGTAATCCGACCACCATCTTTTTTCCAGCCATCGTGTTGAGACTCTGGAAATTCAGATGTCCGAATCTTGCGTGCCATAGCCAGGCCGCGTCATCGGTTGTAGTCTTCATACACTTCGGCTTGCAAGCTTCAATTTGAATTTTGTACAGACGGTTTACCGTTCTCTGTACTCTCATCAGCAGTCGCTCAGTGTGGTCGTACATCTTCAGATAGGTGTCTTTGAGTTCAATCCGACAACCTTCTTCAGTCAATTGTCCAAGGCTTATAATGTTGCTTCGTAGACTTGGAATGTAGTATACATTCGACAATCTCCTCTGGCTACCATCCTTGCACTGCATCAGGATCGTGCCTCTCCCTTTTATCTGAATGGTCGAGCCGTCTCCGAACTGTACTCTTCCAAGCACATTCTTATTTAATTCGTAAAACATCGAGTACGTACCCGTCATGTGGTTGCTGGCTTCGTTGTCGAGATACCAGTCTGCCGTCCGCTCTTGAGTCTGCTCTGCTTTCTCCAACAGACTCGGAAACACTTTCTCCTCATTTAATAGAACCATTGTCGGTTCGTCTGCAGTGCAGAGCGACAATAGCAATGTCGGCTCTTTGTGCTCATCCGTTTGAGCCAGGTTTGCTTCCTCTACTTTCTTCTTACTCCGGCAATTCGCAGCATAGTGACCATACTTCTTGCAGTTATGGCACTGGATGTGGCTCCGACATTCGGCAGCGTAATGTCCGAATTTCTCGCATGTGTAGCACTGGATGTCAGATTTGTCCGTCTGATGATTTCCATCTCCACGACCACCACGACCTCCTCGATCACCTCTTCCACGGCCACTCTGGCCATAGCCTCGTCCTTGTCCTCGCCCATGAGACGTGCCGCGGCCACGACCACGTCCACGACCGCCCCTTGATGACGATTCTCCTCGGTTCCTCGTGTCATCCTTTACAAACAACGCTTGCTGGTTGTAAGGCCCTTTTCCTTCATTGTCGGTTTGGTAACTCTTCAGAAGCTGCTCGTGTGCTCTGAGCGCCCCAGTTACCTCCTCCACCTTCATCTTCGAGAGGTCTTGTGAGTACGTGATCGTAGTTACGACCGGGAGAAACTTCTCCGGCAGTACTCGTAGATACTTCTTTACCGCCACCTCATCTTTCAAGTCGTCGCCGAGAGATTTGATCTCGTTTACGACTTCATTAAACTTCCCAGAGAATTCTTCCACAGTCTGGTCTCTTCCCATCTTCAAAGATTCAAACTCACTGCGTAAAGTTTGAAGTCGAACTTCCTTCACTCGATCTACTCCTTGGTGCATTATCTGCAGAGTAGTCCAGACGTCTCTCGCCGTCTCCTTACCGATCAGCTGCCGCATCATCGAGTCGGGCATGGCCTGATAGATCGCCGCCATCGCCATCTTGTCGAGTCGTTCATCAACGACTTTGTCTTTCTCCTTTGGTTCAACTGGACCCCAGACTCCCTGTGCGATCATGTTGACCTTCATCTTCATCGCCCAGATCGGGTAATTGTCCGAACTGAGGATCGGGTACTGCAGCGACACGCTTTCCTTCACCTTTGAAGCCTCCGCCATGGTTCACCAGGCTCTGATACCAACTGTTGTAGGGTCTTACGACCTCCCAGGACCTTTTACGACCGGTTAGGGTCGTTTACGACCAGATAGAATTGAGTACGACCGGTCCTGGATGCTTACGACCAGTTCCAATCACCTCAATCTCCTCCGATCGCTTTTTCAACGTAGTCGTAAAATTACTGTAGCAATTTACGACCGCTCCGTGATATCGCTGCCGCTGCCTTCCTTCAGCCGCTCGAGATACCGTGATCGAAGCCTTCTACGATCACGCAGTGATGCTGACGATCACTGTTCACCGTAGTCGAACACCCTTTCGACTACGTTCACTTCCTTCAACGTGATCGGAGTTGCTTCCGATCACGCACTGATCTTCTCGGTGTAGTCGATGCTCCTTACGACCACCTTCGACTCCTTACGACCACGTTGTTTGCTCCTTAGCCGTAGTCGTAAAAACACTGTTCCTTTGCCGTGGTCGTAGCGCCTCCCAACTACGCCTGCTGGAACTTTGCCGTGGTCGTAGCTCCTCTCGATCACACTTGCGGTGATCGTGAGTCCTTCCGACCACGTCTTGCACAATCACACGACAACACAATACTTTGTGTCTTTCCCTCTTTTTGTATTTTCTCAATGGTTTGGTACATCGAATACATGGCTCTAAGCCTCTTTTTATACCCGGCTGTCCTACTTCAACACGGGTTCTCAAACCTACTCCGACTCCGAGTCTTATACGACTTCGACTCGGTTTCCAACTACGACTTTGAATTGCGGCTGCAATTCGACTCCGATTACACCCAAATTTTGCACATGACTCTAAAACAAGATTATTTACAACAATGAGATCAACGGTGAATGGAGAGGACATCTGTTAAGCTCTCCCCCACTGAACTTTCTTCCCTTGCCTAGGGTCAGCCAGCTCGATTGCCCCGTTGCAACTTTATAATCTGCTCATCGGTAACTTTTGCTCGCGTATAATAGCCCGTTCTTTCCATCCTTATGATTTTCTCCGAACAAATAAATAAAACAATTTCTTCACTATTATTTTAAAGTAATTTATCAAGATAATTTTTTAAACGACTTATCTACTTATTAGTATTCGATTCATTCGTACAAACACTTATATTAAAATTAAAAACTATTAACAATGGACGTAACTACCGGCCACGGTTGAAAAGAACATATATTCATTCTACTGTTTTGTCTCGCACAATAGACGAGGCAACCGGACATGTGCATGGGAGTCACATGCCTTTTGATAGCATATACTGTGAAGGTAGTATTGTAGCAGCTGATAACGTTCGCTCTTGATCCAACAGTACATGCGTGCCTCCCATGCAAATCACTGTAGCTTCTCTGCATTTTGTTCTCCGATCCATTCCCAGAAATCACATGCATGCTGATGTGACGCGGACTACGATCCACGCCACTGCAACTAATACTATTAATTTGTGAAGAAGAGTATTTTAGAGGAGGAGATCGAGGATTTTGAACCAGCGGCCTCAATAGTGTGGTCCACAAACAAACCCTAATGCCATTGGCAGAGCCAGAAATTCGAACCTATAGGGTCAAAGTACAGCTAAGATGTCATTTTTAAATTTTTTTTATAGATTTGTATCTTAATATAAATAAGTATATGAGTTTTCTTTTTCTGCAAAAAACCACATGTCTATTTGTCTCTGCCACTGTCCACATCGACCGAGTCCTTTGCATATATTGCATGCATGACGTTGCAACCATTTTTTTAATTTTAGCCTTCGAACACTTGTTTTTGTAAATTTAACATTCTCCCTAAGTTTTACAGCTGTTGCAAAGTTGTTACTAGCTAGTGGGAGCTTTTGGGGGAACAAAAGCAAGATTAGCATTTCTAGCTTACTTAGTCATTCCTAGCTATTACGTACGGCCAACCAAGCCGACCTGCCGAGCCTGTGTAGCTTGGCAAGAGACAGTGCAGTAGACTGGTGGGCTGCCGCACTCTGACCTTCTCCCACACTAGCGCCTCCTATCGAACTACAATAGCGCGGTAGGAGACATGTCGCCTACCACGTGTCGAATTCGAGGAGAAGGTTGGATTTACAAAAACGGATGCCTGTGAGCTAAAATTGAAAAAAAAAATGGCTAGAGTGCCATATATGCAATGGCTTCCAAACAACTAGTGGCGAGAGGGAACCGACAGGAGCCATGCCCTCATGCTACATGTATTTTCTATTTATACACACGATTTAGCACGGTAATTAGTAGAAAGTCTAGCATTTGTCACACATTATGGCATCGAATACCATTTCCTCCATTATGAATGAGATAAAAAAGAAAAGGGCAGCTAGCTCAAAATCCAAACAAAATTCGGGTTTTGTAAAAGAATCTTGTGATGTTCAATTTGATGAAACTAATGGCACTCAAGAAGAGTAAGAAAATTTGGATGATTTAGGAGATGAAGAATTACTCAAAGCTATGGAGATGATTTAGGAGATGCAGCTTCGGTTACTACTTTCACTGTGGCTTCGACCACTGTTTTGACCACGACTTCAACTATAATTTCAACCATTGCATTGACTGTGGTTTTAATCACTTACAAAATATCAAGATTAATTTTAATAATTGTTACTGCCGTCGCTCGCGATAGCCGCTGCCGATCGTAATGCTTAACTACTAAAAATTACATAAGGTACTGTCGCTGTAGTACTCCTCCCCTCACGGCGGGCTCCTGTCTCCCGCCACTTGTATAAAAAAATTACTTAACGTACTGTCGCTGTAGTACTCCTCCCCTCACGGCCGGCTCCTGTCTCCCGCCACTTGTATAAAAATGCCAGCCATGGCGTGCACTTCTCTCATCAGCCCCTGCAGGTCCGTGTGTACTGTATAGTGGCAGGAAGTGAGACAAAGCAATGGTAGTGATGGTTGTCCTGATGGTGTTGGCCGCGGTGGCGGCGGCGGCGAGCGCGTCGCCGGCAGAAGGACTCCAGCCGCTGTCCAAAATCGCCATCCACAAGGCCACCGTCGACCTGCACGCCTCGGCGTACGTGGAGGCGACGCCGGCGTTGCTCGGCGAGCAGGTACGAACACGCACTTGCGCTAGCTAGCTGTTTCCATTAATCATCATCAACTTAGATACGATAAGAGGTTCCAAAAGGGGCCAATTCTGCATTATACTAAGTCTTTTGAGAGAGATACATCCATAAGTTACACATATGCTCTTTAGGAGTAAAAAATTATTCTAGAAAACAAAGAAAATTACATTGAGAACGTGTTGTGGTCTTCCTGGGAAGCCCAACAAATTGACCACCGGGCAAAAGGGTCTTTTCATGTGGACTAAAAACTGTAAGTGGATGGAAAATGCACTGAAAAAATCGAAAATAACAAAATGAATTGCTCCTTATATGGAGTGGCAAATAATATATTACATTCGGTATAGTGGCAAATCCTAACCAACATGTTAGGTATTGGTTGGGAGATCTAATGACCATAGGCAGCCGAAAATGGGGAAGAAGATGACGGACTACAGGGAGGTCATAGCGCGGCTGAGGGCAGTGGTGGATGTCTGATAGAGGGGTTAGGTAGCGTTGAGGGGAGCGGAGAGCCGTCATTGAATCTTGGTCTGATGGCCATAAACATGCTTGATTTTTTGGGGAAAATATATTGGAGATGTTTACATGCATTTTTCAAAAGAAAATTCTCTTATTTATATTAATAATAACACAATATTAAAGTACATAAGTGAGCACCTATTAAGAATTTACGACGAAAGATGATTTACATATATGACCCAGCAGGAGAGCTTCCATATATTGATAGTGTGACTAGGCATTGACAGAGGAGAAATACTTCCCGTGCCACTTTGGAGACGATCGAACGAGATACGACATTCCAAACCCATAAATAAAACATGATATATTTTTCTAGTGGAGATACAATAGTGAATGAAATAGAGATAAATTATTAAGGACTCGATCCAACGGCTCCCAGAGGCATGTCCCTACTAGTGACAGAGCCAGAACTTAAACTCTGTGGAGCCAATCCTTTTTAAATCTTTAAAGTTTTATGTATTTCACTGCAAATATCAATAGTATTCAAGTTATTTTACAAAAACCTACGAGGACGTTTAACCTCACAGGTCATAACGTGGCACCGTCACTGGTGCCTACATGGAATAGTCCTCGTAGAAAAGCGTTCCCAAGCGCATGTGCGCGTTGTGACCAGTTAATTTGTTGGTTTCTTGCTGGTCGTCCGTGCATACATTCCACTGATTCTCTGCAGGCTGCAGCTCTGATATATACACTACGTACCGAATACCGACTGTGTTGTCGGCCCTACAGTTAATAAATATGGTACGGATCAAACCGGATCGAACCAACTCCATCCTGTCCGGCGGGATCCGGCCGTTAGCTAGCCCCAGCTGCACGCGCGGCCGGCGTCGGTCGAGGTACGCACGTCCACAATTCGATCACAACGCACGTATACGTGATCGATCGGGACGGTCGCGCGTCCCAAACGCCAGGAAGAACGTATGGCAGCAGCGCGTACGTGCGGCTGGCCGGCCAGCGCGCGGGTGGTCGCGGCCGTCGCGCGAGTGGCCTTGGCCGGGGTCGTTATGCAGTGGCGCCACCGGCTTGTTCCGACGAGGCAACCGGTTCAAGATAGCATTTGCATGGGAATCATCATCACATGCGTGCCGATATAGGCTGCCTTGATTTGGATTATAGCTTTTGATTTATTATAGTAACCAGTCTTTAAATAAGGTGTTTTTTAAATCTATAAATCGATTATAATAGACATTGTATCGACTTCATATATATCAACTTAAATCGCATGCGAGTTCTCTCTTCGTACTTTCTCGCACGAATAGTTAGAATTCAAAATTTTCAACTAAAAATTATAAACCGCAGCCGAAAGGAACGCATCCATATACGCCTCGTACGTACGACTACAAGCCATAATTGACAGATATGATCAGCAACAATTAAAGCTAAAATTTATTCTGCCGGGTTTACCAAGAAAAGCCATCATCTGCATTTGTAATAAACAAAAAATTAAGCACCCCAGTACAACGACTAATCGCCCCAATCAGGGAACAAACCAATTAAAAACAGCCATGGCGTGCTTCACGCGCACTACTATTTTAACTTTTATAGACAAGAAAATTTTGAGAATACACCGGACGAAATATGTATCTTAAAAGAGTGAAAATAAGACTTTTTTTATTACCAAAGGTAGAGCCCAGCTTTATTGCGAAAGCTAGCTAGAATGAAAACCAGACTTTGAACCCACAACGGCACAACCTCAACTTTGCCCTCTGCAACTAGGCTGATCCCAAATGTTTTAAGACTGTACCAAACTGTTCTTCTCATCAGCTGCCACAGAGCCTAGCAATAAAGGAGAAGATCAGCCAGGGTGTCTAACATTGATCTGGACTGCTTGCATCACTATACATGACTAGATACACCGCACAATCCAATCCATATGGCACTGATCAACTCGGCTTCGGCTTCTAGCTTCGGGCTTATTTTTCACTATTCATAAGTTTCGTCTTTTTCTGAACTTTTGGTTTTTTGTTGAGCTTTTTTGCCGGTTCTTTTTTTCCTGTATTTGTTTGTATTATACATAATGGGCTAACATATTTTTTATATTTTTAATTTTTTTTAAATTTAATTATGCTAAATAAGCCTCTGTCAGCTACAGTGCTTTTTTCAGCCAGCTACAGTATTTTCAGCCATGAGCTTTTCAGCCGAACCAATCACCACCTTAATAAATGGCAGAAGTATATATAAAAAAATCATTAACTGGCAGAGACTGAGAGATCACGAGTTAAACAAAACATCTATGCTCCAATGCATGTCCTCCCTGCCAAAAAGTCGTTTGTGTGCTGCTAGTCGATCCATCCAGTCACAGCCTAGGAAAAAAAAAGGAAAGGACTTATGGTAACTACAACTACCGATCATTCAATTTACAAGTAGTTTATTGTAGCTTACGATCACTGTAGCACTCGGACACACCGACTACGACAGTACTCCACCAAATACCGATTGATACAGTACTCTATGGAGTACCGACTGCTACAAAAACTCTTCGACTACAACAGTGATATTTCGGCTACTACAGTGAATCTTCAACCATGGAGTATTCAACACACGAGTACTCTACTACAGAGTCTCCTCCGGGATCTTCGACCACACAGTACTCGACACACGAGTACTCTACACACAACTACGATACAGTACTCGATGTTGGAATTAATCTTATTTGTGTTGTTGTTAGTGTTCATATGTTGAGTACTTGGTGTGTTCGAGTACTGTGTAGTCGTGTCGAGTACTAGTGTATTGAGTACTATGTAGTTGTGTCGAGTACTCGTGTGTTGAGTACTGTGTGGTCGTACTCGTGTGTTGAGCACTCTGTAGTCGTATGTCAAGTGCAAGCAGAAGATTTGGAGTCAGAGAGCAGTCGGAGACCTGTTGTAGTAGTCATAGTCATAAGTCGAACTACGCAGTGGTCATAGTCGTAAGTCGAACTATGCAGTGGTCGTAGTCGTAAGTCGAACTGTGCAATGGTCATAGTCATAAGTCGATGCAGTCGGTACTCAGAGTAGTACTGTAGCAGTAGTCATGCTACAGTTGTTGTTGCACAGTAGTCGTAGGAGTCACAGTCATTAGTCAAACTGCGTTGTGGTCAATGGTCGGTACTCGTAAGCTACAGTACCTGGGCCGTGGTCAGTGAAGCGGTCGAAGAAACCATAGGCGAAGATGTGGTCAACAAGCCGTGGTGGTAAAGCAGTCGAAGGCACCGTGGTCCAAGGCATCAAGCAGCCATGGTCGTGAGGCATGGTCGAGGAGTAGTGGTTGATAGGACATGATCAAAGGACTTGAAGGAGAACCTGAAGAAGTCCCGAAGGATTGTGTGCGGTCGTAGACCTGGCCAGATTGCAATTAGTCTGCATGTGACTGATCGTGTCCACTAAACCAGGTATAATGGTTAGTGGAGCAAGTCGTATGGGTAGTGGGGAATGTGCGAGCTATGGAGATCTTGGCCGGAAGAGTTGGGTAGTTTTAGTCTATACACTTGTAATCAGAGTCTATAAATAGATAAGAAAATGGAAAAGCAGTGGCCGATTGACGCAGCGCAAACTCGTGTGTCTTGAGTTGGAGCAGAGGTGTTTGTGTGTGTTTTCGACCACCGTGTGTGCGCGTCAGGTTCCGTCCCTAGGCCAACACTCGAAACACGAGTAGACGACATACGATTGCAAAGTACTCGACAAACGAGTACTTAATAGCAACCACTATTAATAACAAGGTTAGTTTCAACCTAGCTAGCTAGTGAGGGTGTGCAACAACTGAGACATGGCAATGGCGGTGGTTATCATGGTGGTGTTGGCCGCAGCGACGGCCGCCGGCAGAAGCGTTCCAGCCGCTGTCAACGATCGCCATCCACAAGGCAACGGTCGACCTCCACGCCTCAGCGTAAGTGCGGGCGACGCCGACGTTGCTCGGCCAGGAGGTATATACGTACACGCGCGCACTTGCTAGCTAGCTAGCTGTTCCATTCATCATCATCAGCTTAATTTGCCTAAGCAGAGGCATATATAACCCTTTACTGTATCTAGAGTTGTCTAAATCATCAGAGTTGCCTTTGGATTTTCCAAAGCGAAAGTTGACGTAAAATAATGTACTTAGGTGTTAGTAGTTGAGAGCAAAAGAATGGTAGATGCAAATGGTACTGAACATTTCTAATCCAACTATTTTACTCCAAATTGATCCTTTGTCATGGCAGACATCGTTAGGAGATTGTGTAGTGTTGCTTAGTCATTTACTTACTCGATCTCAGCATAAGGAGTTGCTGCTGCTTGTGAATAGGTGATTTCGTGCCATAATTAACGACGTTTTAGAACGTATAGCAGTAAATGCAAAAAATGGTCAGTGACAGAGCGACTTGGCCATTACATAATGGCCATTACTAGTTTATTTGCGAAGCTTGCTCATGTGGATGCATGCGCTAGCTAGGTGAGAGCTCACGGCCGGACGCTTGCAGTCTAGTTGTTGCAGCTTTAATTTTGTTTAGTCCGGTGCACGTCGTTTAGTTAGTCTTGTTCACGCTCATGGGTCGAGCCCTGTGCTCGATCTTGTCATCATATGCGTCGGATCATTTGTCCTATATGTAATATCATCTTATGTATCATGCGTGAACTGTCAAATCAGTAACACATTTCGTTCATTTCGTTCGAAATTTCGTTCATTTCGTTCGAAATTTCGTTCATTTCGTTCGAAATTTTGGACGAAAAAAAATCAATTTTTTGATGAAATTTAGCTAAAATTTGAATAAAATTTGAACAAATTTCAAATAGAGCCAAATTCGGGCAAAGTTTAGCCGAATAAAAACACATTTCGGTACCCTCCGAAAGGGACGATTTCGGACGAAATTTGTTTCCCTGAACTGGTTGCGCTATTCAAATCGGTTCCCGGCTGCTAAATAAGCAAATCACAAGTGCACGGAAAATGGGAGTTAACCATTGTCATCAATCATCTTGATCTTAAATTGACACATATACAGCATGCACGCGTGTTTCTCAAAATTTTGAGCTGTCTCTGACAGGGAGAAGACACCGAATGGGTCACCGTGAAATACGGCTGGCCAAACCCTTCCGTCGACGACTGGATCGCCGTCTTCTCTCCAGCTGAGTTCAGGTAATTGAACTTTATTCTAGCTTGGTCTTCTTCTTCACCTCTTGGACATTCATTCCAAATGTAAGCATCTGAGATCACTGCGTCGCGTGCAGCTCGGGCGCGTGCCCTAATCCTTCGAGGTACCCTGGCGAGCCGTTGCTCTGCACGGCACCTATAAAGGTCCAAATTGGAGATCTTACTCATTCTCTTACGCACGCACGCGCTTGTCAACTGCTGACATGCATATATGCAACATCTGAGCTCGATTTGTCGATGCGTGCCTGCAGTATCAATACGCCAACTACTCGGTGAACTACATGTACTGGGGCAAGGGCACCATCCGGTTTCAGCTCATCAACCAGCGGGACGACTTCGCCTTCGCCTTGTTCACCGGCGGTCTCGAAAACGTAAGCACTGCTAGCCCGTTACTGTTCTCTAATCTTACCTTGTCGCAATCCATTTGGCATGACGAGATATTGCACGTTACAGCCTGAGCTGATCTCGGTGTCGAAGCCGATCTCGTTCAAGAACCCGAAGGCCCCGGTGTTCCCGCGCCTGGCGCAGGGCAAGTCCTACGACGAGGTGAGTGGATCACGAATCAACACGTACGTGTGCATTTCAATGGGTTGGAAGTGCGTGTTAAGTCAGCTCCAAACGACTCCAACTTCTAGACTTTTTTTTGGCTTTGGACTTATTTCAGTCAGAAATCACTTGAAATATGTTGGCTTTTAATTTTGCTTATTTTAGATTTTTTCGGCTTTTTTCTTTTTCTTTTTTTCTTCTTAATCCTTTGTATTGTTTATGATTATATAACGGGTTTTTTTTCTTATTTTCTAATTTTTTTAATTAAATGATTTAAAAAACTAACAACTGCTACCGTGCACTTTTAACTAAAAACTAATAGTCAAAGCTATAAAACAAAAGTTTAGACTTTTTAGAACGGACCTAACTGTGTCGTGTACCATGTGCAGATGACGGTGACATGGACTAGCGGCTACGACATCAGCGAGGCGTACCCGTTCGTGGAGTGGGGCATGGTCGGCGGCGACAGTAACCCCGCGCGCACGGCCGCCGGGACGCTGACGTTCAACCGCGGCAGCATGTGCGGTATGATGGCCAATGCACGCGCGCATGAGCTTATCCCAGCGTTTCTGTCCAAGACTAGGATGCTGAATTGTTAATTTTTCAGGCGAACCGGCGCGTACAGTTGGGTGGAGAGACCCCGGCTTCATCCACACAGCTTTCATGAGGGGCCTGTGGCCGAACAAAGAGTACTATACAATTCTCGATTTGTCCACCACGACCAAATCTGCTACTTAATCCAGTTTACAAATATAAGTTATTTTAGATATCGATATGACCTCTAAAATACAATTTTAACCATCAATCACTATTATAGAATATTTATAAACCTAACAAAATTAATATTATAAAAGTACTTTTCGACACGAATCTATATATATGATTTATATATATATAATCTAAATATTTAAAAAGATATCGATAAGTATGATTTTCAAAGTTTGGCTGCACGTATCTGCATTTTCGAAGTTTTTTGTGAACGGAGTGAGTGGTTAATAATATTGTCAGCATGTCTGTTATGATTCAGGTACTACTACAAGATTGGGCATGAACTCTCGGACGGATCCATCGTGTGGGGCAATCCATACTCTTTCCAGGCCCCACCATCCCCCGGCCAAAACTCACTGCAGCGCATCATCGTCTTCGGCGACATGGGAAAGGTGAGCTCAGTGCGACGCCACCACAGGCCGGGATAGAACAAAGAAATTATCTGAGAGAGGATGACGAATTGCTCTTGCCATCTGAATCTTGATTTCCAGGCGGAGAGGGACGGATCAAATGAGTTCGCCAACTACCAGCCCGGATCGCTGAACACGACCGACGCGTTGGTCGCGGACCTGGACAACTACGACATCGTCTTCCACATCGGCGATCTGCCCTACGCCAACGGGTACATCTCCCAGTGGGATCAGTTCACCGCCCAGGTCGCGCCCATCACCGCAAAGAAGCCCTACATGATCGCAAGGTAACGTGCCTGCCTGCTGGCTGCTGCATACATGCATGCATACGGCGACCGTGTACGCACGTGTGGATCGTAGTGCCATGTCAAAACTGCCCACAACTTTTCATCGCATGTGAACCCTTGCCATGTGCGTGCGTGCAGCGGCAACCACGAGAGAGACTGGCCCAACACCGGGGGATTCTTCGACGTGATGGATTCCGGCGGCGAGTGCGGCGTGCTGGCCGAGACCATGTACTACTACCCGGCCGAGAACAGAGCAAACTTCTGGTATGTACGCACGCAACCAAATCAAAGATCAGCGCACACGTATAGGGTGGGTTCCTACGGCTCCTATCATTTTCTGCGCAAGTAACTAGTTTTTAAAATACGTCTTTTTAAAGTGAAGTCTATAGATAGATTATAGTAAATACTATATCAAATTCAGCTATATAGATCAAAATCATATACGATTGTTTTCCTCTACGTACTATCTCTCGTAAACAACTAAAATCCAAAAACGATAAGCCAAAAGCTAAAGCCTGAAAAGAGCCCACCCATATATACACACATACACACAACTAATGTACGTATGTATGGATTTGAACTTATGAAGGTACAAGGTGGACTACGGCATGTTCCGGTTCTGCATCGCGGACTCGGAGCACGACTGGAGGGAAGGGACGGAGCAGTACCAGTTCATCGAGCAGTGCTTGTCGACGGTGGACCGGAAGCACCAGCCGTGGCTTGTGTTCGCAGCGCACCGCGTGCTCGGCTACTCCTCCAACTCGTGGTATGCCGACGAGGGCTCCTTCGAGGAGCCTGAGGGCCGCGAGAGCCTCCAAAAGCTGTGGCAGAAGTACCGCGTTGACATCGCCTTCTTCGGCCACGTCCACAACTACGAGAGGACATGCCCCCTGTACCAGAGCCAGTGCATGACCAACGAGAAGAGCCGCTACTCCGGGACGATGAACGGGACGATCTTCGTGGTGGCCGGGGGCGGTGGCAGCCATCTGTCGGACTACACGACAGCGATCCCCAAGTGGAGCATCTTCCGGGACAAGGACTACGGGTTCGTGAAGCTCACAGCGTTCAATCACTCATCACTGCTATTCGAGTACAAGAAGAGCAGTGACGGCAAGGTCTACGACTCCTTCACCATCGACAGGGACTACCGCGACGTGCTCAGCTGCGTGCACGACAGCTGCTTCCCAACCACGTTGGCCACCTAATCCAGCTATTGTTAATAGCTAGGATGGGTGCTCAAGTGGTAAATAAATTATGGCTTGACCATCTAGCAGCTAAGGAAATTGTTAGTATTAGACTATGTGATGGCCGTGTATTTTATTGATGATTAATAATTGATATTTGGTTTTATTGAAATTTGCATTCGTGAAAGATTTGATCAATACACTTATGTGCTTAAGTTTTTCAGGATGGAAAAACGACTACGTCTAGTTTCAACCACGGACGGTAGTCCGATCGGCCTTATGATGGCTGGTCCGATCGGCCTTGTGATGGATGCTCTGATTGGCAGACTTCGACCATGTCTAGTTTCGATCACGATAGACTTTGACTATGTCTGGTTTTGATCACGGCAGACTTCGACCACGTCAGACTTCGACCATGTCCGACTTCGACTACGTCCGGCTTCGACCTTGGCACATCGACCATGGTATTTCATCCACGGCAGAACGACCATAGCAGGTAATCGTAGATTTCAACCTCGAACACTGAACCGGTTGTAAGTAACATTTAACCAATCATAAGTGATAGTGAACTAGTCTTAGCTACAGTGAATCAGTTGGAGGTCATAAGGTCATCTGCTATAGCACCAGTCGATGGTTGTAGTTATAGTATTTTTTCGTGGTCGTAGCTATAGTACCTGATCGATACTCGATAGTCGTAGACTTTACTAGCCGATACTCGATACTCATAGAATTTGTAATTTGTTGTTGTTGTCATAGACCTCATGCTCGTTAGTTGGAAGGAATTGGTACCCGGTAGTCGGAAGGACTCGGTACTAATAGTCGCGGTTTTTCGTGATCATGGTCAATAATCGGTTGTCGGAGACTTATGGTATGTGATCAGTACTAGTGGATGGCAGTCTGTGCAGTGCTCAGTGATCAATGGTGCAACGAATGGTTGGAGATCGGTAGTCATAGACTTAACGATCTGGTGTTTTAGTCATAGCGATCGGTATTCGATGGTTTAGTTCTTGTCTATGGATAGACGAGGGTGACTTATGCGTGTGTGTGTGTGCTGATGTCGGTCAAGTTGTGGAGAACTTGTGCCAGGAAAAGTTATTTGGTCTTTGATGTGTAGGTTGGTATGGAGATGATCATGGTCAGTGACGAGGAGGAGGGGGAAATTTGAGATCCAGGCGATCGAGGATGTCACACGAGATGGTCGGGTTCACGCTGGAGCACGTAGAGATCAAAAGTGGTGATTCATGGAGAAGCTACTGGTGGTGTGGTCTAGGAGGCTTCGACACGAGAGGTGATGATGCATGAAGAAGACACGGGAGGTGCGGTCCTGGAGAATTCGACACGGAAGGTGATGGTGCGTGATAAAGATACAGGAGGTGCTGCCCTGGAGGCTTCGTCACGTATTGAGTTAGGAGTTGTGGATGGAGTCCATAACTGGAAAGAGTTAGAAATTGGATAAAACTTATGTTTAGAAGGGTTTCAAGTCCTTTGATTTGAGGAAGAGTCATGTTTGTATTTAAGTCGAATACGGTTTAGGGTTCTAACATATGAAAGCAGGTAGAGGCTAAGGGTTTTAGCCGTGGCTTTGAGGAGGCCTTTTGTGCTAGGGTTTTTAGGGGTGCCATGAGGGCGTTTTGTAGTCATAAACATGAATAGAAGTAAAATATCAAATTAGTTCTCGAAGAAAAAAATCACCGCCGACGTTGTCTCAATCAAAGCACGACGAGTTTTCTGAGTATTGCTTTGCTGTGTTCTCGTCGGTGTGCTATCGCATCACAATCTTGCGATCTACGAGCACAGTGTTGTCTTCGGCATGTTCTTGTTCGAGTGGCTAAAACTTTTAAGCAGAGCGAGATTTTGACCACGTGCAAATACAATCGTAGCAAGCGGTCAACCGATCGAAGCGTTCATCGAGCGCGCGTAAAGGAGGTCAAGCGAGCAGACAAACGACTTGTGGTCAAAATCTACATCCGATAATTTAGATTGTTTTTTCTTCTAGTTTGAGATTTGTTTTTAGGAATCAAAAAGTGGAGGCAATCATACGTCCTTTCTGATTGCGCTATACGATCCTATTGTTAGTAGGCCGTGCCTGCTGTATGCGACATTCTATTAACTAAATTCCAGTATTTTTTATGGGTATTGTGCAATAAAATGGCTCAGCAGCATGAACATAAAATGCCCAATGAGAGTGAGATACCAACCAGCTGATGCGACCTGAACCTTACCCGGGAATACATTCGAGCAGCTGGGGCATCTCCACTGGGGGTGGGTATCTTGGCCGTTCGTTCAGTCATGGAAGGCTTATAAAACTTCCACCTGCAAAGCTAGTGTGTGCACTTCTTGGGCAGACCTAGATCTTCCATGCACAAATGAACGACCATGGTATATCAAGTTCCTCGGCAGTCGGCACTGTGACTGTCACAGCACGCGACATGATATCCTTTCAACGATCACCGGTTTACCATATTATTCCACTAAATTGAGGAAAGCTGAAAGCTGATTTGAATACCTTAGCTTCTAAACACAGCTTCTCTAATCCACTACTACAGTCAACCATGAGGGTTCGACCATGATGTTCCGCCCACGTTGGCTCGACCATATTCGTTCGACAACCATATTTCCACTATGATGTTTCCATCATGATATTTCGACCATGTTGACTCAACCATGTTCATTCGACCACCATGCTTCCACCACGATGTTTCCATCATGATATTTCGACCACGTTGTTTTCACCATGTTGGTCGACCACGTTCTTTCGATCACAATGTTTTGACTACGGTGGTCGACCACGTTGTTTTGACGATGATGTTTCAACCACGTTGGTTTGACCACAATGTTGTGACTACTTTGGTGGACCATGATGATTCTGTGTTTCAACTACTTGGGTCGATCATGTTGTGCCGACCAGGATGGTTCGACCACGATATTTTTTACCAGGATGTTTCAACCACTTCGATCGACCATGTTGGCTCGACCACGTTGTGTCAACCACGATGTTTCAACCACATTAGTTCGACCATGTTGGTTCGACCTTGTTGTTTCGAGCACAATATTTTCGACCAAGTTGTTTCAACCACATTGGGTCGACCACGATATTTTGACCACTTTGATCGACTATGTTGGCTCGACCACGATGTTTCGACCACTTTGGTTCGACCATGATATTTTCAACTACGTTTGTTCGACCATGTTGTTTCGATCACTTTGTGTCAACTTTGATATTTTCGACCAAGATGTTTTAATCACTTTGGTCAACCATATTGGTTCAACAACGATATTTTCAACCATGTTGGTTTGACAACGATATTTTCAACCACTTCGGTCGACCATGAGGTTGTGACCACGATGTTTCAACCAGTTTGTTTCGACCACGTTGGCTCAACCATGTTTGTCGACCACCATGTTTCAACCACGATGTCTCCATCACGATATTTCGATCACATTGTTTTGACCATGTTGTCGACCACGCTCTTCCAACTATGATGTTTCAACCATGGTGATTGACCACATTATTTCGACGACGATTTCGATCACGTTAGTTCGACCACCATGTTATGACCACTTTGGTGGGCCACGATGGTTCTATGTTTCGACCACTTGGGTCGACCATGTTGTGCCGACCAGGATGGTTCGACTATGATATTTTCGATCAGGATGTTTCGACCACTTTGATAGACCACGTTCGTTCGACCACGATGTTTCAATCACTTTGGTTTGATCATGTTGTTTCAACCATGATATTTTTTACCAATATGTTTCGACTACGTTCGTTCAACCAAGATGTTTCGACCACGTTGGTTCGATCACAATATTTTTGACCAAGATATTTCGACCACTTCGATTGACCACGATATTTTCGACCAAGGTATTTAGACCACTTCGGTTGACCACGATATTTTTGACCACATAATGTTGACCACGTTGATTCGACCACGATATTTTTGACCATGATATTTCAACCACTTCGGTTGACCACGAGGGTTCGCCATGATGTTTCGACCACGTTGGCTTGACCATGTTCGTTTAACCACCATATTTCCACTACGATGTTTCTATCATAATATTTCGACCATGTTGGCTCAACCATGTTTATTCGACCACCATATTTCCATCACGATATTTTGACCACATTGGTCGAATGTTGCGACCACTTGAGTGGGCCATGATGATTCTGTGTTTCGACTACTTGGGTCGACCACTTTGTGTCGACTAGGATGGTTCGACCACGTTAGTTCAACCACGATATTTTTGACTAGGATGCTTCAAGCACTTCGCTCAACCACGTTAGCTCAACCATGCTATGTCAACCATGATGTTTCGACCACTTTAGTTTGACCACATTGGTTCAACCTTGTTGTTTCAAGCACAATATTTTCGACCAAGTTGTTTCAACCACATTGGGTTGACCATGATATTTTGACTACTTCGATCGACCATGTTGGCTCGACCACGATGTTTCGACCACTTTGGTTCGACCACATTGGTTCGACCATGATATTTTTGATCACGTTCGTTCGACCTTGTTGTTTCGACCATGTTGTGTCGACCTTGATATTTTCGACCAAGATATTTTGACCACTTTGGTCAACCACATTGGTTCGACCATGATATTTTCGACCATGTTGGTTCGACAATGATATTTTCGACCATGATGTTTCGACCACTTCGGTCAACCTCGAGGTTGCGACCACGATGTTTCAACCAGGTTGTTTTGACCACGTTATTTTAACCACGTTGGCTCAACCATGTTCGTTTAACCACCATGTTTCCACCACTATGTCTCCATCACGACATTTCGATCACATTGTTTCGACCATGTTGTCGACCACGTTCTTCGGACTACGATGTTTCGACCATGGTGATCGACCATGTTGTTTCGATGATGATGTTTCGATCATGTTGGTTCGACCACGATGTTGCAACCACTTTGGTGGACCACGATGGTTCTGTGTTTCGACCACTTGGGTCGACCATGTTGTGCCGACCAGGATGGTTTGACTACGATATTTTTGATTAGGATGTTTCGACCATTTCGATCGACCACGTTGGCTTGACCACGCTGTGTCAACCATGATGTTTCGACCACTTTGGTTCGACCACGCTGTTTCGAGCACGATATTTTTGACCAAGTTGTTTCGACAACGATATTTTCAACCAGGATATTTCATCCATTTTGATTGACCACGTTGGTTTGATCATGTTTGTTCGATCATGATATTTTGACCACATTGTGTTGACCATGATATTTTTTACCACGATGTTTTGACCACATTCGTTCGACCATGTTGTTTCGATTACGTTGTGTCGACCACAATATTTTCGACCAAAATGTTTTGACCACTTCAGTCAACTAGGATGTTTCGACCACGTCGTGTCAACCATGTTCTTTTGACCACGATGTTTTGACCATGGTGGTTGACCACGCTGTTTCAACGATGATGCTTTAACCATGTTGGTTTGACCACGAGTTACAACCACTTTGGTGGACCATGATGGTTCTGTGTTTCGACCACCTAGGCCGGCCACGTTGTGCCGACCAGGATGGTTCGACCACATTGGTTCGACCACGATATTTTCAACTAGGATATTTCAACCAGTTGTCTCGACCACGTTTGTTCAACCACGCTGTGTCCACCATGATGTTTCGACCACTTTGGTTCAACCACATTGTTTCGAGCACGATATTTTCAACTAAGATGTTTCGACTATGTTCGTTCGACTACGATGTTTCGATCACGTCGTATCGACAATGTTGGTTTGACCACGATATTTTCGACCAAGTTGTTTCGACCACTTCGGTCGACCACAATATTTTTGAACAAGATATTTTGACCACGTTGGTTCGACCACGATATTTTCGGCCATAATGTTTCGACCACGATGTTTCGACCAAGTTATTTTGACTACGTTGTTTTGACCACGTTGGCTCGACCATGTTCATTCGACCACCCTGTTTCCACCACGATGTTTCCATCATGATATTTTGACCACGTTAGCAAACATGTTTGTTCAACGATCATGTTTCCACCACAATGTTTCCATCACGATATTTCGACCATTCTGTTTTGACCACGTTCTTTCAACCACGTTTCGAACACATTGGTTCGAGCACGTTGTGTCGACCACGATGTTTTGACCAAGATGTTTCCACCAGTTTGGTTGACCACAATGTTTTGACAACATTGGTTTGATCACGATATTTTCGACCGCGATATTTCGACCATAATATTTCGATCACATTGGCTCGATCATGTTCGTTCGACCACCACGTTATGACCACGTTAGGTTGACCATGTTTGATCGACCACGCTGTGCGTTTTGACAACTTTGGTCGACCAGATTGATTCGACCACGTTGTATCAACCATGATGTTTTGACCACTTTGGTTGACCACAATGTTTCAACCATGTTGTTTCGACCATGTTAGGTTGATCACACTGTTTCAACCACGTTTGACAACCATATTTCAACCACTTGGGTCGACTACGCTGGTTCGGCTACGATGTTTCAAGCACGTTCGTTCAACTAGGTTGTGTCGACCATGTTGGGTTGACCACGTTAATTCAACCACGATATTTTCGAGCAGGATGTTTCGACCACTTCGATCGACCACGTTCGTTCGACCACGTTGCGTTGACCATGAAGTTTCGACCACTTTGGTTCGACTATGTTATTTCGAGCATGATATTTTCGACCACGATGTTTCGACAACGTTCGTTCGACCATGTTGCTTTGACCACGTCGTGTCGATCATGTTGGTTCGACCACAATATTTTTGACCATGATGTTTCGATCATTTCATTCGACCACGAGGTTTCGACTAGGTTGTTTCGAACACGTTGTGTCGAACACGCTGTTTTGACCACGTTGGTTCAACCACGATATTTTCGACAATTATGTTTCGATCACTTCGGTCGACTACGTTGTTTCGACCACATTGTCTCAAATATGTTAATCGAGCACGTTGTTTCGACAACATTGATCGACCACGTTGTTTCGACTACGTTGATTGACCATGTTGTTTTAATTTTCTGCACTATCACACCGCTAGACACAACTTAATTATTCAAAAGATTTACACTTTATAGCCTTTCTACGTACCCAAATACATTATCGTATAACACAGAGTAAATAGAAAATCCTAACAAACATACTAAATATATCTATATTAACATAAAAATATAAAATTTCGCATAAATACACACGATAACTTATTATTTACATCCATGACCTTATGCCGCCACGCACATGCTGGTAGTTACTCCCAGAGAGAACAAAAACTAAAGGTCTTGGTGGTTGGCTGCATGAGATATGATCGCCCACGTTTTAAAATTGATAAGATCACGCCATCAACTACAGCCTACACGATATTTGAAAAATCTGGTGAATAAAATAATTGTGATTCTCATATTAAAAATGCATAATATTGAACAACCAGAAATACCTTGTCTTACCTTGCTTAAAACGTTTTTCACAAAGATTACTGATACATGACCATTGCATAACAGTGAACTACAAATTCCTGTAGCCATTGTAAACACATCATGACACAGTACTGGTAAATCAACATAATCCAGTTTATGATATAAAAAAATAACCCAGTTTATACTCAGCCAGTACAGGTTACATATGTACTCACTTGAAGAAAAAAATGAGTAGTGCTTCTATACTTTTCTGTCTAACAAAAATAGCATTAATCTTAAAACAAATGAAAAGGTAAGTAACGTATATCCACCATTTATCATGTTTTAAAAATCGTGCCATTCACTACTAAGAAAAGTATAGAAGCACCTCCCTAAAATAATATAGACAGCATTGTGTTTGACTGCATTTCTAGCACAACACTACCAATCAGTTCAATGATAATGCTAAGCAACAGTTTATAACAGTATATGCGAAACACTCATCGCATGCTATTGTTTTCTGTTCAGCACAATATGCACGCTGGCAAGTAGATGCCAGCGATGCCGACTTGTTTCTAATATTCTGATCAGAGTACTCGCTCACATATACATCGTAAATGCTCTATCTGCAAAAACAACCTTGAAAACAGAAACATGCAGTAAGAATATTTTAGTAACCACACAAGCTCAGATGGATTGATTGTCAACTAATTGGTTCCAAATAATAGAAAGTCCTTATAATTTCTTGAACAACTGCTTAATATTAATATTTGCAGCTTCCCCTTTTGGCAATGCTGAAAGACTACATGTCAACACACTCAAGGAAAAGGAAGATGAGAAATACAGGCAACTGGTGCGTAGCTATTACTCAATTGCTGGTACAGGGAATTGCCTAATAATCTGTGCTAACATTTTAAGAATACAAAACTATCACCAGTCAGGTTGATATTGGTTTCATCAACACTATCTTCACAGGAGAATAAAAAGGTACAGACTCAAGTTGTAAAGAGGCATGATAATTCATTCATATTAAGACCCAACACAAGCTGCAGTCGTCCGTCAAGCAGAGGCTTCAATACCAGCCCTGGCTCCACATCCATTTGGAGCAGCAGAGTTTCTACTATAGTTCAACAACCTCGTGCAGATAAATCCTCAGCTGAAAAAGACATTCGTATAAGAAAAATTAGGAACAGAATGCAGAGTGCGTTGGGAAATAACAGAAGCTGCTCAATCTCTTATGAAGACAAAACATCAGGTGTCTCCACAATAAAACAAGGCCTTTCACCAATTTGATTTTTTCCCCTTCTTTTTTGGTCCCTTAGATGTCTACAGTAAGTTCTCTGTCTGATATGTGAAGACATCAATACTGCTCAAAGCTATACAGAAAATGAATAGCAGTAGGTTTCTATGCATTGACAGCATATTCATATATTTATTGCCGTTATTCCGTAGTCGTTATTCCTTTAGCTGTTTGTGTGCCGATACTTCGCAAATTCATCGACATCAGAAAGCACAAAAATAAAGCCACTTACCATTAGTGGAATCATCCTACAATTTCTGGCAGCATATTAATCATTTCCTGGCAGAGGGTATGTGAGGCGCCAATTAAGATGTGTACGCCCACTTCTATTATGATATAAAACCTGTCAAACCGATAGTATAAGCAACAGGAGCAGCTAAACATTAAAAACAAGGCAAGCAGTCACTCTTTTATCAGAACCAACAAATGGAAATGCATAAGTAATTACGACATTTTGTGTGATCATTACCCTCTGAGGGATCACACTAAAAGTCAGTTGCATATGTAAAGGACAAAAACTCATCCAGATGATATGATGAGTACGAACCAGCTGATAGCATCTTCTAGATTTTCTCAGTTAATGCAATACGCTATCTAGTGTGCATTTTGATTCTTCTATATGTCCTTGCTCAGCAAACCATATCAAGAAGGTTGCCGTATTGCATTTCACCTTTTTTATAATGTTTTATGGTTGCAGAGCCACGAAAACAATCTAAATCATGCCTATATCCATGCAAAACAGAGCATCATAAGAAGAAACTAGATAAAAGGCCAAATAAGCAACTCACAACTTTTTGGTCACTTCCTCCTGTGGAGATATATTCATCATTAGGGGCTACAGCAACCTGGAATTTGTCCATGACAAAATTAAAGCATCAGTAAAAGTCAGCTAAAGGACTACCAAGTAGAATATCGGAATACAAGCTTACCGCATTAGCACATCGAGTATGGGTGGTGATATGTCTAACACAAGGCTGACCTAAAGTAACATCCCACATTCCAACGCTGCAGGCAGAGTAGTTGAGCACATTTGGTAAGTGATATAAGAATACACAGAAGGATAAAATAATCGTTGCATTGTTCACTCACCTGCCATCACCACTTACAGTAACAAGTACAGGTTCATTATGCAGCCACTGTGTGGCATTTACCCCTTGATCACCCTCATCAACATGACTGTAACAAAGAAGATAGTTTCTCAAAGCCTATATGGAGTTTGGAAACAAAACAAGCAATACATAGCTCAAAGCCCATATGGAGTTTGGAAACAAAACAAACAATACATAGTTTTCTCAAAGCCCATATGGAGTTTGGAAACAAAACAAGCAATATCTCCAAACAAGTAGGAAGGCCAGCAAAGATAATAAATAACCATAAATGATGTTTTAAACAACAAATAATCACTAGATGCAACAATGCCATACTTATATTTAATAATTACCCTGGCAGTTGACTTGTATATTCTGCAGTGGGCATCTGCTTGCCATGGCTCAAGCAATGTAAAGGGCGAAAAAAACGCATGTCTTTGCTTCGTGAAACATCCCTGCTTTGACTTATCGGAACTAGTCTTGTATCCCAAACCAGTGTGTTATTTGATGTGCTAGAAGCAGAAAAATAGGTACCACAGTTGCTAAATGAAACAGATGTAACCTGTTGAGCAACAACATGTTTACTATCAGTTCTCAGGGAAGAAATATGTCAGTACAACTAAGAGACTGGAAGCTTAAACAAAAAGATTATGCATTTTCAGCAATGACAGACATCCTTAGATGAGAACCAACACAAGAAATGACATAACTTGCACATGATCCATGCAAACTACACTCAACAATTCCAACTTTGTGATGTAGCATATTCATGGCACGTGAAAATGATCAAAGCACCAAAGAACAAGTAACCATTTCAATGCCTAGAGCTATGGCCTGTCCTGATTGAGCGATTGGAAATTTCGAAATAAAATTCGGACTCCTAGTTTTTGTAATTGAAGCTTCAAGTCCCCTTTTCTTCCACTCTTCCACTCCATTGAAAGGGAATACCAAAGTGAATGATGTGCAAATCTACAAGGGCTGGATGAGGGCTCCAGATTGGGCAGACCAGCAGAATATTACATGATCATTCAAGTCACTCTGAGAATTCAATCAATTACAAGCTAACACCAAGATTAGCTTTGGTCAAAATGCGCACAACAAAAACTAATACTCACCACTCACCAGTAAATCAAAGCTACAAATATTCAAAAGAAATTGCTCAAAAATGGAATAACAAAAACCACTAGCATGTCTGGTTACTGATGGAAAGCAATAGGAAAACTACCTCACAACCAGATCCCACTGACAAATGATTAATTGCAGAACAGGCACGGATGTCAAATAAGCCAATAGTCCCATCACCGGAACCTGCATATTGGAGGTAACAATAACTATATAGCCTTATCCTGTGACCGCAATAGAGGGATACTCCATGCAACAGAAAAGGAAAATAACCTGTAATGATAGTGTTGCCAGCAGGATGGATTTTAAGGGAAGTGATATACTGCAATAGATATGTGTTAGTGCTATTTTCAACTCTAAACCTAAAAAGTAAAAAAAAAAAAAGATACATACAGAATCACTTGCAGAGAAAGATAAGTAAGATTCCGGAGACTCAATATCCCATAATTGCACCACAGCTGAGCCACCATAATCACAGTCACTTCCACACGCTAGAAGATTTTCACTACAGAACTCCATTGTATCAATTGAAGGATAGACCATATCCTGGGACCTACATCAACGCAGAAGTCGACAAAGTTTGACAGCTAGGACAAGATGAATTAGAAATTTTGGGACTTCACAGGCTTAAGTGGAAACATAAAATCTGTTAAAATATCTGAACTCAGGAACAATATAAGCTTGCACCATCTATCCTACAAACCAACAGGTTGCATAGTAGAGCACAACAGTTTGGCCCAACACTAGTCTCACTTCCAGAACAAAATATGGGCAATTAATGGATGAAGTACTAAATATTTCACTAGGACATGTAAATCCGATACCAATCAAATCCATCTTTAGCATGACAAGAGCCTCAACCAAGTTCCTCTCTATTAGTGTTTACTGATGTTACCACTTCAACAAAAAAATGCCTTAAGGTTCATACCTCTTTTCTGCCTTTTCTCTCTAGAAGCTCAGGCCACGGACATCATTCATATGTACCTCTAGAAGGTATTCCTTATCTGATATTTTTGTCTCAAATGGGGAAAAAAATGCAAAAATGATCCCTGCCACCCATGTTGTTCCCACATGAATAGTATAACGAGCAAAGTTTTGGGTTTCTCTTAGAATGTGTGTGAGTAATAAGTAGAAAATGGTCTAAATAAGCCAAAGTACAACCAACTACCAAGGGCCTTCTATCCAGTTATTTTTGTTTACGTCATACATAACTAGTATGACGTAAATAACAATAAGTCAGCTTATGAAAAGTTCAGCTTGGCAGCAACAGTGTTTTGTGCTTTACAATAGTGTCATTTAATTCCTAGAGAAGAATAGACAACACTGCCAAGAACAAGTCACCAAGCAAATTTGTGAAGTTGTTAACCAGCTCATATTTTTTACATAATTACATTAAGATGCATTTCAAAGTAGAACACACAGAAATTTTTATCTGAATACTGACCTTCCATTGTATGGCGCAAAAAATATATATGATTAATGGTTATACATTAGTGGGAGTACTTTTGATGTCAAATCTATTGATGTTAATTTCATATGACAAATCTAAATACTTTTGTATATACTAGTGGATATAGTTTCACTGCATGCATACCAGAGTGACTTATAAGTTATAACATCAAATCTACGGACTAGGGAGTATTTCAAAGCAAGAACATATAAGAAGGAAAATACATGATGGAAATGGAAACGTTCCAGTTTACCTCAAGTTTGAATTTAGATCAGAAGCAAGTTCACCTCTCAAGGCATTCCATAGTAGAAGTTTTCCATCACCTTTTGCTCCACTAGTGACAACAAGACCTATAAATGTACACTATGTTGAGAACTAGAATAATTGAAACTGAAATTAAAAATAGAGATAATCTACAAAGAATTTAACACAGCAGAACAAGTGTTGGATTAAGAAGCAAATCGATAGACTTCCACAGAGTAACAGAAATACAGCAAAAGAACAGAAATACTTAGGAAACCAAAAGAAAAAACTATATCCCTGCGATCATACCTTGTATTGATGTTTCAAAACACTGAAAAAAGTAGGTGAAGAGGATTTGCAACAAAAGGAATACTATATACAGGTAATATCACTGTTATAACAAGATATATACACATGAAAATTGAACCAGCTAATCTTATGGGCTGGCAATTCAAAATGTTTAACATATGGAATTTCTTAATCAGTACAGACAACGAAACTATCATGTGCTTGTTGTGTGTTCTTCACAATGCTGCATTGGGACCAGATAAACTTGCATAGTTCATCTTCTTGTAAAAAACATGATATTACAAAGCAAAACAAACCAAACAGAAGGGAATAATTCCTTTTCTATTTTTAGCTAGTACTTTGCTTTGCCAAATTAGATTTTCATTAAACAAAACAAAACTTTCAATATGGTTATAAATCAGGCTAAAAAAATCCAAGAGATTGGTTCAATTCGTTGTCATGGACACATTCATCAAAATAAATGCCATGCTTAATCAAGATTGCTACTGTGCTACCCAGGAGTCTGAGACTGTACAGAGATGCAGCAGCAGTGCACTAGTGCAGTAAAACAAAACGAGTTGGGCTCTAAAACGCGGCCGCCTAACCTGCCTAGGCGGCGGTGCCTAGGCGTTAGGCGACACCCTCCCACCTCGCCCACCGATCCGATTTATCCCACCTAGGCGGCCACCTAGCCCTGCCTAATCAGCGATTAGGCACTAGTGTGTCGCCCGACTAGCACCTACCGCCTTTGTGAACACTGCTTGGGCACCATAACTAACCAGCACCTAGAATTACTTGTTTGTGCTGGAACATTTACCTCATTTAGTCATAGCTTTCTATGCAAACTACTAGTGTAATAAAAATGTGTGTCAAATCGGTAAAATGTCAAGACAAGCTAAGGAACATATTGTCAAACCTATCCCTTAAAGTTTGCAACTCAAACACAGAAACAACATGGATGGAATTTAGTAAACACAGAGAAATAAGATGAAGAGTTGACATACAGGATTGCCATTTATTCACTGCCATAGCATTAATTTTTTGAGTATGCCCCACTGAATTTTGGTCATCGCCGCCCAAGGTATAGAGGCAAGACCCCGTAATGCAGTCCCATACCTATTGTCCATTTATGGGGAGAAGAGCAATTAATAGCATGATTTTCTTATTTGTTGCGGTAATTAGAACTGAACAAAGAAGAAAAGTCCAAAGTTACCTTTAATAAATTAGAACCACAAGATACTACGCTTGCTCCTTTGACTGCAAATGCGATAGCCTGGATCTGAGAACAATTAAATATAATTAAAAAAGTAATCAACATAGTAAAAAAAACTCCTATTGAATACCAAATATCAAGAAGGGATAAGAAAATCCAAAATAACCAACTTCTAACGTGAAGTGAAAGCTGGTTCACATAACTACTGTAATTGTAAAATTCTTATGTGGTAGTGGTGTAGTGCCATGGTTACCAAAGAAAACTTTCTCCTTGTACGGAACACGCTTGGAACAAATGTGACAAATAATCGAGCATGAAGAATGACAAGTAAATATTGCAGGAGATAGAGGGTTGAGCATGTTACATAACCACTTCTTTCGTATTTTTCATGGCAGTGTGCTTAACTCTTAAGCTTTTTCTATCCCAGCTAGGAAAATGAATATTATTTTGCAAGCAAAAAAAGGAAAAGGAGGAAAGGGGTGTGGAGTCGCTAGCTCAGAACATACCCTATGGGTGAATGTAACAGAATAAACTTATTTGGCATACCTTGGTATTGTGGCCTCTAAGATGAATAGCCCTTCCAGAAAGAAGATTGAAAAGCAATAATTCATTCGGTGCCTGAATTAGTGGAATAGTATTTGAATGAATCAAAAGAAAGGTAAAATAAAGTAAAAATAAAAACAATAATATGAAGTTATCAAGACACTGCACTAAAGATCTAATGGAAGCAGCAAAATATGCAGCTATAACATTACGCTCATTTCCAGGTCCCCTTCCCGGGCTCCCCCTCTCTGCTAGAACATCTTGACTAGAAAATGCACCAACAATCATAAATGGTACTAACCTCATTAGAGCAAGAAACAAGCTGAGGCAACCCTTCTGGATGAAATTTCACATCAAGAACTTTGCGGACACCTTGCTGAGCCAGCACAACAGCAGATAGTTTTAGAACAGAAATGAATAAATATGTTAAATAAAATAAATGGCACAATCAAGCACAGCTAGATTGATTAATTTTGCAACGAGATGGGTGCTTTCTGCACTGATCTTAAATGAAATGCATGAAGGGGGCCAACAAAAAGATGCTGAATACCCCACATACAAGTTTATCTTGGCCTTAATAATCACATCAACAAAAGGTAGGCCACATATTAGACATTTTGATCATTTCTGGAAGCATTCAAGCTTCATCCCCTTAAAACAATTTTGCCCATTCATGCATCTTCCTATATGAAACTTATGGCATTGTCAAAATGGTCGACATAATCACATGTATATAATTCTACCTTCTGGAACTTCAGGGACAATGCTAATGTAGCAACCTATCAAAGTGGCCAAGCTGTGTATATGTAGAACTGTAGATAGCATATTTCTTAGCTTTTCTGATGGAAGCTACACAATATATCCAGTTTGAGTCTTTGAGACAGGAACAAAAGATAATATGTTGAATTAAAAGCAAAACAACGCATGCAATGTATTGAAATTTGTACACCAGAAGAGTATTTGAAATTGCATGAACTAAAGAGAACCAAACAAACTGCCAGACATCAGCTATTTGAACTTGTAGTCTTGTACCATATTGCATAAACAAGTATTTGAGAGATCCATACCCTGTCATGAGGCTGAGCAGAAGGAGCACTTGATGTATAAGCACATGAAGTTGGACACCAAGATAGGTAACTTTTTCTTATGACGTGTACTGCAGGCCCTTCAAACTGGACCGCCGGTGAATTCCATCCTAATATGGATAATCAAGAATAATTAATTATGGTTTCAAAATATGGAAAATTGGAAACTACAGGTAGAATTTTTTAAAGTAACAGAGCACTGCTGAATAATACTATTGTTTCGAGAAAGAAAACATGCCTTCAAGGAAAGTGGTCCATCTTTCACTATCCCTTCCAGCATAACCTCCACAAGAACAAGTTTGAGACCAGTTGGCACCAGTTTCACGGCCCTCTAAACAGAACAGTATGTTTTTCCTAATAGATCTCTGTGGAAATGATGGATTAACATGTCCCTTCCAAATATCGAAACTTCTTGCACCATCACTATGTGAAGTAGAATTTTGCTCATGCCGCAAGGTTCCTGTCACCACACTTTTCAGTTGATACAGATTGTAGTAACAGATATGCAATTATATAACTGCGGAAAATGTAAGGCTTTATTACAAATCACTTAATCGTGGATGAACATTTGAAAAACAAATTGCAACACAATGGAATTCCTGGGTGCATCCCACTGTGCTACTAGGACATATCATAGCCTATTCACAGATTAATTAACATATCCAAGATTCACAGAATATATATGAACGAACCAAAAGGATGTACCACTGCTCAACTTGTATTAAAATAGAACAACAGGTTATTAATCTTTCCACTAAGCAAAGGACAAACCAGTTGCAGCTTCACTATAACACCAAGCGGGTGTAACAATGATAGGGTTTCTCTTTCTCTTTTGGCCAAATTCATTGTCTGGCTTGTCTGCTGCTCCTGGGTTTGGCTGTTCATTGACATAAATCTTCGCCACCTCTGCGGAGGTTGATGCACTTGCAGTAGTGGCTCCTTCTAGTACACTAACATTAGTCTCTGGCTTCTCAAAATCCATATACGAGGAGTCTGTATCTTTAATGGCAACAGTACGACAATGCTTTAATAGCACACTGGTCAATTGATTCTGCAAATCTGTCAAACTGAAGCACATCTACTAATATTTTAGCACAGGCCATTAATAACCCTAACAGAGGAATAGTCCAGAGTTAGCAACATACAGTTCATATTTGAGCAAAGCTTCTTTTTTTTTGGACAATGACATCTTCTTGTCCCTTGCACTGCCACCTGGAAATCTGCTTGTATTGCCACCTGGAAATCTGCTTGCACTGCCACCTGGAAATCTACCTGAAAGAAAAGTAGAATGCTATATGATTAAGGAGACCCATAAGAAAACTATCACTTCAAGAAAAAGATGCAAAATCATTAAAAGTATAACCTGTCACTGGAGGTAGAGTTTTCCTCAAGGTCGCTGTACTTTCTTGTGGTGTCACTGGAGCAGCACTTGGCCGGACTGTGGCTCTAGCCGCAGAAAGTTGTAGACTCTGTTATTCAAGCATCAATTTTGTAAAGCTAGCATCTTCAAGAAAAAAAAGGAACAAGAAATGAACGCCAAATCGAGATCATGCAAGGACCAAGGACAAAATATATATTTGCAAGGATAGCAAGATGTACTTAAAGAAAACACTCATGGAAATATATAAAACAACTATAAGATACTAGTGTGAGTGTATACAAGAAACTGATGTGCACTGCTGCATGAAGTAATATTACCTCAAATCATTCCTTGAAAATGCAGCTTAAATTGTTGAAGTCAAACTGGTATAAACATAATAAACAAAGAAATTGAGCCTGAAGTATCCTGCTGTAAACAAAACTACGTGTTGCTTTAGACGAGGCTGGGTTCTTTGGTATGATTCACTGATACTCTGCCGAAGTGATATACCAGTACCTTGATCAAGGTTCAAAAACCCGAAACCAGAGGAAATCCCATCGGGGGGACAAGTAACGATAACCAGTCAGTTACCGGAAAATCAGGGGGGAAAAACCGGCCAAAATTCAACTTTGAATTTGGACTGTTTTGAAAGCGGTAACTGGAAAAACTGGGTGGTTACCGTTCAAAAAACCGGAGAAAAACCACTAAAAACCGGTTACAGGTAATTAACAATTGAAAATTTCTAATATATTCATAGCAAAAAGCATCAAGTCAAACACAGGAGGTCCTAATACATTGGATTAGTGCTAAACAATGTAAACATCATTAGGGAATACAACTTTTACATTCTAAAATTCATAGCAAAAAGTATCAAGTCAAGCAGGGAGGTTCTAATACATTGGATTAGTGTTAAACAATGTAAACATCATTAGGGAATCAACTTTTATGTTCAAAAATTCAAATTGGAATTTAAACAAACTGGGCCGGTAAATGCTTCCCGGTACACCCTGACCACGATACAACCCGATATTTTTATTTAAAAATCAAAATTAACGTGATATGGCCCAGCCCAAAATACCTCTAACTGAAGCCCAGCCCATTTAGAATACATCTAACCCTAATTGAGAACCCCATTCTCAAGCTGCTTCCTCCCTCTCGCCATGGGAGTGCCAAGAAGAGGAAATAAACTAATAGACATTTCTATGTCTTTATGTTATGGTTTGTGTGTGTGTCATGCTCTATGGAACATTTAGTCCTACTCATTTTTAGAGACCAGCATTTAATCCTACTTGAGTTGTATCGACTGGGCTTGACTCATAATTAGCTAACATTATCAACTATCTTTTATAGTTATATTTTTATTATTTTAAATATATATACATCCTATCGTCTTATCAGTGATTTTGGGAAAATGTCATATCGCCGTACCGGTATCGCATAGCTTATCGATGCATCCTAGCTTCTTTCCCTTTGCTGTAATAAACTAGCAATAACAAAATGAAGGAAGAATGCCAGATCTAGGAATACCAGGGTGCTGAATCTAGATAGCACATTCTGCAATAAGCCAATAACAGCTAGAAAGATTTTATGCTTTTATGCCAAGTAAATTGATATATTGGATTCATGCAGCAAAATAGAAACAGATTAAAGTCTCAAAGATCTCCGGCAGAATATATTGTCAATAGACTTTTAAGCCAAAATGGCACATATAGTATCCTTTGCAAAGCAACCTCTTTAGCCTATAGCCAATATAAAGAGAATAAATCTCTTGCACCAAGCAATCAAAAGTGGTTCAGAACAGTATGTACCTTTGGCAACTTCCCCCTCTTCTTCAGCAGCTTCAAATGCATCCTCTGGGTGTAGTGTATCAAATGATATTTTGAATGCTTCTCGACTAGCCTGTCCATTATCTGTGTGTTCGACGTAAGCCACTCCGATATCTGTTTTGAAGTAACCAGAGAGTCCATCTCAAGAGATTCCAACCACTTGTACACAGGCTTCCAAAGATCAGTCCGCTGGAACCTGTATGGGAATGCACTTTGGTCTGCATCTAAAACCTGACATAAAGGAGGAAACAAAAGTGCTCTCTGAACTCAGTTTTGTTGATCAATGGAAGGAATCCGAAACAGCTAAATCTAAGAGAGCTTTGGAAAGTCAGTTCCATCAGAGCTATTGTAAAATCACAGAGAGCTTAGGGAGCTCATAAGAGCATGTACAATGCAAGATGCTTATATATGAGTGCTTAAAGAGAGAGAATATAGCCACATTATCAAGCATCCATGCAAAAGTTATTTCCTCCAATGCAAGCATCTCTTCCATAGGTGCTTAGATGCCATATTATCTATTAATAGATATAGTTATACACATAAGCCACCGGTGCTTATTTAAGCATCGATGCTTCAAAATAAGCATCTTATCTATCCTATGTGGTAAGAAAAATCAGTTTTTTATTACTAAGCATCTCTCTAAGCGTCTGCATTGGACATGCTCTAATATGGTTCAATTAAGAGTTCAATGTTCTGTCAGCGTTCCAAATCGAGGTAACAGCAATTCTAGTTCAACTAATCATGGAACATACTCAGCAATCAGGGAACCATACTAACTGTAATAACACTGAATGATCCCAATTTCGAAGGGCCGGAACCCACCCATCTTTCTAGTATAATAACATATAACAACTTGACAAGCTGACTTTTCCATGGCTATCGGCACTTCAGCAATAGAGGAACTCCTAAACAGTGGTTGTTCGATTGATTTAGAAATTACACACACCCATAAGCTATCAGAACTCATTCTGAAACCATCATAAGATTAAGAGCTCGTGTTGGTCAATCCAATTAACTTAACCACGGTGGAATAACATGATAATTCCTAAGCAACGTACGAATCGCCCATGGGCAGAAGTGTTAAACGAGAAAAGGGGGCAGATGGGTTACCTGGTCGCCGCGGAGTGCGAGGAGGCGCTGGTGGAGCTGGGAGCGGGGGAGGGAGGGGAGCTCGGGGCGGTGGGCGTCGATGTAGGCGTCGACCTCGGGCTCGGTGGGCGGGCGGCCGTCGGGGAAGGACTCGAGCCAGGCGCGCGCGGCGATCTCCCATGGGTGCGGCGGCCGCGTGGAGGAGGAGGACGAGGGCGGCGCGGCGGGGGGAGGGGGCGGGTTGGTGGGCGCGGCAGTGGGGGCGGGGGTTTGGTGGTGGAACGGCGCGGGGAGGGGGAGCGGTGCGTCCGGCGGCAGCGCGCGGAGCGGGAGGATGGCCTGCGGCTCCGGCATTTGCGCCGGCTTCGGTCGCGGAGGCCGGAGAGGCGGAGGGGCGTGCGGTTTTGGGAGGGTTTGTTTCTCCCAAGGTGTCGTGAAATGTGAATTTAACCAGGTAAATTCACAATTTGCTCGAGGGGCGTGTGGTTTAGGGATGCCAATTTGCTCGAATTACGCTGATAAATTCCGAACCAGATAGACAGAGGTGACCTTCAAAGTTCAGGCTAATCTTCTCTTCATGTGAGTTTACCTAATTTTAATTTTAGAGGATTCATTCATGTGAGTTTACTAGTAGCAAATTTGAACAGCTTGTACAGTTGTACTGATTTTATTCATGCAGTACAAATATTCATCTCTTCTCTATCTTCATTTAAGGGACTGTTTAAATTGTCCATGGTTGATGCTTTTTGCTGTGACTAATAGTTTGAACTAAAAATGAGCAGTTGTAACAAAAAAAAAAGTGGTTTTTAAAATGAAAAGGCGAATGGCATGAGATTATTACTATTATAAAAGAATAAGTTGGTGGTTGTACGTCCATTCCTCTCCAACTGCTTTATTCCTTTAACTTATCACTATTCTCTACTTTTCAATCGATCAGATCAACTCTCTTCTATAGCACGATTCTCTATACATTCAATGAATTCCGTTGCAACGTACGGGTACATAACTAGTATATACATAAGATGAGAGTAAGAGAAGTATAATGTGTAATACACCACCTGAAACCTCTATCTTATCTCTAGAGAGAAAAATAAGAACGAGATAAGTAAAAAAACTGCTTCAAAAAGCTATATGTTCATATTGAAGCTAGTATGAATAACAGAAACTGGTATGAATAGATCCTAAAACGTCCCTACTATGTTAATGGCAATCTGCGCACTACTGACCTACTGTTCATGCGGTTTAGGTTTCGGAAGCATGCTGATTCATTTATGGGCAACTTTGTAAACCCATAACAAACTGCTTCTATAGAGCATGATCCATCATTTTCCCCTAGAATCACAAACTAAGAAGCATTAAACAACAGTTCAAACTCTTGCAATCCCTGCTATCATTGGCTGAGCTGAAGACACTTATTCAAGAAAAGGAAAAAAAACGAATAGAAGAGAACTTCACTTGGGCCGCATCACAAGTTCATAACTCAAGATCTGGCAGATGTGACACCAGTGGTTTACTAAGTAGTACATTTAAAATGAACCGATAAATTACAACCAAAAAAGCACACAAAATGCAAATCCAATTACAAGCAGCACTGTTTGCATCGTCATTTTAAAAGCATTGTCCTTCCGCATTACACTCCCTCGCAGTGACCATCTCGCAGTTCCATTTAACTGAAAACAGATTTGTATTCCCGCTGTAACTGATGATGTTGATCATGGATCGCCTAAAATGATTCACTACCGCTTACACTTGGCTTTTGCCATTTTCTTCCTCTTCTTCTTCTCAGCCTTGGGGATCTTTGTCTTGCGAGCTTCTCTCTTCTCTTCCTTCACTTTCTTCTTGTTTTCCTTCCGAGCAGCCTTCCTTTCCTCAGGCCCCATCCTGGGAGCCTCATGCCACAAACCATCTTCATCAGAACTAGAGCAAGATTCACTGTCCTCTGATTCATCTTCTGACTTGTTCTCCAACGAGCACTTACTTTGCAGATCCAAGGGTTCTTCCAGTGTATTTCGTGGCAACTGTTCTTGCTGGTTTTCAGCTGGCTCATTTTTTGTCCGCACAAATCCTAATAATGGCTGATCATAAAGCTTATCCGCTGCTTGTTCGTAAGCAAAAGATGGACGTTGCATCATTGACATGTTGACAAGATCGGCCTCGCATTGCTTCACATAATCCAACGTCTATGCAATGGGATCAAGTAGATAAGTACTAGTAACTCAACAGCACACCAGGTAGCACAAACATTCAAAAGGAACAAAATAAACACAACATAGTTACAAACTGGTATAAGAAGTCTGCGAGAGATCACATCCTATATACTGCCATTCCAGCAAAATATGCAGAACCAACAGAATAAATATATGAGGTAAAAGCATTTACTAAGAAAGTACTGTCAATACCTTGAACACAACCATATAAAATTAGCCTGTTTTTCATTTGCAATATCAGATTGATGAATAGCAACATGTATAGCAAAAAAAAGTATGTTTTTGTCAATAGGTTCTATTAATGAAGATGCAGCAAATAAAAGTATGTTTTTGTCAATAGGTTCTATTAGTGAAGATGCTCATTATTGAATCTACATTTCTGGCAAAGTTGCGTAAATGGTAACATTAACTTATCTTACCTGTACCAAGATTGTAGGAGTGATTTCATCATCATTTGCAGCTGTATCTCCATTTTCCAGAATCTTTTGCTGAACCTGATATCACCACAACATTGTTAACCCATCAGATCTTCTGCCCGTTATGAAGCATACACAATCATGGTAACATACAGAAAGTGGTGATTACAATGGGAGATTGAAAAACATACAGAAGTACCTTTTCCAGGTAATTGTCAACATCTTCATCAGCAATATTTTGATCAATCACAAAATTAAATAGCTCTGTTACTGTCATGACAGCAACACCTCGTTTTTTAAAGAAGTCCTGTGAACAGTATTGCACATATTGGACACAACCATTTATGAATATTTAAGTGTGATCAATTCAGCTTCTACTCACAGTAACATGCAAGCAATCCTCCTTCAAGAAGTCCAACGCTAAAGGATGATCGAGGTCGACAGACTGTGAAACATCTATAATGTACAAGTGTCCCTGCACAACAGGCAAATCAGGATGGAGATAAGAACCAGTTATCTGGAAATATGAAGAGGCTGAGAAAAAGGCTTAATCAACAGATTCAACTACCTCAAAATAAAGAATGTTGTATTCACTCAAATCACCATGGACCAGCTTGCACTTTTGGTACAGTGTCCGCATTGTTGTAATTATCTGAAAAGAAGGTGCAGCATATATATATATGAGAAAATTGAAAATGATGAACATACTGAAAATCTAATAATTGGATCTTGTGAGTCCTTATTCTCTCCGTCCTTTCACAGGTAAGGCTATATTCAGTTGGCTTTTTTTGTGAAGTGTTTAATGGTAAACGGAAAATATTGTGCATGGGCATTGGCAAATAAACGATGGCTACTAGGATCATTCTGCAAACGGGTTCTCACACATCTGCAGTATCATAACATATATTTTGCAAGGTAGGGTGCAAAAATGCAAATGACCATCATAATTAGGTTCGAGCAACAACAGCCCCAACAATTGTTATCCTAGAGACCCTCCTAGGCTCTAAATGGGAAGTTCATGCCAGATGTCACTACTAACTAGTACTTACACATTTAAAATATTTTCAACTCATAGAAACAGGAGTATTTTTCTTGCCTGATATCTAGGAACTATGCAGAACATATGCAGAGGCAGCCTTCTTGTCACATTAAGGTATGATTAGTTATTAATAACAAATGACTACATGAACATGCCATGATACAAATTGTCCTAGTTATTAATATCAAATGACTACATGAACATGCCATGATACAAATTATCCTTTCTACATAGCAGAATATGAACATCAGTGATGCACAAAAGACAACTGATGCCAGCCACTAAGAAGAAATTGTTATGCATGAATGCAGCAAGCTCTTGGGTTCGACATGCATGACACACAAAATGATCCAACATCCACAGAGTTACTACTATGAACATTTGACTAAGCTGATAGGCATGGTAACATCTGTAATCATTTAGTGTAGACCAAAGCTCCTTCCACTTTTGGCAGAATAAAGGATGACAGAACTACCTTATTGTTACTATAAGCTGCAAATATCAGATTGCTAAACCATTGGATTTATCATGTACCTCAAAGTAACTTTCACGCAACTTGTCATCTGATAAAGCAGCATCCTTGAGACGAGGAGCAGCCCAACCTCCTTTCCCTGAAGGAGAAACAAATCAATGTATTAGGAGATGTACCGATAATTGTCACGTGCGAAATCACTGTTCAAACATACTGTTCATACACATGAACGGTACCATGATACTGTAGCAGACATGTATGGCATGATTAGATGAATTAGAATAGAGATAAGAATAGTTAATTTTCTTATTAGATGGGTTTATTAGTTATAGATATATTCAATTTATTAGAAATAAGTTTTCTTAGAGAGAAATTATTTCTTGAAAGTCAAGTTGAGCTATCCCTATAAAAAGGTTAGCATTTATCTATTATCAATCAAGCAATGAAGATGAATTAATTTAGTCTCTCTCCCAAGGTTCTTCTCCCTCATCTATAGTCTAATCCTTCATCCAATCAAGCCAACGCCATCCGGTTGTCCTCCTGATGGTGTTTACCCTGATGAACTAAGATACATTACATTTGGTATCAGAGTAGTTGATCCCTTCCCATAACTTCTGCTACCATGACTCTTATTGCAGAGTCGTTGACCACGATAAAGGCTAACACTAACAAGATGGCAGACATCGACAAGAAGATAGTGGTCATCTTCCTCAACATGCATGCCACATTGGAGAAGATCGTGAATCAGAAGGAGGCGCAACAAGAGGTGGCAGTAGCACTGTTCCCAGCAGCTGCCACGGCGTCGCTAGAACATGCTGTGGAAGCCGGGGTTTTGCTGACACTTGCCGCAACCCTGCCACATCCTACCGCGGCAACCGTGTTGCTACCGAAGCTGGCCGTGGCAACCATATTGCTGCCGCAACCTGCTATGGTACTACCGACACCCATCATGACTGTGCTATGTCCTATCATGGTGTTGCCGAAGGCCACCATGGCACTGCCGAAGCCTGTCATGAGAACCGTATCGTGGAAGCCTATTACAACGCTATCGTGGTTGCCACCACGTCTGCTGTGGCGATCGCAGATGTCATCAATGTTATTGCACCTGTACGTGGAGGCCACGGTCTTCAATGTCACCAGTAAACATCACAGTATCTCATCAACTTGGGGTCTCCTAGGGCTACAGGCTACAGCCATGGCCGCCACCACAACTCGAGGATGAGTTGTCGCCAAAGGGGGGAGAAGTTGTCACGTGCGAAATCATTGTTCACACAAACTGTTCGTACGCATGAATAGCACCGTGGTACTGTAGCAGGCATGTATAGCATAATTAGATGAATTAGAATATAGATAAGAATAGTTAGTTTTCTTATTAAATGGGTTACTACCTTATAATATATTCCATTTATTAGAGATAGGTTTACTTAGAGATAGAGATTATTTCTTGGAAGTCAAATCGAGCTATTCCTATAAAAGGGCTAGCATGTATCTATTATCAATTAGGCAATAAAGATGAATTAATCTAGTCTCTTTCCCAAGGTTCTTCTCCCTCATCTATAGTCTAATCTTTCATCCAATCAAGCCGATGCCATCCGACTGTCCTCCTGACGGTGTTTATCCTGATGAACTAAGGTTCATCACAAATACCATTGAAAGGACTCCCCAATGATATGTTCTACAAGCAAGGAATGTATGTTCCCAAACAATTTTTAGGTAGTTGATATACCATTGTTACAAGAGAGTTGACAAGCATCCAATACAAAAATGTTTAACATAAGTTTTACCTATAAATTCCATCACCAAAACATGAAGCCTCAAGAGCAATGGTACTGGGCATCGGATTCCAGCTGCCCTAACTCTGAACAACGGTATCAATAAATGGATGAAAATCAATTATCAGAAGTTAGAACTACTGCATTACCTGATTTTTCTATTTGAACAATTGAAAGCATTTTTACAAAGTTTTCCAGAAGAGAAAATAAGAGGATGAGAATGTAATTGACAGAGAGAGACTAAAGTCAAAGACAGCAACTATAGCTTGTCTATCCAAATGCATCCCTTTTTCCCACACCCAAAATAATCCAGGTCAACAGAAGAATCACACTGACATAAAAGTACTGCCTAATTACTAGAGTGAAAATCATGAATAAAGCACGCTGGATGAGAATACTTCTCATCATTTCCCAAAAAAAGAATATTTCTCACCGTAAAAGATTTCTCATTTCCTTTTCAGCCCAAGTTTTAACCATTTTCCGTGGATTATGCTTGCAGTAACCATGCCTAAAACGGTAATCTCCTTGAACATATCGGTCTCTATCCCTGCAAGACGGAAATGATGCAGTTTGTTCACATGCAAGCATTTGCAAATTAAAATAAGTTTACAAGTACTAGAAGGATACAGAACAAATCCATAATCAGTATTTCTGCAGTAGCTTTCAACAAGGATCCAGTTACAAAACAGAACAAATATAGAAAGTCATATCTTACTTAAAAACAAGGACAGAAGTTTTATAGACTTTGATTGCTAACTCCTGGCCATCTGTCTTTGTTGCATGATAGACATTTGCCTGCATAGAAAAAAAGACGAATCAACTGCCACAGTTAACATTGAGTCTTGTCTATAGATATACTCAGCCATGAATACAAAATGGCAACTAGCAGTTCAAGCATCATTCTCTATCTTCTGTCTACAGCTCAAGTGGCTCTGTTGAAACCATTTCAATAGTATATGCACCACAACAGTACCTCTTTTCCTGTAGAAATACAACCATTTATGTTATTAAAAACACCACGGTTTAACATCTTGAACAAAACCATGCGTGTTCTTGGGTCAATAGCCTGCATGCAGACAAAAGCTATTCAATTTTCAGAAAATTACTCACTAAAACATTATTCATTAGGAAAACTTAAAACATGCCATCTCTTTACAACTCTCAATTGATTGCAATTTTCCCTAGAGGGAAAAAAGAGCAAACCATGCCCTGCCTGTGATAATTGAAAATGTCATGAAGTCATCAGCTCCAAGTAACCAAATCACAAACCAAGAGTTTTTTTTTTTGGAAGATCCAACCACAAAGACGACAAATATTAATTAAACAATATACAAAATAGTAAATGCATAGATCAGACCGATCGCAAGATCTCTCAGCACCATAGCAATAGTACCTAATCAGTCAAGAGAACTCATAGACTTAAATGAACTAGGCTTCAAGAAGAGCTGTTCAAACAGGCAATAGAAAGTGAAGGTGGACTAGATCTGACAAAGATATACTTGTATACAATCAGAGAATAATTAAGATTTATACAACTTGGAAAATTTGCCAAAGTAGTCTATATTATTACAACAAAAAATAACTGTTTTGACTGTTGGTACAATTCAGAAGTGCAATAGGTTTTGGAATCCATTGCAATGGGAGGAAGAACAGCAGATGAAATGAGCTGATACAAATTCTTATTCCTGTACAGTGTACGCCCAAACCAAACATTATATAATATAGTAAATTTTTTATTTCTTGCATACGCAGTAAGGGAAGAACCTTTTGAACCAGGCAGCTGCTGCCTGATAGGAGAGCAAATTAGGGTGAAAGACTGAAAGGGGATGTATTTCATTTTTAATTTGCTACAGGATTGCCCAACTGCAAGCACAACAGCTTCAATTCCAACACACAGAATGAAATAAATTCCACCCAACAGATAAAAATTGCAAACCTGTTCCACTGTAGCACGATCAGCCTTCTCGGTGTTCCTTGTTTTACCAATTGTTGTCTCCCTTATGCTATCCCTGATTGCAGTTGTCACCGAATTTGACATGCCCACGTTCATTCTACCTTCCCACTCCTGAATCATTCCAAATTCACTGCATTGAATATTCAGCACAAAATGTACAAAATATGCCCGTTGCACACACAGGTGCTCTATTATGGTTGCTAAAACCATATTCTAGACGGTCCCCATGTTAGTATGCTACATTGAACCAAATTGACCACTACTGAGATAGCCTTCACAACTTAGACCGATTTGGTTGAATTCATCGTTTGCAAAGTGACGTGGGAGTCACAATTACCATATTACTAGGCCCAGCTCCAAGATCAAGTATGACTTCTCTCTTTGCTCATTGCAGTAAACAATTTTAATCAAGAGATATTGAACCCTACTCCCAGATAGCGCATGTCCAACCAATGAATAGCACAAACAAAAAAATTTACCAGTCCAAGGTGAGGAGTTGAATCTGCATACCTCCAAGGGGGTGGCGCAGATGTGGGAGGCAAGCTTCTGGGTGCGGTTGGAGAGCGGCTGTAGGGGGCGGGAGAGCACGCCGCCGTGCGCGTTCGGCCTCCGCGCCGCGGCCGCGCCTCCGGCGGCCGAGAAGGCAGCGGAGGGCCGGGACGAGCCGTCGGGGCCCTCCGCAGCGTCGAGCCAGTCCAGGGCGTCGCCCACGTCGGAGTCGGACCACTCCTCCTCGTCCTCCTGCTCCTCCGCTTCCTCGGGCTCCTCGCCTGATGCCATTGCTTCCTCCTCGGCGTCGGCAAAGCGGCCATCCACCTCTCCTTGCTGCCGGAAGGCGGTTTGGGAGAGTTCGCCTTCGCGCGACGCGGCGGCGGCGGCGGCGGCGGCCATGGTTGTGCGGGAGCAGCAAAACCCTGTATCTTTGGCGAAGACCTGGTGAGTTAGGGTTCGGAAGATTTTTTTCAAGCGAGAGAGAATACAATTTAAAGGGAGGGAGGAGAATTTATGGTCAGATCTCTAATTCAATAATTTTAAATTTAGATAATAATTAGAAAGAAAACATCTGAATGATGTTACACAAAAAAAATCTTTTTTTAACAACCAAACATTACCGCTCCATGTGCGAAATCACCAAATAGACATCAGTGCAGGTAGCGTAGCAAAAAAAATGCCCAGGTCTTTCCGTGGATAATAACGAGAAATTTGATGATTTACTTTATTTTGTTTGCAAATAACTTATTTACCCTACAATTGATATTAATTGATTATTTGCCTTATCTTTGAATTTTTAGTTGATCATTTGCCCTCTTTGCATTTTTAAGCCATTTTCTATTTTTATAATATTAAATTACTATAAAAAATAACCAAATTGCCATTTGAGTCACCGGTTGAAATCCACCTCCCATTCCCTTCTTTTCTCTGCCCTTTGCGTTCTTTTAGCTCTCGCCGGCCGCGCCGCGCCTCTAACAGCTGGGACTGCAAATCCAACAATGGCCTGCATGCTACACACCGCTTCTTCTTCTTCTTCCTGAACAAAAAAAATCAAAATGTTGCTGATATTTGTTTTTGTGTCATTGTCAGGACGTAAATATTGTGTATCTAGTACAAGAGCTTCTACCCGTGTTGCCGGGCATCTCGTCGAAGATCCTTCCGGATGTCTTGAGCCGGTTGTCATCTCGAGTATTTGCACGGTTGATCTATGAGGCAATTCTGATTGTGCTAGTGGACACTGGAGAGCCTGCAGATGGCATGGTATGCACTTGGATTTTTAGATACAGGTAGATGTTTTGCTGAGAATGTTAGGATGGCTAAGAGAGCTAAAATTGGGTGCATTTTCTGGGCATATATCTCGCCTGTCAGTCTGCACCATCATATAATTCATAAACGATACACTTTATTCAGAAGAGAAAAACTTTTACCTCTTAAGGGGTAATCACAATTCTACGGAGCAGAGTTCTGTGTCTGGGAAAGAAAAGCACGCACATATAGCAAAACATAGTTCAGGGCTACACCTTACGAGTCAGGTTCAGTAGTCATAAAATGGATACATGAACACACATTGAACATTTCGTGAAATGAGCCTCTAAGGTCTCAAGAGCAAGGCAGATGCTTGCCAACATTTCAGTAGAGTTTTGAGTTTTAATCTTCGGTTGGCTTCAATACAGCTTCAACTTCTGTGATTGTACTCTCAGCATCTCCGATCTCCGGTCTGGGAAAGATGTTGGATTTGCAGTCCCAGCTGTTAGAGGCGCGGCGCGGCTGGCGAGAGCGGCAAGAACGCAAAGGGCAGAGGAAAAAAAAGGAATGGGAGGTGGATTCAACCGGTGACTAAAGGACAATTTGGTCATTTTCTATGATAATTTAGTATTATAAAAAAATAGAAAATGGTTTAAAAATGCAAAGAGGGCAAAGATCAACTGAAAATTCAAAGATGAGACAAATAATTAATTGATATCAACTATGGAGCAAATGAGCTGTTTGCAAACAAAGATGTGGCAAATCAACAAATTTCTCGGATAATAACGGGCAGGAAAAGCAATTTGTGCATTTGTGAAAAGTTCTCTACAAATGTTTTGGTTACATGTGCTTTGTTTGGGGCAGATTTGGTTTCTACTGAAGTTGAACTTAGATTACTGATGAGATGCCAATGTAAGCTTTTCAATTTTTATTTATTGCTTTGAACAATGTACTGTATTGAACACAAATAACACCACGCCTCATTTTTTACAGCTACTCCGTCGGTGATTTGAGTAACAATGAGTCTATTGAGCGCCTTCACAGGAACAGTCATACCTCTGATTAATTGGTATAATGAGTGACATATATCATATTCTTGATATCTGTCTTATGCATGAAGTAAAGCATTTCAGGTCTAATAGGCACTATTTGTTTGTTCTCTCATGCAGAATCAAAGGCATTGGAAATTCAAAGGAAAGATATGCAAGGCTGTAAAATTCTTTTTGTATGAAGCTTATTCTGGAGCAAGACACTGTTAAAGGTATATGTGTTTTTCCCATTATCTAAGGTTTATGTCCTTGTACTATATATATTGTTCCTTCGTCTATTACAATACATTCATACTTCATACTAAACTTACATGGTAGTGTGCTCTACTCCTGGGGGTGGCTGTCTCGCCCATGCCGTGCCACCGCCAAATCGCCTCCCGGGAGGAGTGTGCTCCACTCCTGGGGGCAGCCACCTCTTCTGGGCACCGCTTGACTCCACCACGCCACCCCCTAGTCGCCTCCCTACCGCCGCACCTGCGCCGGGCCATCTTTGCTCTAGATCCTCGTCGCCCCATTCGAATCCGGCCTTGCCCCGCCTGGATCCGGCTGCCTCCGCACCGAATCCGTCTACCGCCGCGTCACTCAGCTTGGATCCGGCCGCCTCTACACCGGATTCGCCGCTCTCCATTGCATGGCCTCCTCCTCGGCGCTACAGCCGCTAAGGCCCTCGGATTCAGCCTCACCGTGCCCGCATCGGATCCGGCTACCGCTGCCACGAATCCGGCTGCCGCCTCAGATCTGGCCATCCCGACGCTGCCTCCTTTGGCTGCCTCCACCTCTCGGCCGCCATGCTCGCGCCTCCTTGCCCATGCCACCGCCGCCTCAGGCCTCCGGCTCCTCCCACCGCGCCCTCGCCTGGTCTCATCCTCCCTCCACCACCGCCTCAACGCTCACCCCCGGCTGCTCCGCTAGGCCACACTCGTGTGCGCGAGGGAGAGATGGAGAGAGACCAAGAGATGGGGAGAGAGGGGATGGATTCGATGAGGTGGCCGCCCTTTTGTATTGGCAGCTATGGGTTGTTTCGTCCTGGTGCTTGTTTCTAAGACGAGGAGATGGGTCTTATTCTACTGCTAGTATCTTTGAGTTATTTTCTTAGAGTCTTCCATTGCGTCCATCCAAATCCGTAGCTTCTCTCTTTTAGATCGTCAAAGCCATGCGAGTCTATAAAATACTTGCCAGTCAATCGATTGCTTTACTAGCCACGGTTCATCCTCTCCGATGGGTGTGGTCTTCTCATTCTTTTTGCATAGCTGCAGCCGCCGCTCTTCTCCTTGAGCCGCTACAGATCGTAGAAGTCTTTATGATGTCGCCGCTTCTCTTTGAGCCGCCGCCCCAAGTTTCTAAAACCACCGCGCTTCTTCTGCACTGCGCCTCTGTTGCGCTTCTTCTGCACTGCGCCACCTCTGTCTCGGGCTTCAGGCTTCGATCTGTGCTGCTTTGCTTCTCTCTTCAACTTGATTTGATAGATTTCTCTATTTGTGTCACCTTCCACATTCTTTTTATCGTGTTACCACGGTAGACTTTGCTCACATTCTTTTTATCGTGTTACCACGGTAGACTTTGCTCCCGCTTACTTCTATTTTCCCAGCCCTTGCACTTTGTGCTTTCTGGGTTGTTGCATGATTCCGGATGGTTGGTATTCGACACAATTTTCCAAGAGCCACACGCTACGATAACATCTTCAAGACACATACTTTGGATTTTCCCCTTTTTTTAGTGTCATCGTTTTCAAATGCAATGCTATTGCATATGCCTTGCATTTGAGGGGGTGTTAAGAGTATATGTGTCTTTTCCTATTATCTAGAGTTTGTATCCTTGTACTATATATATTGCCCCTTGGGCTATTGCAATACATTCAGATTTCATACTAACTTACGGACACAACTTCCAAGCACACTTCCTCTTGTTTGCAGACACACTATGTTCTTATAGCAATTCTGAATTACGCAGCCTCTCAACTTCTTGTGTCGCTCGTTGTGAGACATTGATACCTACACCACAAGATTTCCTTGAGGTACAAACCAAGGGCAAGCTGACATATTCCATGCTGTCAAGCGTGCACTGCCTGGCCCTGTAAGGATATCTGCCTCTTTCCTCTGGCTGCAGTTTTGTACTTCACAAATAACCTTATTATTTAATCATGTGCAGTACACTTTTATCTTACCTGCAACCAAGCAATTTCCCAAACAATGTATAAAGCATGGGTCATCTACTAGATATGCAAAAAGGAGGCAGGTTGGTGTTCGTGTTCTAGATGATCCCATATGTCAAGCAGTACTGCAAAATCTGGATGAACCGTTGATCTGCACAAGGTTAGTTGTAGGCTTATATTCCAGTTCTCTCACTTTATTTACTTCCTGCTCCTGGTATGTCCTATAGCCAACTGGGATGTATGGGGTTTGGTCTGTGGAATTGCAAATGCTGTGCAGTAATGTGTTGCGCTGTATTGCTGAGTGATGATACCTTACCACCAAACAATTAGGAGGTGATACTTTGTGTTTGTACTGGCATGTACGAGTCAGGGGCGGAGTCAGGATCCAGACAAGGGGGTCGACCCGTTAAGGCGCCGACGTCATGGGCCCTGGGCGCCATGTGTTGGTAAAATTAAACATACACATATATAATTAAACATACACATATATATTGTCATATAAATTCAATCATAACACATATGGCAAAATAATGTAGCATACGTCTAGTAACACAAAAGAAATGTACTTTCATTACATCTCCACAAACTTGAATTTGTTACATCTCCACTAACTTGAATTTAGCACGACGATTACCAACTAGATCATAAGATTTGATAATATCATTGGAACTAATCTTGGCTGCCAATTCCTTTTCAATATAAACTATCATGTAGCTTCGCAAAAAGTCATCTCCCATTTTAGTCCTAGTACGTGTCTTGGCAAGTTTCACGGCTGAAAAGACTCTCTCAGTGGTCGCTGTTGATACTAGAAGAGTTATGACTAATCTTAGCAATCTATCGACCATTGGATAAATAAAATTTTTACCTAATCTCACTAGTCCCTTTGTTAGATCAGCAAGTGATGGCAATGTACTTAGCTCTGGATGGTTGCATACATCAAGTTGAAAATGAAGTAGTCGACACTCCAATTGAGCTTGATCTTGACTTGAAAAATCAGCGGGCCTAATTGACTGTGATTAAGGGGTTCTATTAATACATCTAGTAGACCATTGGGGGGCCAGGCCCCTGCCCCCCCCCCCCGCCCCTGGTACGAGCATTCACAATACCTGATTATATATTCTGCATGACTCTCTATTTTGGTCTTGCTACGTGAGGACGATATTTTACTTGAGCTTGCAGAAAAGTTACAGAAAATTCTCCAAGTGTACTATTGATCATGTTTGCCAATCAAAAGGGGGGACTTTTCTTGTTCTCATGGATTTCCTTAATATTTGGTATGCTCATAGACTTCCTTAGCATTAGAAGGTAATTGATTGTGATCGTGAAATAATATTGTTGTCAAGTTGTCATTACCAAGAATTGTAGTTATTCTCCTCTTTTCCTTTATTTACAGTGTCAAATATCTGTCAGAGGATGAATGGGTACTTGATCCGGTGATCATTGCCGACAGTTATGAGCCACAGGTATCTTCCTTTTTTTCTACCACTGCACCTGAAACTTTGTACACCATGATATTATTCAAAGAACCCTTTCCTATCAATATCGTCAAAATTTGCATTATTCAGTTATGTTCTTTGGATTCTCTATACGAAAATAAGCAGTGATACAATGATACACCATTAAAGAGTTGTTGGGTTCTTTCCGCGCCTGGGGTTTCTGGATCTGAGAGGGAAGGGAGAGAGAGAGAGAGAGTGGGGCAGTACTAACCGTCGGAGGCATTGGAGGAAGAGCCGGCCATCGTCGGTGAAGCGGTCGGGGAGGAGGAAGACGGAGGCGGCGCCGCAGATCCGGTGACGGTGACGGAACTTCCCGCCGCTGACTGCGCCCCTCTAGATCGGTTAGGGTTTTGTCGGTGGGGGTGTACGGCTCAGTCGAACCTCGTGACGCGAGCCGCCGGCCCCCACCCTCTATTTATTGCGCAGCGCGACGGGGGCCCATCAGCCAGTTGTTGGGCTGAGCGCCCCCGATCAGGGCGCGTGATCAAGGTCCAGATTAGCCGTTGGGCTAATCTGGGAGAGATCAATCTAACATTCTCCCCCTTGATCTCCTTTATGCTTTAACTTTAATTACTTTTGACTTTACACATTCCATCACAGATCAGTGCATAGAACATGTCTCATCGTCACGGTCAATCGCCGATAGATTCAACAGCTACAATACACCTCTCTTGTTCTAAAATAGTTACTTTAATCTTTTGGGCCATCTTTTAGTCCAGGAATCATAGGCTTTCCCTTAAACCCATGCCGGCTACATGTTCTCTGAACACTTTGGGTGGTAAGCCTTTAGTAAGCGGATCCGCTAACATCTTTGCGGTACTTATATGCTCTAGACTTATAATTTGATCCCGAACTTTATCTTTCACAACATAGTACTTTATGTCAATGTGTTTGGCAGCACCACTTGACTTATTGTTGTGGGCATACGTTACTGCGGGTTCATTATCGCAGTACAACTTAAGTGGTCTATTGATGTCGTCAACCACTTTTAAACCGGGTATGAATTTCTTTAGCCAGTTCACCTGCCCCGTGGCCTCATAACATGCTACAAACTCGGCATACATTGTGGACGATGTAGTGACGGTTTGCTTAGAGCTTTTCCACGATATAGCTCCTCCAGCGAGAGTGAACACATATCCGGATGTCGACTTTCTATCATCTCCCGCATAATCAGAATCTGTATACCCCACTATATGGAGTGAGTCTGATCTTCTGTATGTCATCATGAGGCCTTTTGTTCCTTGCAAATAACGCAAGACTTTCTTTACCAATTTCCAATGTTCTATTCCAGGATTGCTCTGGAATCTGCCAAGTAACCCGGTAACAAACGCTAAGTCAGGGCGCGTACACACTTGAGCATACTGCAAGCTTCCGACAGCTGAAGCATATGGAACCGATTTCATTTGTTCGAGCTCGTACTGGTTCCTAGGGCATTGAAAATCCCCATATCTGTCGCCCTTGACTATAGGTGTAGGTGAAGGACTACATTTATGCATACCAAATTTCTTTAAGACTTTCTCTATGTATGCCTTTTGTGACAGTCCTAATACCCCTTTGTTTCTATCCCGGTGAATTTCGATCCCTAGAACGAACGAAGCTTCACCAAGATCTTTCATATCAAAGTTTGAGGACAAAAACTTCTTTGTCTCCAGTAGCAGACTGACATCACTACTAGCTAGTAGGATATCGTCCACATACAGGATTAGGAAGATAAACTTCCAATCTTTAAACTTTGCATAAACACAGTTGTCCTCTACATTCTCTTTAAACCCAAATTTTCTTATTGTACTGTCAAACTTCAAGTACCACTGTCATGAAGCTTGCTTTAACCCATAGATCGATTTCTTTAGGCCGCATCCCATTCTTTCATTTCCTTCCACGACAAAACCTTTCGGTTGTGCCATGTAAACATTTTCCTCCAAATCCCCATTAAGAAATGCCGTCTTTACATCCATCTGATGTAACTCTAAATCATAATGTGCTACTAATGCCATTATGATTCTGAAGGAATCTTTACATGAGACTGGAGAAAAGGTCTCATTGTAATCAATCCCTTCTCTTTGCGTAAAGCCTTTTGCCACAAGTCGCGCTTTGTATCTTTCTACATTCCCTTGGGAGTCAAGCTTTGTCTTGTAGACCCATTTACAGCCTACTGTTTTGACTCCTTTAGGAATAATTTCCAAGTCCCAGACTTTATTAGCCTTCATGGACCTCATTTCCTCTTCCATGGCCTCAAGCCATTTTGAAGAATTTTCGCTTCTCATGGCTTCTTCAAATGAGGTGGGATCGTCCTCCATTTGAAATTCCTCTGTATGATAAATCTGATAATCATCAGAAATAGCTGATCTTCTTACTCTTTGAGACCTCCTCGGGGCCTCCTCAATTGGTACATTTTCTGTTTGAGGCTGTTGTTGCTCCCCCTCATCTGTGGCAATGGGTTCTATAGGATCCTGAAAGACAGGTTCCTCATTCTCATTCATTGTTGCCACAGGAGGAACAATAACAGATGCTAGCACCATAGTGTCTTGCACCGTCGGTGCAGCGACAGCAGGTAGTGTGAAGAATGGCTCTTGAATCATCGGAGTGGGCGCATACACCCGCTTCTCTTCAAGGTCAATCTCTCGAGCTACCATGCTCCCCCTCATCATCTCATCCTCTAAGAAGACAGCGTGTCTCGTTTCTACAAACTTTGTATATCTGTCTGGACAGTAGAAACAAAAACCTTTTGACTTTTCAGGGTAGCCAATGAAATGGCAACTTACTGTTTTGGGATCAAGCTTCCCAAGGTTTGGGTTAAATACTTTAGCCTCAGCAGGACTCCCCCACACACGTAAGTGGTTTAGTGAGGGAACTCTTCCTGTCCACAACTCGTACGGTGTTTTGGGCACCGACTTACTAGGTACTCTGTTGAGAATATGAATGGTGGTTTTCAACGCCTCCATCCATAAACTCAAGGGCAGTGTGGAATAGCTCATCATGCTTCGCACCATATCCATCAGGGTACGGTTGCGTCTTTCAGCTACTCCATTTTGCTGAGGTTCGCCCGGTGTAGAATACTGGGCCACTATGTCATTTTCCTGTAAAAACCTTGCAAAAGATCCAGGAACTTGTCCATATGGGGTATGTCGACCGTAGTACTCCCCCCACGATCAGATCGGACTATCTTAATCTTTAAATCGTGTTGGTTTTCAACTTCAGTCTTAAATATCTTGAATTTATCCAAGGCTTCATTTCTTTCTTTGATTGGATAAATATATCCATAACGGGAGTAATCATCCGTGAATGTTATGAATGAGTCATAACCATCCACACTTGTCACAGGAAAAGGACCACAAATATCTGTGTGAATAATTTGTAGAACTCCTGTGCTTCTTTTAGCGTCTTTTTTAATTTTCTTTACATATTTTCCTTTAATGCATTCTCTGCATTGTTCTAAGTCTGAGAACTCTAATAGAGGAAGAATTTCATTCTTAACAAGTATTTCCATTCTCCCCCTCGAAATATGGCCTAAACGACAGTGCCATAATTTCAACGATTCATTATGAGTTCTCTTTCGTTTTCTGTTCGCATTCACAGGCGAGGATATACGCTCATTCACATCACATACGGAATTCACATTTTCACGAAGTGACAACAAATAAAGCTCATTCTGTAAGATGGCAAGACCAACACATTCTTTATTAAACATTATTTCACACTTGCCATTTCCAAAATTACAATCATAACCATCTTTGTCCAAATTTGAAACACTAATCAAATTCCTCTGTAAAGAGGAACAAAAAGAACATCTCTAAGTAAAAGATTGGAGCCATTAGCTAACTCTAATGAAAGATCGCCAACGGCTTCAACTTCAGCTTGGACTCCATTTGCAACTTTAATGCATTTTTCGTTTCTTTGCGTAGTCCTCGTCGAACGGAATCCCTGTAAGGAATTAGCAACATGAACAGTTGCTCCTGAGTCAATCCACCAAGTAGATTTCGAATATTGCACATACAGGGATTCATTTATAAAGGTAATAATGTTCTCACCTTTCTTTGCCATTATCATCTTTAAGTAATCAGGACAGTTCTTCTTGTAGTGTCCCGTCTTCTTGCAGTGAAGACACTGATCTTTGTCTACTGCAAACTTATTCTGTTGGGGCTGATGGACAGAGGCTTTTCCCTTGTTCTTTGAGAAGGAGTTACTGTTGAAGTTCTTTTTCTTGTTGTCATTCACATAGTTGATAGAACCACCATGTGAGGATTTAATTCTTTCCTCCTCTTGCACACACATAGCAATGCACTTTTCCAAGTCCCATTTCTCGGGCTGCATGTTGTAGTTGACAACAAAGGTGTCAAACTCTTTCGGCAAGGAAGCAAAAACCAAATGAATAAGGAACTCATCCTTGAGAGCCAAATCCATTGGTTTAAGCTTGGATGCCAAGTTGCTCATCCTTAGTATGTGCTCTCTTATGCCACTGCCACCACCAGAGTACCTTTCTGTCACAAGCTGCTTAATCAGCTGTGTAGCATAAGTCTTTGAAGAGCCAGTAAACTGACTCTTTATTCTCTCAAGGTACTCTGTGACAGTGTCACACTCTGCGATTGAGCCCACAATTGCAGGCTCAATCGTGTTCTTTATCACAGCCAAATATTTCTTGTTGGCAGTGACCCACTTTTTATGATCAAGATCATATGACATCTTTATGGGAGCATAGTCCCTCTGTCTGGTCTGCCAAGCAGCATCAGCCTCATTTTCATCTCTCACCGGTGCCACAGGCTCTGTGGGACACGGTGTGGTGACTACCCAATCCACCTCAGTTAAGATGAAAGCTAGGTCAATCTTTTTCTTCCATTCACCGTAGTTGTCTCCTTTGAGAACCGGGATATCCCTGATGTAGCCCATCAAAGAATATCCTCCTGAAACCACAATCCATATACAGTGAGAACATTTAAACATTAATAACAGCAAAATTATATGCCTTATTTCCAACGTTGGTCAAAAATACGACATACAGTTTTATTTATGCATTAAATCTACATCACCGTTGGGCAGAAATAGAAATAATGCATAAAATCATCAATTAAAAATTATAATACTGTTATTATCAACGTTGGTCAGAAAAATAACAGTATCATAAATCTCTGGAGATTATATCTATTTTTCCAAAATTAAATTCTCCCGTTGGTTCGAATTTAATAATGAAAATTAATCAACATTAACTTTTGCAGCGGAAACAAAAACCTCTATTTTTCAGAAGCATCTTCTATACTTTTCTATTCTGTCAAAAATATCTCGTTGGTTCAATTTTTGACAGATTTAATTTAGCAAAAATTAGCCAAATTATCAATTAAGGTGCTACTGAAAAATTAATTAACATGAAATTATTCTAAAATAATTCATATTCAGAAGCACCATTACTGTATTCATCAATCTCTGGAAATAATTAACACATTGGTGCAAAAATTTACAGAGATTTTGGTTCAATTTTCATTCAAATTCCATCAAAATTGCTTCTGAAAATAAATAAAAAACTTTATTCAGGAATTACTGTTCAAAATGGCCATTTGGCCTGCTCCTGCGCAGCCATGGCCCACGGCGGCCCGCTCACCCGGCCTCACGCGCGCACGGCCGAAAGGGCCCAACTTCATGCGCCAGCACACGGGCGGCCCAAAAATCCCCATGCCTGATCACAGCCGTTCACTCAATCGGACGGCCGGGAGGATTAATCGCCAGGACAAAAAGCCGCACGGCCCACAAACCCTAGCCCCAAATGCGCCTGCCTCCTAGCGCAAAAACCGGAGCGGCGGCTTCACAGGGCGGCGGCGACCCGCGCGGGGCGTCGGCGGCTCACGCCCCCGCGCGACGGCGGGGCTGCGGCGGGGCTACATGGGGCGGAGCGGTCACGGCAAGGCGGCCCTCGGCCCCAGAACAACTCGGCGGCGGCGCGGCGGCCCCAGCCGCGCGCGACAGCGGCGGCGGCTAGCGGGCTCCCCCGGGGCTGCGGCAGCGCGCGGCGGCGCCATCGGGAGGAGGCGGCGGCGGCGGCGGCAGCGGCCGCGGAGCGGAGGCGGCGCGTCGCGGGAGGCGGCGGCCCCGGCGGCTCCCTGGGAGGCGGCAGCGGCGGCCACGGGGCGGCGGCCCAGCGCGCAACGACGGCGGCCCGAGCGGCGCAGTGCGGCGGCGGCGCCCACGGTCAGTCCAATCCCCTCCCCTTTTCCTTTTTTTTGTTTGGGGATACATTAGGGTTCTTGCACTGGCTCGGGATCAAACAGGGCTCTGATACCATTGTTGGGTTCTTTCCGCGCCTGGGGTTTCTGGATCTGAGAGGGAAGGGGGGGGGGAGAGAGAGAGAGTGGGGCAGTACTAACCGTCGGAGGCATTGGAGGAAGAGCCGGCCATCGTCGGTGAAGTGGTCGGGGAGGAGGAAGACGGAGGCGGCGCCGCAGATCCGGTGACGGTGATGGAACTTCCCGCCGCTGACTGCGCCCCTCTAGATCGGTTAGGGTTTTGTCGGTGGGGGTGTACGGCTTAGTCGAACCTCGTGACGCGAGCCGCCGGCCCCCACCCTCTATTTATTGCGCAGCGCGACGGGGGCCCATCAGCCAGTTGTTGGGCTGAGCGCCCCCGATCAGGGCGCGTGATCAAGGTCCAGATTAGCCGTTGGGCTAATCTGGGAGAGATCAATCTAACAAGAGTGTCACTTCTTGTGTTTTCATATAGAGAATTCTAGATGATATTGGTATAACTACACAGCCACTTGTTATTTTGCATTTTATAGTTACCGTCTGGTGCCTTGTATCACTTGTTTGTATCGTCCACTCAGGCTTTGGGAAGTAACTGAAGCAAAAACCATAACTTAGCAAAGACTATGTTGGTTTTAGATACTGACAAATGCTCACATTAAGCTAGTTTTTTTTTTGCTGATATCAGTGTCTTAAAGTAGTAATGAATTATTTCAAGTGGATTGATAAACAATTATCGAAAAATTAAGTATTAATTAGCTGCATTTGTTTGATGTGTGGCTGTATCCCAAGTCCTGCTTAAACTAGAGTATGCGTGAAATAGATGGCTTGATATAAATGTATAAAAGGTAGTGATGATGAATTATTTCAAAGTGGCATTGGATGCCTTTGAGATATTGACAAATGGCACATTAAGCTAGTTTTTCTATTGATATAAATGTATAAAAGATAATAATGGATGTCTTTAATGTTTCAAATTTCGGGGCCTCGATTTCATTGTTTATGGTGGTGTTAGAATTGCTGACCCATCTACTGTGGTTGATATGACTGGAAGTTATCCTACTATTATTCATCAAGGAAAGGTACATATTCTAATGAACTAAAAGGGAACCATCATACATGATTGAAAGCTTTACCTCCTGTTTGTACCATAAATATTTTTCAGTGTATCATAGTCCAGCGCTGAAAAGCCATGGAATTTATAAAGATGCACCAAAATGTTCTATATCTCATCATGTATTTAGCATATTGAAGTATAACTTTTATGTTGCATACTTGAGTCCTTCCGTTACATCTTTTGATTTTATGACTGGTCCAGTCTATAAAGATGCTGCTGAAATTTAACTATGCACTTCATATTTTTCTTGCTTTAGGGGCCAAAGCTAGATTGCATTGTAACAGAAGATACGGAACAGGAGGCACAACCAACATATGCTTTTAAAGCAGCTTGAAATGTTGCCTTCCGGCTTAAGCCTTCTCTCAATGTTTATGGTTAAAACTGTGCTATAGCAGTTGTTAGCATTTTTTTAGAAAAATAAAGAAAAATGAAAAAACCATTATGTCGTCATAGGCACTGTAAAGAAATAAGGAAAAAAAGAAAACTCAAAAAGCCCAAAAAAACTAAAATAAATCGAAATTAGAAACTGACGTGTTCCAAATGATTTCTAATTTAAATAAGCTGAAAGTTAAAATAAACTAAGAAACTGAAATCGTTTAGAACGGCTCTAGGTATGTGGTTGTAGTTACCCCACCAAAGTCTGCTCTTTGGGCTGCATAGAACGTAGTAACTCAATTTGAGAAAAGACTGCGTGATGTAAATATGCAAGGCAATGTAATTAGGAGTTACAAGAATCAGCTTAATTACCAGCGACCTTCACTGAATCTCCGCAGCGTTTGTTTCTCACGTTGGTGCATTCGCGTGGAAATGCTAAGGACTGCTTGTGCTTGGTCCGTGCACTGACTAGAACTGAGAAACCGATAATCGAGTGCATGCGAGCACTTGTTGGGCTTGAGCCCACCCTCCGCAAGCGCCGGCAACCCCGTACTAGGAATCTTTAGTGTATTCTTTTTCATTTGATTTTGTTTATCTTCTACTCATATATAAATTTAGGTTACACAGGCCTACTGTTTCAATTTAGGCCCTACTTATTTCGACTTTTTTTATGACTTATAGCTTATTTTTTCACTGTTTGATATTATAGCTGATTTATTTTGCACTTTAACTGCTGGTGATTTTTGGTGTAATTAAATTTAAAAATTAAAAATTAAAAAATAGTTTAACACATCACGGACAATGTAAACGTGTATGGAAAAAAGAAAAGACAAAAAACCTAAAAAAACTAAAAAGTTAGAAAAACCAAAATTAAAAAATTAAAAGCTAAAAGTCAAAAGGCAAACGGAGAACTCGAAATGAGCAGCGTCCTCTTCCGTTTTTGTTAATAGCTTAGTCCCCTAATTTTATATCGTAGTTTCGCCATTGCTGCAAGTACAGCTAGAACATATGTATTTGTAGGGAGCTTCAGCGCAGAGGCTTTCAGGAAGCACAAAATATCATGCCCATGCTTCTCTCTCCCACGCCGCCGCGCGCGCGCCCACACACGCACACTTCTCGACCTGCAGCAGTCCATGGGACACGCGCTGCGTTGGAAGTGACCGAGAGGTCAGGGACGTGGCGGCACCCAACTGGGAGGTGGCGCCGGCGGTTGGGCAGCGGCGAGGACCACCGGGTTGGAAAAATTCTATTTTATCCCCGTTACACAGGCCAATTTGTATAATGAGCGAATAGAATAGTGATACGTGACAAAGTTACTATAGCAGATATTTTAAAAATACTTTTTTGTACGATCTGGTACTGTAGTAAAAATAGAGATATTATTTTTTACAGTTCTGCTACAGTGCATTACTACAGTACTTTGCCACGTGTCACCACCCCATTTGCTCGTTATACAAACCAACTTGTGCAACAGAGATACAATAGATTTTTTCCTGGGGTTGGTGGTCGTTGAACCATCCACCGACCACCAGTTGGGGTGGGTTGGCAGCAACTGTTCAATCAAAAAATGCGGCTAGGATTCAAGCGGACAAGTGCGTCGGCAACATTTTGAACATAGCCGTTCAAATTTCATCGTATTCTCGTAATCCCATTCAGTCGACCCTCCTCGGTGGTGGTCGCCATTGTTTTCTTATGATAAGCAAGATTAACCGGTCATGATTCATATTTTTATCTTTTTTACAAGATAGGAAAGAGCATCATTTATACAGTTACAGAAATTACACATTAATCTTGTGCGTGGATTTAATTTTCTTGCCTTAGTACCCAAAACCTCAGCTCACATTTTCTTGCTACTTTCTGGAGCGACGGCTTCTAGTACGAAATAATGAGTCTAGTTTTTTTTTTAAAAAAAAATCCTTCGATCTATATTAATAACGCAAGGATAAAGCACATGAGTTCCTAATTTTTACATTGAAAATATGTGATGAACAACTTGTTACCAAGTCCTTGAGTTGATGAACATGCTAAGCTTCTTTATCTTCCTCAGTAAAAACTCCAGATCTTGCAATATCAGTATGATTGTTGACGATCACGGAAGCGGAAAGTAGATTGTCAGGTATCTCCATAGATGTATAGGACCTGCACTTCGGTAGCGGTTCGTTTGTCGAAAGAAAACTAAAGGGGATTTATTTAAAACCAATTTAACCCGTGTCGACTTTCAGTTTAGATGTCACCGTTATCACCAATATAAGTTAAGACCAGTAAAACCCATCTCTCGCTATCCGGCTTGAAAAGGTGGCCTAAGAGCTTCCTCTCTCCCAGCAAGCAAGACGAGCTGGGATCACCACTTCTCGGTAATGGACTTTCTTGAAGTCTTCCTTAGCCTTAGATGTCCTTCCTATGAGTAGTACAACAAAGTCTATCACGGGCAAAAAAGTTGGACAGATAACACGCCAAAGAAAAAAATAGCTAGAGCAACATGATCTAGTAAAAAAACATATAAAAAACTTAAAAAAACATATAAAAAACTTAAAAAACATATAAACAATATGTAAAATACTAGACTTATCCACATGATCTAAGAGCAACTCCAGCAGTAGCCCTCAAAACAGGGTCCCTACTTTTTATTTGAGAACTCTGTTTTTTAGGCTACACTCCAGCATGAGCCCTCAAAACAGGACCATCAAATTCATTCTTAGAGGGGATGACACATAGGACCCACCCTCATCCTCATCTTACTTTTGAGGGCCGAGGGGCAAAAAAACTCACTCCAGGGCCCCTACTTGAGCCCTCAAAAGTAGGGGCTCCCTCCAGACCCCAGGAATGAGGGCTCGAGGGGGAGATTTGAGGGCTCCCTACTTTTGAGGGCTCAAGTAGAGACTCTACTGGAGTAAGTTTTTACCCCTTGGTCTTCAAAAGTAGGATAAAAGCTCAAGTATGGGCTATGCTGAAGTTGCTCTAAGAGCAAGTTTAATAAGGCTGACTGTGCTAGCTATAAGGGAATCCATGTCAGCATAGTCCTATGTGGAGGGGAGAAAAAAGGAGAGAGAGCCAAGCCGGCTCCCATGCAAGAGTCAGGCTATAGCACAGGAAAAGAGACGTTATCCATGCATGTACCAATAGAACTAACTGCTATACCCATGCATGTATTAAATGACCAATACCCATGTATGTATTAAATGATTGAGAGCTCTTGTAGAGACAACTTATAGCCAGCTTATTGTATGAGTTGACTGCATCTTACCTTTTGATGACATGAAAATGTATTGGAGGTAGCAGCTATCTATACTATTAAACTTGCTCTAACAGAACTTCTAGTTGGGGGCTACGCTAATGGCACCTAAATCTGTGGAGACACATGGGGCCAAAAACCGATAACTCGCAGTCCGACAGGAAGCCTGCAAAGAAAGGGCGCCGTAGGCCGTAGCAGTCACGTCCAGTTCCCCTTGGAACGGGGTACGTTGTACATGAAATAACCTCCGACTAGCGGCGATTTATTGTGAGAAGCTTAAGGTTGCGTGCAATGCGAACCTTGCTTAGGGTTTATTTTTCTGAGAGAGAGAGAGAACCCTTAAGCGCTATGCGTAGAAATTTCATAGTGCTCCATGAATGTGCCAACGTAAGCAGTACTTGAGCAAGGGGCTGATATTGTTTTTCTAGAAAAGTCATCTAGTTCACATTAGTGACACAAGGTTAAAGCGCATAAGCCTAACTTTGCATCGTAGAAGTTGTTAACTTTTTTTGTCGTAATTAAATTTAAAATTTTATAAATAGAAAAAATTGTTATCCTAGGATAATGTAAAGAAATAAAAAAGAGAAGACAAAAAAATCCTAAAAAACAAAAAAGTTATAAAAAAATAAAATAAAAAAATTAGTGAATTAGAAGTCAAAATCCACAAGTGAAGCCGAGCGCGGCTACATCCAATCGAGCATTATTTTAGATGGGCCCCGCAAAGGCCTTGACGTTTCAGTCTTGACGTACACTCGGTCGGGACGTTGAACCGTACGTGCCGCCGAGCTCACCTCGATAATCGTGAAACCCTGAAATTTTTGCCGACGGTATAATTTAACGCGCAACAACTTCCAGACATGCAAGCAAAATTCAGGTACCTTGACTAAAAGATTGTTAGCTATGCGGTTTGGCAAAAATTCAGGTAATCATTTGTTAGCTATGCAGCAAATATATATTATTAGAGTATACTTAAAAATATTAGAGAAATATAACAACTTCATGTATAGAAACTAGATATTTTTCTATATATGTAACTATATATATATATATATATTTCAAGTTTATATAGATGGTATATTAGAGGTGGGTGTAATTACACCCGGGAGTAAAAAGAATTTTCATATATATATATATTGATTGTATGGTCCTATAATTACGAAAGGTATAATTGTACACACTTTGTCTCATTCCCTGTCTTATGCCTCTTAAATCTTTTGCTCTATTATGGTTGAGCGAGTGAGGTCGCAGTTTTGTTTCTATGCCGCCTTTTAAGAGCAACTCCATCCCATTAGTCATTTCTCCCTCTCTATTTCCTAGGATGAAGAGGCTAGCTATTATTTTCAGCTCTCTATTTGAGTTAGCATTCCAATGGCCTAGCTATTTGAGAAGCGAGTGAGGAGGCGCTCGCCAAATCTAGCTAGCGGCCGGGAGAAAATAGTGACTCGATAAAAATGAAGAGGAGGATAAAGAACCGGTTGGAGTCCATTTCTTGAGTCATATTAGGTAAATATACAATGAAGAGCAGGATAAAGAACCGGTTGGAGTTGCTCTAATAGTAGTGCTGCATGGTCCTATAAATGTACGGCCCTGTGGTCCACGTCGCGTTGCAATGTCAGTTGCATCTCGGTTCATTAATTGGAGGTCGTTGCAACCTTTGGTGCTTGTCTGAACAATTATTTATTCGATCGCTGCATTATTTGGCTTGTCAATTTTGCAGCTGATTAGGTGAAGGCCAGGAAGCAGCCGGATAACTGGTCGAGATGACATGCCAGTTGACTCCCAAGGCCAAACGGAGCCGCCGCATCTTCTCTTGTTGGTGTTCAAATTGGGCGCGTCGTACGAGCAACTAATTGAGGGCAAAACTGGAGTAAATTTGGAGCATGTCTCTGGGTGGGTTATTTTAACTGCGGCTGATAGTTTACGGTTGTGGTTGATGATTTTTATATTAGAATGAATGCTTACGTGGATAAATCTGGTATCGGTAAGTCGCTAAGCTGTTTTGAAAAGACCATTCTAATAAGCCGTTTTGAAAAGATAGCAAAGAAGTCCTATGTGTTTATTGGAGAGAAGTTATATGTCCCATTTTTTAGGTTGTGTCTAATAACTTTTAGCTACAACTAATAGGTTTGATAAATAATACCGACTGATAGAAACATAAGCCAAAAATCAGTTAAAAAACAAAAAAAGATCATAAGCCATGAACCGAAAAATGGGACCTTTGTTAGTCGCATCTTGAATGCCATCTTCTAATAAATAAGCATGCGGATTTTTGTTGCTGCACAGAGGTACGTATATAGCGCACGTAACTAAATCCAAAATGTCACACACAACATACAATGATGTAATTTAATTAGTAAGTTCTAATGGCATTCTCAAGGTAGCCGAATGCATCTAATCTAATAAACCACCAGTTAAAATTATCCTACACCCACCCAACAATTACCTGCTCCACAGTCATGACCTTAACTACGTCCACACCACAATATGCACCCAGAATTACACCATCCTAAAAACGTCCGCACCAGATTAACTCTCCTCCATTCTCTCTCCTTACTCAACCATATCCGACGGTTATCCTTCAATGGATCTGCAGTACCCCTTCGCCCTCCCTCTCCAACTCCCACAATCCCCTGCCCTGCTCCCGCTCCTCCTCCCCGTCGCCGCTCTCTCCCTCTCCCGCTTCCCTCCCTTCCCCCTCCTCGCAGCCGCCTTCGCCGCAGGGTTCGCCTCCTCCCCCGCGCCTCCCCCTCCCCCTCCTCCTCCGCTCCCTCCGCCTCCCCAGCGCCTCCCCCTCCTCCCCCGCGCCTCCTCCGCTCCCTCCGCCTCCCCCTCCTCCCCCGCGCCTCCCCAGCGCCTTCCCCTCCTCCCCCGCGCCTCCTCCGCTCCCTCCTCCTCCCCCACACCTCCCCCTCCTCCCCCGCGCCTCCCCTCCCTCCGCCTCCCCCCATCCTCCACCGCGCCTCCCCTCCCTCCGCCTCCCCCGTCCTCCACCGCGCCGCCGCTCCCCATCTCCACCTCTCCCCCGCGCCTCCACTCCCTCCGCTCCCCCCGTCCTCCCCCGCGCCGCCGCTCCCCTCACCTCCTCCTCCCCACTCCGCACCGCCGCCGCTCCTCCTCCCCACCCCGCGCCGCCGCCGCCTCCTCCTCCCCCCACGCTGCGCCGCCGCTGCCTCCTCCTCCTCCCCACCCCACCCGGAAGGAAGGAGAAGACACACACACACACCGCAGAGGCGAGACTCCACCCGGATCGAAGCCGCCGTCTCGAACTCCGGAGCCCACACCCAGACGCGAAGCTGGCGCGGGAGGCGGCCGACGCGAGCTCCCGCAAGCGCAAGGCGGCGGATGGCGGGGAGGCCGGCGCCGCCGCCGACGCGGACGCCGCAGCGCCCGTCCCCGAGGAGGCGGTCATGGGCGACGCCCCCTCGGCCCCCGCGCCGCACGTCGGTGGAGGGGAGGAGGTGAACCCTAACCCGAGCATCGGCGGCTGCTGCTCGGACTCCGTGTCGATGGAGCTCTCGATGGGCGGCGACTACTACCACGCGTGCTGCGGCGACGCCGACCTCGACCTCCATGCGCCCGAGGGGCCCAAGGCGCCGTACGTCGGTGACAAGGTGAGGCGTCTCCATCTCCCCCTCCCCCTCTGCAATCACTATAGATTTGTTCATGTTGTACATGGGTCTGAATCACACTCAGTGTTGCAGCGCCCAGTGTTTCTAATCCGGCGTCCTGATAGTTGTGGCCTTCAGCCTTTGGGTGTGGCAAGAGATCGACCCTGTCGACCCAGTAGGATGCGAATGTTGGTAGTGGCAACTGTTGCACTGAAGTTTAGTTCCGTTGGTCAATTGACGTTTGGGATGCCTAAGGTAGCGTAAGGGATTGAAATTTGGATAAACAGGGAGCAATTACTCCTTATCGTGTTCTATTCTAGGATAAAAGGGGTTATCAGGTTCTCCTTAATCTCCACGTCTAGAATGATAGAGATAATTGGTTGAACAAGTTTGTTCCAATTTGTGGTTGTAGAATAGCCTTCAAGAAGCTAGGGGCAACTCAGCACAGAAACTGGAGCACCATTTTTGTTTGTGCTCAAGTGAGGTGAAATGTATCTCAGAAGTGGGGCCAGTCTGCACCAGAGTTTCTACTAAAATGTGCTGCTCTGTTTGAAGTTAAAAAAATGTCAAGATATAAATCCATGTGAGGAATTGGAGAGCTACATCCTAACAGTTTCATATCAAATGAAAGAAGATATTGAGATTGAACTATGACTTACAGATTTAGGTCAATTAGTTCGATATCTCGAGTGTATGTGGTGGTACTGGTGAATTTCAAGCATCTTTTCTGTTTTTAGAGTTGTTTTAGATTAATCTGTAACTTTGTTACCCTGCTTTCATTTTGCCTTTCATACTAATTACTGTTGTTTCTACCAATTGATATACATGGCTGGTATCTTCTGAATCTTGCAGGAATCTTGCAGGAACCAATTTGAGCCAAAGTAAGAAATAGGGGAATGACACACAACACTTCGCCATAAACAACACAACACTTCGAAAAGAAAACCCGCGTGTGGATTCACCCTAAATCAATTTAGCATCATCTTTTCTTCCCTTTATTCCAAAGAAGGTACATCAATGGCACTTCGCCATAAAGCACATGTTGAAACATAGTGCATCGTTGAAATTTCCTTCCGATACTTTCGGCAGATTTAACATTGAGATTAAGATACATTGATTATTGAATAAACAATGACATACTTGCGAATATACAACACTTTTGCTAAATTTAGTTCTCTGTGTTTTGGAGATTAGCTGTTTTCTGTAGTTGGAAACTATACTTGCAACATTTCTCTACATAAGGGCACTGAAGAATCTGATATTGTTATAACACACTTAAGGGAATGATCATATTTGTAAATAATGACATATTTGCGAATATACAGCACTTTTGCTAAATTTAGTTCTTTACCTTATTTTGTGAAGTTTGAATGAACATGCCTTTCAGTTTTAATTTTGAACTTACCTTTCAATTTTATGCTTGATATTGTGAAAAATAATCTTACATTTTTCAGATAGCAATGACCACTTTTGTATTTTCAATCAACAATTAGGATAGTAGCAAGTTCATTTCATATAAAAGAAAATGTTGTCATTGTGTTAAACATTTCCATGTATTGCTTATTTATCCTGATAATTGTTACTCTTTTTGTTGACTAGATGTGAAACTTGTTGAACATCTTAGAGTGACGAGGGAAACAAATGCTCTCTTTCAAAGAAGTCCTGTGAGCCTCTTATTATACTTGTTTACTGAAAAATGGCTACATTCTAACTTGTTGAACATCTTAGAGTGACGAGGGGTCGTCGGCTTCCCCGCCGCCGATGGCCTCGGCGGCCGCGGCAGGGTAAGGGGTGCTGTTGATTTGTTATATTCCTTTTAGTTGTGGTTTGACTATATTAAACTTTTATTAGGTACAGTTGCTTCCAATATTCAATGCAGTAAATTTACCTGGCTGATAACTTCTGGCTGTTCTTGCATTTTTCATATTTTTGAACTATGATTAAGCACTTAGATACCGATTATGGTCTTCTTACCTTAAAAACAATTTTCAGGAACATGAAAGTGTGGTGAAGGCTATCTATACTGGCTCAGAATACATAGCCACTGCATCCGGTGATGAGGATGTTGGTCTTGTGTTGGAAAGTACAAGCTTCTACGCCGAACAGGGTGGTCAGGTAAAATCTATCCATTTGTTTGTCATTGTTGTGCCATACATTGTATGATTCTTTTTTACCTGACATATGAATTTTTCGGCATCAGATATATGACACTGGGAGTATTGAATGGTCATTCGGATCTTTCACTGTGAACAATGTCCAAGTGTTTGCTGGCTATGTTCTGCATATTGGCTCATTTACAAAAGGTTCCTTGTCTGTTGGCGATAAAGTGACTTGCAAGGTAAAATTGTTTACTAACGAAATCTTTATACTGAATTAGTTCATCTGTGATATTTGCTAAATCATATTTCAATATTCATGTTACGATTGGTAGGTTGATTACATTCGGCGTGCTCTGATTGCTCCAAACCATACGTGTACCCATGATTTAATAATGCATGGGAATATTTTCTCTATGATTGCCGAGCAAGGATAAAGGCTGAGGAATCCACCGAGCAAAGAGAAGAAAGAAATAAAAGGCGCCGGGAACAACGAGTATTGAAGAGGACAGAATCATCAACACATACTATAGGACCTGATCATGGTATTGCTTATTTATTATTTAATAATGGTTCCTTTGTTATTTGAAATGTTACTCTTTATTAAGCAATAATAATTATGTCCGGACAATGAAAAATTAATGTTTCATCCTGCTCCATGATAGGTATTATACACATGTTGCATGTATTATGTGGAAGCACCATATCATACACATGTGGTCATCTATATTTCAGCGTTCATTGACTTGTAACTGAACTTTTGCCATTTGGATGTCTTCAATTATTTGTAGTGACTGACCAAAATAATCTGATGTATATGTCTGGCTTTCATTCATGGATGGACTTTGTTGCCAGCAGCAACCCAATTATCCAAACAAAACATGTATGGCCATTCAAAAATTGGCTTTGACAGCAGGGAACAAAACATATATGGCCATTCAAAAATTCGTTTGGTTGATTTCGTGTGCATCCCTAAAATGCCGCCGTGGCGTTAGCACGGGTACTATACTAGTGCATGACAAATTCACCAACTCGCTACCAGGTGGCTAGGCTAGCCACCTAGCACCGGTGAGACCATTCTCACATTAAGTACACACCTAGTTTATGAAAAACTTACGAAACTGCTCGTTTCGGTTTGTCGTTGGATTTTTAGTTTTTGGTTTCTAGTTTTTTAATTTTATTTTTTCTGGTTTTTTTGTATTTTGGGTTTTTTTGTTTTTTCGTATTTTTTTATATTATCCGTGATGGGATAATCTGTTTTTATATATTTAATTTTATAATTTAATTATACCAAAAGGCTATCAGCTGTTAGCCTGTTACAGAGCAAAATAAACCTTAAACAATAAAAATAAACCATAAGAAAAAAAACCCTTAAATAAGCAGTCCCTACAGGAACTCTCGTTGTACAGCGATTTTGCACGTACGCTACAACAGCAAGCGCACGGGTGATGTATATCTCTGCGTGGAGTGCAACGATCTGCATTAACTTGTGGTTTTAGGAAAATGAACGCCACTCGAAAATGATGGCTAGCTTAATTAGGGGATTTTAATTTACTTCTAATTCCTGAAGCCCCGATTATACTGCCAGGCATGACGACCTGGTTTGGCCGTGATCCGATCCCTAGCTACTCTCTCCACCTCTCTCTACGTTTCAAGCAGATCAACTCGCACGTCCATTTGCATTTGTTCGACGACGACTATGACGATCAAAACACCGAGCTAGTTAGCTAGCCCAGGAATCAAAGCGCGTCTTCTACATCCAGCCGCGAAGCCTTGATTCTCGATCGATGGATCTCACGTACGGATCATGCCATCATGCGTGGCGTCGACTAGCTGGCTGGCTAGAGACATCTATGCGCGCCGGCCGTGGGAGAACAAGTGTTGGGGTATGGATAAATTATAACAGCGTAGATTAAAATTTTTTATATCGTCAATCTGAAAGTCATGGGAGTAAGAGATTATAGATCATTGCTAGTAGACGCGCATTACAGCAAAAATAGAGTTGAAGCAGCCGGTTCAACATAGCGTATATCGGTATAGCGTAAGTAGTCGATCGTCTTCTGGCCAACCATCTCCTCATCGCAATCGTCCTGATCAGTGCCGCAGTCGCAGCAGTGCCTCTACCGAAGTCAACACATCCAAGGATGGAACACCGTGCGTCGGTGTGCTAGCACTAGCGCGCGCGGAAAGAGTTATGAGAGGTGACGGCTAGAGTTTCGGTGGTGTGTCTCAAGATATCTCTCTCAGCCCCGCGCCTCTCTTTATATAGCCTCTAATCAGATTCTTATCCGATACGATCAGATAGCGTATCCAACTCGGAAAGTCTCTGTCTGGATCTTTATCCAATACGAGTAGAGATTGTATCCCACTTGGAGAGCATCTAACCGGACCCAATACGAGTAGAGATCATATCTCATACGGAGTCTATCATCTGGACAATTATCGTTCCAACCCGTTAACCGTGTGATCTTGTAGATTCATGTATATTTGGCTATGGACCGAAAACTCCTTTCCGATCCATAAGTCGATAGTGATCCCTAGCAGACATAACAACCCCTAAATATACATAAAGATCATATCGGATGAATCTATATAGTGTTTATATACCGATCCTTTTGCCTTATGATACCAGATTAAATTTAAGGTGAGAAGCGTGGCATCCTACAATAGATCGATCTTTCACTCGAACTTGTAATGGATTACTTAGTTGTTATTGGCCCCTCAACCATATTTGGCATGGTCATGCACTTCCTTAATCCAAGCACATCGAGAGACCCAGAGTCTCTCCCGTTATATATAGAACGGGGCAAATTCCACCTTAATCACTCACATTCTTTTGTATGTTCCATAGTAAACTCGAAAGCTACTTTTATGAGCACCTAGTTATGTAGTAGTGTTTGGCAACCCCTAAGTAATAATTACACACGTAAAAAACTGTGATGATCTTAGGTCTAAGTATCCTATATACATTATGTATGAGACCAATTGATGACATTTAAGAATATAACAATCTCGCAATATCTCATGGTAGGTCAATTCAACACCAATGAATACGAAAACGCCAAAAGCGGACACTGTATACAACAGTTATCTCCGTTTTATCAAAGGTGTTTTGGAACGGAATCCTATTTGGACTCAGTGGGAGATTATGAAATTTTGGTGGATTGTGAGGTGGGAAACATATCACAAACGATTTTTTAATACAAACTGTCTATAATAACTTCATTACCACAACCGGTTTTTAATACAAACAGTCTGTGAAGTATCACAGACGGTTAAATAAATAACTGTTTGGGATGTCTGGCATTATCATAGAAGGATTTTATCAATAACCGTCCGTGAATTATCACAGACGGGTATTAGTAAGAACCGTCTGTGATATTTTGATCATCACACACGGTTCGTATGAATAACCGTCTGTGAAAATACCACAAACGGTTATTTGTATGAACCGTCTGTGATAATTACGGCACATACGGTTCCTCAGAACCGTCTGTGATGTGAGCATATAGTGTAGCTTCTTTTTTAGTAGTGATATATCAATCTCTTTTGACCGTCTGTACTGATTTATGATGTGAATAGTGTATATATACAAGTATACTTAACTAGAACACCGAACATGGCCATAAATACACGTGTGTGTATATACATACATATATATAATTACTAATTAGTGGCTACGCGTAAAATAAGCGTGAACCCCTGATCGACCCAACCAGCCAACCGCTCGACCATCCCACCTCATAAACAGTTACTAGCATTTGTTAATTATGGCAAATATTACTACCATATATACATCAAGTATCATATGTAATTCATGAAGCTACTTACTGTCGTTAAGAGGAGAGAGAAATATGCATGTCAATAGCAAATAAGTCATACAAAAAGTTATTGCCGTGTGTGAGTGAAACTAATGCCAAACACATGTAGAGTTACTATATGTTGTAACATTATAAAACCGACAATAACTCTACATGCATTTGATAGTAATTTTACTCAACACGATAGTAACTTTATACGACACGAATTTCGCAGCGTCAAAACATATTCAACATGTATCTTATTTTGTTAACATCATAATTTCGAACACAATGGTGCAAACGGATCACAGATTAGATTTTTGGTAAAAGAGTTATTATATTTTTAGCTTATAAATAAGATAAAAAAAATCATAAGTCAAGTACATTTATTCTCTTCTCTCTCCTGCTGCATGCATGTAAGTTGACGCTAAAATGGGGCACCATGGTGTTTGGGCACCAAACCTCGCTGCATTTGGATTGCTTTTAGAAGCGTGCAAGTGCAATAATATATAATATATCAGAATGAAAAGTCTTAATCATGAATAGAAAGTCTCAATCTGGGCACCATGGTACCCCTATTTTATATATATATATATATATATATATATATATATATATATATATATATATATATATATATATATATATATTCATACCCAAACTCTAAAAAATTATCAATCATACACGTGTATCGGATGTTGGTGCCTAGGCACCATGGTGCATTACGTAATTTTCCTATATATATATATATATATATATATATATATATATATATATATATATATATATATATATATATATATATATATATATATATATATATATATATATATAGGGAACGTATTCAGTGCTAATGCACTATTCGGTGCTAATATGTGAACTCCGGATTTGGACCATCGGATGTACCTCAAACGGCCTGGATCTTTGAAGGTGGAAGCATCCCAGCCACTTAAACGTTTTTGCAAAAAAACTCCCTACCGGTTCGGTAGATTTTTCGGCCCCACGCCTCCCCGTCTGCCTCGCATCCTTCATTCTTCTCCCCGCGCCGTTCCCAATCGCCCCCGCACCATTCGCTGCCGCATGCTAGGGTTAGGGTTAGGCGACGGCGGCTTCGTAGCGGCCGCGGCTGCGGCCCTCCGACGGCGCTCACCCAACGCTGCCCTCCTCCGCGCTCCACCGGCCGGCTCCCTCGGCGCTCCCCCGGCTGGCTCCCTCCCCGGCGCCGCCCTCTCCCCTGGCGGAACCTTCCCTGGTCCCCGCTGCTGCCCTCCTCCGCGCTCTACCGGCCGGCTCCCTCGGCGCTCCCCCGGATGGCTTCCCTCCCCGGCGCCGCCCTCCCCCCTGGCGGCGCCTTCCCCGGCCCCCGCCGCTGCCCTCCTCCGCGCTCCACCGGCCGGCTCCCTCGGCGCTCCCCCGGCTGGCTCCCTCCCTGGCGCCGCCCTCCCCCCTGGCGGCACCTTCCCCGGCCACCGGCTCCCTCCCCGGCCCTTGGGCGACGCCCCCATGGAGCACCTCCCCGAGCGCCGCCGACCTCCCCGGGTTCCTCCCCCACGCGAACCCGCCCCGTTGGAGCGCCACCGCCTACCTCCCGGGCTCTTCCCCCTACAACCCTGGCCGTTGCACGTCCTCCATCACCAGCGCCGCTTCGCCACAGCCCTGGCGGAGGGACGTCTCCAGCCCCGGTGGCTTCCCACACAATGATTGCATTTTGAGATTGCTAGTTGAGGTTGTGTATATGTATTGAGATTTTTGATTGTATACTGAGATTGAATGTTTGGGTGCAATGTGTATTCAGATTCTGAATGTGTACTGTGAAAATCTGGACTGTGAATGTGTATTCAGATTCTGAATCTGGACTGTGAATGTGTATTCAGATTCTGAATATGTACTGTGAAAACCTTATGTATTTCACATTTGGAACAAGACTCCCTGATATGTTCAATAGGGTGCTTCTGTACCAAATAGCGTGTCTGAAGTTCCCTGATATGTTCAATAGGGTGCTTTTGGCAAGGATGCTTTGTTTGGATTTGGCTTGACAACATACTCGTTGCTTGGACTTGGAGTGGTAAGTCAGATGATCTTGCACTTAGACTTGGATCTTTGGCTTCAGAGTTAATATTGCAGTACAGTTTAGTTTCTTACAAATATGACAAAACATTTTCATCCATATGCAAAGTACATAACAAGTATGTGTGGTTGATTTCCACTAATCACCATGTAATATTCTATGTATATCAAAACAGTGATGATTTTGTACAGTTGCCATTAAAAATGCTGGAGTTGACAGGAACCAACGCTAACACTGCCTAGTAGACTGTAAATATCAGAATTTGTTTTAGTTCTGGAAACCTCGAAGAAGCTGGAGTTAGGACAGAAGCATATAGACGAGAAATTCGCAGGAGCCATGCCATTTCTTTTAAAATGAGAGATTGATTTGAATATTTTCCTGTATATTATGCTGCACTACTGTGGATGCCTACTGTTTTGTTAAAATTGAAATACAATGTCTATTGTGTTGTACAGGTAGTCTTTCTCGGAAGACATTATCTGGGTGTCTTGCTCAACCTCTTAGTTTCATACGAATCCAATTCATGTTGCAGCATGATATTACTAATGTTTTTACATTTAATGGAAAGCAAGATGAATCATGAGTCTCAAATATTTGAAGAACCAATAGGACTTGGTGCTAGGTTGTTTTCATTTTTGATCCAAGCTTTATGCGAACTATTTATTGTTTGACCTTTAATTCTTCATGTTCACTGAAAGAACCCTAAATTTAATACCCTAACTAAGTAAGAAATTAGCGGGTAATTAAAATTAATTACTGCATTTCATCAAGCATTATTACAGTTAAGGTTACAAATTGAATTACATTGTGGCATTGCATTTACAATAGCAAATTACATTATGTTTACAAATTTATTTTACAAAAGAGAAAATAAAAAACTCCAGCGTCGAGGTCTTCGGCGTAGGAGCAAATGCGTGTTTCTTCGTTCTTCGCCTGCAATGAGAATTGCCCGTTAGTATCAAACCAAACCTATTTTTCTTAGGTAATTAGATAATTAACAATCCAAGGGAGAATAATTAAAGTTAATTAAAGTTGCCGTCAATGCCCTTGGGCTATTAGGGTCATTGCGAAAACGTCTTAGAGACTCCCCAGACCGTTCCAAGCCGGTCGGCACCTCTCGTCTCGGTGGGCGTCATCATCCGGCAAATTTAAGAAAAATGAGCCCACAACCCTTACCTTAGCCCAAAGCCCATGCATTCTAGCCCATTCATTTCCAGCCCAGCATATGAAATCTTAGCCACAATAGCCCACAAGTTCAAGCCACAGTAAATTCCAGCCCACAAATACATTCGTTGCAATTTCAACCCATAAGTCCAAGCCCACATCACATTTCCAACCAGCCCATCTTAAAGCCACAGTGCCCAGCACATTCTTCAGACCGAAGGTTCTTTGGCACAGGAGAGTAAGACTCAGGGAGGGATAAGACCGAAGCAGCCAGCTGCAGCCAGACAACCCAGCGCCAGCAGGGAGAGGCCAGAAAATATCTCCCCCAGCGTTCCCATAAGCCAACCCATACATTGCATTTGCCCAAGCTCACCAGGGGATAAGCACAGCCAGCGCAGAGACTGGCCACAACCGAAAACACCAGAGCTTCTCCATTCCAGCAAAGAGTGTAGCACCTTCGGCCAGAGGCCAGAAGGTGAGGGATTAGAGCCACGGTTGTGAAGATCAGAAGGAGCCGAAGAAGAGAAGGCAGCGGCAAAGAGGACAAGCCGAGACCAGCGAGGAAGAGGGAACAAGGAGCAAGTCAACGGGACCACTACGAGGCAAGAACTTCCACACCGGCAAAAGTGACAAGCCAACTCTTCTTCCCCGACAGTAACAACATGCAAGTCACCGTGGTCCCCATCGACCCAACTTTCCTTCTTCAGCCCGACAGCCCAACAAGTAGGTTCCTCCGTTCCCTTGTTGCCATTTCTTTCTTCTTTGGGAGCATCCGAGCCAAACCACCCAGAGAAAGGAACCACCACCCTACCGACAGCTACTTCATAGCCACAGACAAACACATCACCCGAACAATAGCATCAGGACTCAAGCCTTAAGGTATACCATCGATTACGGTAGCATAAAGCAAGTGATGAAAAATAGGACTAGCAAATAAAATGCATGAAAGATGAGTAGAGGAAAGGGGGCTAGTGCAGTGGTTATCTCAATGTTGGTTCACCGCCGTCTGACCCCTAGCCCGGTAGCCGACGCAGCCAGGAGCCGTGGGACTTAAGCCACCGCAAGGCCGATCCTCAAGCCATAGGATCACCGGATTAGATCCAGCCATGGGAACTCAAGAATCCTGCAAGCCATCACAAATAGGTGAGGGTAACCTCAAATCCAACCTCAAGGAAGCCAGAAGAAAATAGATCCACCACAAAGGAACCACCGTCCTGGGTCAGATCCGCCCGGATCTAAACTCAATGGAGGCGCCATGGCCGAGAGAGGGGCGCAGCGCGGTGAGGCGACGGGGAACCGGAGGCGAGGCGGCATGGTGAGGAGAGGTGCGGCGAGGAGGCGTGGAGAGGCGCCACGGTGAGGCGCAGTGGAGAGGCGGCGCGGTGAGGAGGCGTGGAGAGGAGGCGCAGTAAGAGGCGGCGGTGGATTCGGTGAGAACGAGCAGAGGCAGGAAGAGGGAGGAGGCGGCGGAGGATTTGAGGGGGAGGAGAAGGGGAAAAGAGAGAGGGAGGCGTCGGTGTAACAGAGAGAGGGAGGCGTCGGTAGGAAGCAGGGGAGGAGTGAAAAGCCGCAACGGGGGAGGAGGCCGAAACCAATGGGCTGCCGTGCATGTGAATAGGGCCGAAAGGCCCGGTAAAATTTAATAACGCCAATTTTTAGAAGCTATTTCTAGTATTTCTTGGTAGCATTTCTTATAAGTATCTGGAAAATAAACCCTACGAAAGCTCCGTACCATGATTAGAGAAGCTGCGCTATTAGAGATAGAATTTAGAGTAGGAGGGGAATTATTTCTCTATTTAACCCCCCCCCTTTTTCTAAAATTAGTATCTGTAAATATTTATTTCAAGTGTAGTATTAATTCTGCAGAATTCGAGCCTTTGCCAGTCAAGGGGACAAATCTGAGTTTCGATTATTCTGAACTACCCTGCGTCTCAGGCAAGCTCATTCTTCGATCATGCACGTAGTTATGTTAAAAATATGTGTATTTCCAGTAAGAATTCTATTTAAATGCATGAAAACCATTGTTTTAAAAAGAAATCAGGAAATGAAGACGTTATGATGTTATGATGAATAAGATGAGAAAAGAAAGAGAAAGAAAGAAATGAGATGAACAGTTGTGGTACTGCTGAGAAGAGCAGCATGCCCACAAGCCGAGATGTATATGGTGGGTAAAGAGGTTCAGGGAAAGGATGCAGAGAGGCTAGGCGGACCTCTTTACATAGGGCTATGATGTAAGGACTTACCCCGTTTTCACTCGGATAGGGGACCGTATTTACCGTGCCAACCAATTTCCCGTTTTGGACGGGCGGAAAATAGTATCCTATTACGTTAATCCAATCCACCACATTGGGTAAGTACTTAGGTGTGAGTAAGAGATGGATGAAGCTCAGAACCAGTAACGCAAGTCTGGAAGTGAGTAAGTCCCAGACGCTATATGCGTTAAGTGGAGTGTTGGGCCGGGAGCCGGTCCAACCAAACACTATTGGAAGTCGGTGGAGCCCAAGTGAGCGACTTGGTACACCGATGAATAATAGTGGGCTGGTGGATATATTAACGTAAGCGGAGAAAAGTTCTGTACTCTGAACTGGATTCCATACCTAAGGCAGTGTGGAAGAACCGAGTTAAGAAGGTTCAGAGCAGCTTTGGGTACAGTGGTACAAGCCTGCGCAGTGCTGATAAAATCATGATTTCATGCCAGTTCACTGGAATGTGGACTACGGAGATCACTCGGGATCGTACCTTACTGGGTGAAAAATAGAAATTATTTGAGAATTAAAAATGCAAGAATGGATATTTTTGTAAGATTAATTTCAGAATTTAGAAGCTAAAATTTGGACTAAGGACATGAGACATATCAGTGCATTCATTGCTATTATGCTTGCTGAGTACCTTGGTACTCACCCTTGCTATTAACCTCCTTTGTTAGACCCTAATCCGCTCGAGGAAGCTTACGAGCCGGATAAAGGGAAAGCAGGTGGCGCCGAGTCAACCGAAGTGAAGGAGAGAGATTACGAGGATCCAAGCGAGGTGGACCCCGCATACTTCGGCTGGGACGAGTAGAAGGCTCAGTGGAGAGGGCGGAGGAGCCCTGGGGTATTAGTTTTACTTTTGTCAATATGGTACCTTTGTAATATCAGATTGTAGGCCATGTGGCCTTTGCTGTAATAAAATCTACAGTATCTATGTTATTGTTCCGATGCGCAACTCTGGTAAAGGTTTACCATTTGCCGGAGCAGTGTTCTACTGATCAGGCAAATAGTAACCCGTTTGTCCCATGCGGTTATCCGGCTCTGAGAGGATAATAATGCGTGGGGCGTCACATTCACCCTGAAAATTGATTACTGCTGACCGTGGTGTCGCATTCACTTCTAATGTTCTTCCCCCTTTCTGGTTCCTTTTAGCTTGGGGGTCCCTTATCTCTTCCTTGGGGCTTATACGTGCTAATATGTCAGGTAAACAGAGGAACAAATTGATGATTGTGAGACAGAATAGACAAATTACAATTTTATGCACTAACTTATTTGTACCTTTTGATTTGTCTCAGAGAGCACCAGAAAAACCATGCTTGAACCATCTGAATTGCCAGAGCAGTCTTGTTCCAAATGTGAAATACATAAGGTTTCACAGTACATATTCAGAATCTGAATACACATTCACAGTCCAGATTTTCACAGTACACATTCAGAATCTGAATACACATTGCACCCAAACATTCAATCTCAGTATACAATCAAAAATCTCAATACACATACACAACCTCAACTAGCAATCTCAAAATGCAATCATTGTGAGGGAAGCCACCGGGGCTGGAGACGTCCCTCCGCCAGGTCTGTGGCGAAGCGGCGCTGGTGATGGACGACGTGCAACGGCCAGGGTTGTAGGGGGAAGAGCCCGGGAGGTAGGCGGTGGCGCTCCAACGGGGCGGGCTCGCGTGGGGGAGGAACCCGGGGAGGTCGGCGGCGCTCGGGGAGGTGCTCCATGGGGGCGTCGCCCAAGGGCCGGGGAGGGAGCCGGTGGCCGGGGAAGGTGCCGCCAGGGGGGAGGGCGGCGCCGGGGATGGAGCCAGCCGGTGGAGCGCGGAGGAGGGCAGCGGCAGGGGCCGGGGAAGGCGCCGCCAGGGGGTAGGGCGGCGCCGGGGAGGGAGCCATCCGGGGGAGCGCTGAGGGAGCCGGCCGGTGGAGCGCGGAGGAGGGCAGCGGCGTGGGCCAGGGAAGGTGCCGCCATGGGGGAGGGCGGCGCCGGGGAGGGAGCCAGCCGGGGGAGCGCCGAGGGAGCCGGCCGGTGGAGCGCGGAGGAGGGCAGCGTTGGGTGAGCGCCGTCGGAGGGCCGCAGCCGCGGCCGCTACGAAGCCGCCGTCGCCTAACCCTAACCCTAGCATGCGGCAGCGAATGGTGCGGGGGCGATTGGGAACGGCGCGGGGAGAAGAATGAAGGATGCGAGGCAGACGGGGAGGCGTGGGGCCGACAAAAATCTACCGAACCGGTAGGGAGTTTTTTGCAAAAACGTTTAAGTGGCTTGGATGCTTCCACCTTCAAAGATTCAGGCCGTTTGAGGTACATCCGATGGTCCAAATCCAGAGTTCACATGTTAGCACCGAATAGTGCATTAGCACTGGATACGTTCCCACATATATATATATATATATATATATATATATATATATATATATATATATATATATATATATATATCTCACATACACGCTGCACATACATGTGTCTCAGTGTCTGCATGCACAGCAACAGCGCGCCTGGATCCATTTTAGTATGCGGTGCAGTACCAATGCTCTTGTAGCTAGTGCTACTGGACCACAGGCGCAACCATATGCAACTGAGTACGTAGTACTGTATAATACAGATCTAGCTTGACGGCATGCATGAATGCAACGTACATACGTACGTATATACACACACTGTTCACTGAGGCAGTCGGTACACGTACGACATCCGCCACGCGCCCATTGCATGCATTAACTAACCTTCGTATCTTACGACTGACCTAAGTACCAATAGGGTTTTGATAATCATTATCTGGATAGAATCAATTCAAAAATTATTCAAATTTGTAATCTTTTGATTTGCCTCACAATTTATGCTCTGGCTTTGGCTTTAGTGTCCTTTTCAGCGAGTTCATCTTCTTCGCGTGAGGTTAGGGCTCGGACGACGTTTCTCCGGTGAGGTTTGCCCTTTTTAAATATAATATAACAATAATTATAAGATATTCTAAAATGAGTTCCATAAAAATTTCATCAAAATCCACTCTTTATAACATAATTTATGTATATAGTCCTTGCAAATATGAGAAGGTTATATAGAAAAATAAAAGGCTCCGATAAATTTTTTTCTACCGTATTGTATTGAAGTATTTTAGAATTAATATTTAAGTATACCGTAAGTGATAAAGAGATATACCATGTTCGTTTAAGTAGTACATTGAAAGTGAGAGTATGTATTCTCGCGAGTACGAAAAAGCTTCATACACACACGGTAAGTGCTATTCTGCTCCTACGTGTTCTGTGTGCACAGTTTTGCACCCCGGAAAGTTATCATTGGCTGTGAGGAAAGTTACCACCGGTTGTGTACTGTAAGCGTTCGGCAGCAACTTCACTCGCTACCGATGGTAACTTCATTTAGAAACGTCAGTAACTTTCCAGCACTGTGAAGGTTTGGCAATAACTTCATTTAAAACCAATGGTAATTTCATTCAGAAACGTCAGTAATTTCCCCGTATATTTTACACATGTGCGCTGGTTAGTAATTATATATATATATATATATATATATATATATATATATATATATATATATATATATATATATATATATATATATATATATATATATATATGTGTGTGTGTGTGTGTGTGTGTGTGTGTGGGGGGGGGGGGATGTGCGTACGACCCCATATACTATACATACATGCGCGCAGGGGTACGTACAAGTGTAAAGACGAATACTGTCTAATTGTCTATGTACCTCTTCTTGTCATTTAGATATAGGTTAAAGATAACTTTTACAATAACTTGTCACTTAAGTTATTTCTTTAGAACACCACAATCTTTTGATTCTTTCGTGAAAGAATGTATTTGTTAGAAACGTGGACTCATACCATTAATGGTGTTTTCTGTTGTATCTGTGTTGTTGGTTGAAATGCTTGGCTCGTCTCTTCACCAAGAGACAATCTCTACTCTACGCTAACAAAAATCCTATCTATGGCAGGACAAAGCGATAGGTAACATCACGTCTTTGTACGTGCCCTGCATTAGTATATCTTCGAGTCATTTGTTTGCGCGTTGAGCAGCTAGCTTGCCGTTTGGAGATCGACACGCATATATACATGCTTATCTGAATGCCATATGGTCGAATTGAAATGCATGCCAAACTGACGACGTACTGGCTAGCTAGCTTCTTCAAGTGCCATTCAAAAATTACAGCCACGAACTAGCTAGACGCGTTTATCACCTCGACTCTGGCTTGTCATTTTCGATCTACCCTTATTAATTACCACGCGTTTTTTTTTTATCTTGCACCGTTATGCACAATCTTTGTGTATAGCCTGTTGTTTTCCTTCGAAACTGGTGGTTTTTGACTTTTGCTACAGTACCTAACTTTTAAACGGAGTATTTTTTCAAGACAAAGTCTACAAGTTAAACGATGTACACGTTAAAAGCTCAACATCTGTAACATCCAAAATTGTAAGTGAGTATATCTCTCCTTAATCTGTACCGTAAATAGTCAAAATTTAAAAATTTCAACTAAAAATCATAAGCTGTAGCTGTTGCTAAACAGGCCATATTCACGCGAGGATGCTGACGGATCGTCGTGCTAGCTAAAGCTGCAGGGACCACCGTGAACGTTTGAAACTGAAGGCTAGCTAGCTCGCTGTTGCTTAATTTTCACCATGGTGCGGACGTGCAGTGTTGGATCTATCAATCTTCTGTGCGCCGTCGCCATTGCAGACCTGGCGGCCGGCCACTTGTTTGATCTTTCGTCTCACGACTGAGCAACTAAGGCCGGGATAAACTCTCTCGATCGGTCGGCGGCTGTTTCCTGGCCAGACTTTGTCTTAATAATTAACCAGCCTAGAGAAATTGGAATGGGTTGCTAGCCGCAGAAGGACGCTTTCTGGCTCGTTTTGGTTTGAGTTTCTGGGTTCTGGCTTATTTTGCACTATTCAAAAATTTCGTCATTTTCTATACTTTTAGCTTTTTTGAGCTTTTTTGCAGGTTCTTTTTTCTCGTATTTATTTGCATTATACGTGATGGGCTAACATGTTTTATCTATTTTATTTTTTAAAATTTAATTATGCTAAATAAGTCTCTGTCAGCTACGGTGTTTTTTCAGCCAGCTACAGTGTTTTTCAGCTATAAGCCACTCAAAATAGCTCTTTTGAGCAGGGTTGTTACAGAGAGTTGTGACCTCTAACAGAATAATACCGTAGTAGCTATTATCTTTTTTAAAGATATTTAATTAAAATAAAATAAAAAAAAGGAAAATAAAAAATACTTTTATATTTTTACGGTTAATATAAAAAGAAAAAAGATAATATGTTCCAAACGATTTATAAATTTTAGAAACCAGAAGACAGAAGCCCGTCTCTGTTTGCTGTTTAGAAGGGCCTAAATCGTTAAGCAGGCATTTCAGCTTGTAGTACCCTATTTCATAATGGGAGCCCTGCATGCATCGATTTCACAAGCAACAGCAAACAGTCAGCCAGTAGCAGATCTCACGATCAATTCTACCAGTACTAGCTAGCTTTTTCTTCCTAAACGAGAGATCGATCGATGGGCTAGCTAGCCGTTTGCTGCCAGAACTCTCCCTCCATTGGCAGCTCGAGCTCGACTACTTACAGCCAGCCGCTATCGCGCGACGGCGACGGCCATGTATATATCCGCGCGAGATCTTTACGAGCTAGCTACTCCTATATATAATATAAAGAGGTTGGTCAACTTGATCACCATCGCACACGCAGCAAGCAGACGTCAAGAAAAGAGCCTACCTAGCTGACAGGTTCATTTCATTCGTAATGCAGTGCATGTGGTGCAATTCACAAGAGATCTCCATCTTTTGTCACAGAGATCCTCTATAAAAATTGCGAGGTGTGCTTCACTTCTGTGCTCTCGGAAAATCTAGACTATTTTTTCTAATTTCGTCGTAAATAATCCCAACCTGATCATCTGTGATATGAACCAAATACTGTTGGACCGAAATGGCGACAGAGGGGGGGAGGGGAATGGCGCTCAATTAAAAATTATACTCCTCCCCAAATCCAAGAACAAACTTCTCCGATAGCAATGAGTGCTATGAAGAAGTAAGAATCAGCTGTCAACTGGAACCAACTCACAGGATAAAAACACCTTCAATAGCTATTGGAAGCTATGAACAAAAACTCTCCTTCACAAGCAAAGAGGCTATGAAACTAATGCTAGCACACTTGGAAAACCCTTCACTACAGAGGAGGAACCCTAACACTAAATACCAGAAAGAACTACAACCATCTGAGCCAAAATAAAATGGGCCGGCCTTTGGGTTCAGACAGCAGACTCGCTGATTTTCAGTTTTCAGATTTTGGAGCTTCCCTTTACTTGCCCAAAACAAGAGAAAAGGATGAATAAATTAAATCCCTTCAAGGCAAGACTTCAGAGACCTATTCCAAATACTTTTGAGGGACCAAATAACCTGAAAAACCAACTGAACACATGGAATTTCAGATTATGCCCAAAACCTGAAAAATACAGGGAGCTGAACTAAAAACTCAAAATTCTCCCAAACCCTTGATCCTTTGGCACTGAAACTCTGGGATATGAGAGCAATAGCAAGAAGAACTCTTAGGCCAAAAAACACCTCAAACCAAGAAAGGAAACAAGAATATGAGCCAAACCCTAGAAATGACAGAAACTGAAAGACTTCAGAGAGGAGCTCAAACAAATCCAAATTACTCCTTCCACAGAGATCTTTTGCACATGAGATTTTAGGGTAGATGAGCAATATCTAGGGGATCCCTCAGACCAAATCTCAAGTCAGATTGAGGAGTAAAAATAGTTTTACCCTAAAACCCTAGAACTGGCAGATATGAGCAGAGAAGGCCAAACACAGAAATCAGAGATTAAAACGATGTTTGCTCTAGGGAAACTCGATCAAATGATCTTGAAGCACTAACCCATCACAGAGCAACCCATTTTGGCCAATCCCAGCAGGCAAGAACTCGAAAATCCAAAAGTCAAGAATTCACCAAATGGAGGTATCGAAGAACAGAGAAGATGAACAGAATGAAACTTCAGATTTTCATTGATTGCATCAAGAAGAAATACAAGGAGTCACGATACGCATGTACATTAGCACCAGGAATGATTATATGACTCTCCACTCAATCCACTCCCTCTCCCTCAACCATGAATGCTTGGAGTGGATGAACACAACTCTTGTTCTATCACCTAGAACACATCGTAGGGGACAGAGGGAGCACCAGACTCTGCCTCTCCAACCACTAAAGACTAAAGGAAAACCAACTCCTAAAGCCTCTTTTGACTAGAGCTAACCCTAATTCCCTCCAAAATGCCCAAGTGGGCATGCAGCCCCTCAATCCTATTTATAGCCTCATGGCTAACGGGTCTCCGCCCCGTTACGCCCGCTAAATCCAATGGAGCCCGCTCCCGCTTGTGCAGTCTTGCGAAATTCCCGTTTCGCCCCTCCTGCACCTTCCGGGAAGCTTCCGCGCTCCTTGCCTCGCACGCCTCGCAACCACCTCGAGTCCACGTCGTCTTCGACACATCCTGACCGTTCTGACCTCAGCGCCACCTGCGCCTAGTCCGGTCCACCGTGTCTCGCCACGACTCCGCCTCGATGTTCTGCAGACACACGGACAAGAAACACATCAAATAGCACCGCTCGATACATGAAAGCGTAAATAGCATAAGCACATCATACTTACTCATGCCGAAGTCCAAACCTGTCGAATCATCTGAATATGCAACCTAATCCCATACGACCAGGAATGACCAAACCTGACCGAGTCCGTCGCACCACGCAACGACATGGTCCAAACCACTCAAACCAAACTTGACTAAACTAAACCAATGTCAATTACTCATCATCCACATGTGATCACTTCCACATGGTTCATCAATCTCCCCCTTGATGAGTATATTGACAAACCCCGAAAAAGCGCAAAGAAGAGTTTGAGTTTGAAGAATTCAACATGGTCCAAAGAAAGAAGTGAAGCTAATGACCATGTCGACACAAAGATCACTAGAGCAACAAATGAAAGAGCAAATTGTTCTCCAAAGCTCTAAAATGATCTCAACTGGCTTTTTCTTCTCTATTCTCCCCCTTTTGGCAATAAACACATCAAGGATGCAAAAGAGAGAATATGACCATGTCAATGGATGAAATGGCTGAAGGTTGATTATTCTAAGCATTTAGAGCCATGAGAATTATCCATAATGACCAACAAGTACGACACCAAGCCATAACTCAAGAAAACGCTACCTAGATCATGACAACATATATATAAGCTAGCTAGAGCATATGGATGACAATCTGAAAATGAAGTGCATTATGTGAGCAAGTCAAGTCATCAATGAGCAAAGTCCAGCTAGAGATATCCAAGGATGATGCAGGCCATGTCAATAAGCTAAACGGAGCTAAGAAGCTCAAATTGAGACCAAATAGAATGCTATATGCTCAAGAATGAAACATTGGTTAACGTACTGGGTTCTTGTTGTAGCTTAAGCAAATTGAGCACAAATGACATATTTTCTTTTGAAATGCATGGTTGTTGCCAACCAGATTTTTGTTTTATCATGTGCTAGATCTCAAGCCTTATGCGACCACTCCAAGCGAGAAGCTTAAGAAGATAGTCTAGGTCATCCAAAACTCCCCCTAAGTTCATGCCAAGTGCAATGGCAAGCCGTCTCATAGGAGAGAATTGGTGAAATCAGTTTTTTCGCACAAAAGAGATCTTTTTGCATTTTAATACGTTGTACTAACTCATGCATCATCAAGAGACTAAAATAGCTCAATCTAAGGCTTAATAGAGATTCAACGCTCAACCTAGCCTATTTGACATGGCATGTATCATAAAGGGATCGCTAAAGCAAGACTAGACTCAAATGTGATCATGACAAGTTTTAATTTAAGTGAAGCAATTTTAATTTACTTATCATGGCAAACGCTAGTCTACACATATGAAGGCATGATAAATCTAGCGCATAAAGCACAAATCATGGCAAGGTGTAGATCATTGTAAGCATGTCATAACAGGATAATAATCAAGACTCAATGCAGCTATATTATAATGCTAAATGATGAAGATGCAGAAAATCCAGCCCCCCCTCAACATTAGGTGCAGCTTTTAGATCAAGTTGAGTTATGTCAATATTAAGCTCCAGAAGCTCCCAAATGAACTCCCCCTGAACCAAAGCAATAAAATCGAGAAGCTGGCAAGAAAACAGCAAACAGGCAGTCCTTAAAGCATAGATAAGATATAGAGGCAACTATGGCTCAGACTGACCCTCATCTACCCCATGTGACTCTAGGACGATCAGCTGACCGTAAAACACACACTAGAGAGCAAACACGTACCCTGTCTACCCGAGGGTGGCCCAACCCTCGCTAGAACTTACAAGAAGTGAGTGAGCTCAATCTAGTGAGAAGAGAAACAGCTAATCCTGGAAGCACAAGATAAGAGTAAGAGTCTGAACAGCTAGACAGGAAAACCACTCTAACCTATGCTAGAAGGACTAAACTCAATGCACCCGTAATGCAATGCAATCAGAAGGAAGTAAGAGCATAATCAATATAGTAAAGCAGTCAAGCATAAACTCCCCCTCACAGCAGCCCATAAGGACAAACTACCCCAAGCTCTCCCCGCAGAGCTGAAAACCTCGAACTATCCAATGGCTTGGTGAAGATATCAGCCAACTGGTGGTCACTCTCCACAAACTGGAGCACTATGTCACCCTTCTCTACATGGTCTCTAAGGAAGTGATAGCGAATATCAATATGCTTGGTCCGGGAGTGCTGTACTGGATTTTAGCAATGTTAATCGCAGAAGTGTTATCACAAAAGAGTGGAACACTGTCAATAGACAACCCAAAGTCCCGCAGGGTCGAGACCATCCAAAGCACCTGGCTGCAGCAACTGGCGGCAGCTACGTACTCGGCCTCTGCAGTGGACTGTGCAACACCGGACTGCTTCCTAGAGGACCAGGAAACGAGAGAAGTGCCAATGAATTGGCAAGTGCCAGATGTGCTCTTCCTATCTATCCTACAGCCGGCAAAGTCTGCATCCGAGAAGGCTCTCAAGGAAAGACAAGAAGAGGAAGAGTACCAGATACCATAGTCAATGGTAGCTCGAAGGTACCGAAGAATGCGTTTCACCGCCTGGCGGTGAGATACGCGAGGAGAAGCCTGAAACCGGGCACAAAAACACACAGCAAAGTGTATGTCCGGTCTCGAGGCAGTGAGGTACAAGAGGGAGCCGATCATACTCCTATACTCCTTCTGATCAACAGACTCACCATCCTCATCTGGGTCGAGTGAAGCTGAGGTAGCCATCGGAGTAGACACCGGCTTACCATCACTCATATCGAAGCGCTTCAGGAGGTCTCGAGTGTACTTGCCCTGATGCAAGAATGTACCCTCCCGAGTCTGCTTAATTTGGAAGCCAAGGAAGAAACTCAACTCGCCCATCATGCTCATCTCAAACTCCGAGCTCATGACATCGGAAAACTGGGAAACGAGAGCATGCGAGGAGCCGCCAAAGATGATGTCGTCCACATAGATCAGTGCCATGCCGGCGGATGAACAAGGTCTTGTCTACTTTACCCATCTCAAAACCATGACTCAACAAGTAGGACTTAAGCCTCTCATACCAAGCTCTCGGGGCCTGCTTAAGTCCATACAAAGCTTTAGAAAGCTTAAATACATGGTTAGGGTATTTGGGGTTTTCGAAACCAGGAGGCTGTCTGACATAGACTTCTTCCTCAATGAAGCCATTAAGGAAGGCACTCTTGACGTCCATCTGGTACAACTTGAAACCTTTAGAAGCTGCAAAGGCAAGCAGGATTCTAATGGCCTCAAGTCGAGCTACAGGGGCAAAGGTCTCCTTGAAATCCAGACCCTCAACCTGGGAGAACCCCTGAGCTACCAGTCTAGCCTTGTTTCGAATAACCACTCCATCCTCACTCTGCTTGTTCTTGAACACCCACTTAGTCCCAATGACATTGTGACCTCGCGGGGGCTCGACAAGCGACCAGACCTTGTTTCTCTCGAAGTTTTCTAGCTCCTCATGCATGGCATTGACCCAAGACTCGTCGAAAAGAGCATGAGAAACATCTTTGGGCTCGAATGAGGCAACAAAGGCAGAATGGAGACAGAATTGAGACATGCCAGATTTTGAGCGTGTGACTCGCTCAAAGAGGTCTCCAATCATCTGCTCGGAAGGATGTCTTTTCTGGATATGTCGAGGAGGTTCAGGATGAGATGAAGAAGTGGCCTCTACCTCGTGAGCTGATGAGGTAGGAACAGAGCCACTAGCTCCAGAAGAAGCAGAGGGCATGGGCTGATCTCTCTGAGGTGCGGTGGAAGAAGGCACCTCAAGGGGTGGATGAGGGACTGGATCAGGTAGACAACCCTCATCTCCATCATCCTCATCATCCACGAAGATGGGCTCGGACTGCTCTAAAGAACCTGAGATATCGGGCCTAGTCCCCGGACTGGCCTCGTCGAAGGTCACCTCACAGGTCTCTGCCAACTTGCTAGACTCACAGTTCCAAACCCGATAAGCCCGCGAAGAAGACGAGTAACCTAGAAAGATACCATCACAAGAGCGTGACTCGAACTTGTCTAGGTTCCCGGACTTCAAAATAAAGCACTTGCAACCAAACACACGAAAATGAGAGACGCTGGGCTTTCGCCCATATCTCAACTTGTAGGAAGTGCGGTGCAAGTGAGCCCGAAGAAAAACTCGATTAGAAACATGGCAAGCGGTAGCTATAGCCTCAGCCCAAAACTTCCGCGGTGTAGAGTACTCATCAAGCATCGTCCTGGCCATCTCGACCAAGGTACGGTTCTTCCTCTCCACGACGCCATTTTGCTGTGGGACGTGCGGAGAAGAGAACTGGTGCTCTACACCCGTCTCATCGCAGAACCTCTCAAAGTAGGAATTCTTGAACTCCGTGCCATTGTCACTGCGGATCGCTCTCAAGGCACCCGGAAGCTCAACAGAAAGCCTACTAAACAAGCCTCGGAAATGGGTAAACGTCTCATCCTTCGAGGCTAAGAAAAACACCCAAGAGAACCTCGAATAGTCATCGACCACGACAAGGACATACCACTTCCCTCCGGCTGACTGCACTCGAGCTGGTCCAACAGTGTCCATATGGAGCAGCTGTCCCGGTGCATCGGTCATGGTCACAGTGACGGGAGGATGTGAAGCGGCAACCATCTTGCCGTGCCGGCAAGGAGAGCAAACAAGATCTTTGACCATCTTGAGCTTCGGCAGACCACGAATGAGATCGTGGCCGCTAATTCGGGTCAAATGGTCAAATCCTATATGACCAAGTCTCATATGCCAGAAAGTCAAGTCACGGGACTCAGCAGCAACTAAACACCGGAGAGGATCACCAAAAGACTCAAAAAAATCAGCACGAAAGATCCTCCCAAAACGAGAAATCCCGCAAACAAGACTACCCGAAGAATCAAGAATTTTGCAAGCATTTTTCTTAAAGCTCACCTCGAAACCGTCATCGGTAAGCTGAGAGACAGAAAGCAAATTGTACTGCAGCTTACTAACCAAGGCAACATCCTTAAGAATAAAAGAAGCATTAATGCGCACAGTATCTTTGGCGATGACGCGCCCAGACGAAGCGTCTCCGAAGGTGATCGTCTCATCACCTGGAGCGCGGGCTAGGGAGGAGAACCAACGGGAGTCTCCGGTCATATGACGAGAACAACCGGAGTCTACAAGCCAAACTTTCTCCTTCCCTACCCGGTGAACCCGAGTCAAACAGAGAGTAAAGTCTCAGTACTGGGATAAATCAAGAGTGATTTTGGCACCCAATACTGAGTAACACGTGGAGCAGATGAAGTAGTCAAACACGACTGACCTCTATCTACCCTACGCTCTCCATGACTCAAAGAAGCAGAAGGTCTATGAGCAGACCTGAAGCTGTTGCGGGGTCCGACTGCTATGGGAGAACGAGTCAGAACACTGGCAACACGCTGATCACGCCGCGGGTAGCTATCTCGACGGGGAAACCGAGATCTACCCTCAGGACGGCGGAAGACACGACCAGAGGCAGCATGAGGACGGAAAACAGAAAACTCGGAAAAACCAAGTCCTCTATGCTGCCCAAACTCCGCAACAGGAGCAAACCTAGACCTCGCGTTGGTCTTAGGTGCACTCAGGATCTGGGGCTGACCCTGAATACCCCTAAGAGACTCAACACGGTCTCTACGCGCGATCTTGGCGCGCCTGAAACATCTCTCGATCGAGTGTCCATCCTTTTGACAGAAAGTGCAATGATACTTCGCCTTCTGAGAGGTAGAAGTAGCATGATATGGCTTTGCCTTCTGAGAGGCCGAAGCTACGGGTGAAGTCACCTTTCTGGCAGAGATCCCTTGGACAAAGCCCGCTGACTTAAACTTAACCTCATCGGATCTGGGCTCAACCTCGATCACACCTCCTACTATGGGTCTAAGAATAGCAGGTGGATGCTTCCTCATGTCCTCATAGAAATCATATCCTAGACCCTGATTGAACTTGCAAATCTTGGATTGGTCTAGAATAAGATTGAGCTTTTTCTTGCCGCCTACAAATCTCTCGAGAGTGTTCATAAGATACTGACACTCCCGGAAGAGAGAGGTGCAAGAAGAGCAGGGAGAAGAGGGAACAGCAGGGGGTAAGGGAGCAGATGAAGAACCAGCAGTAGAGGAACGAATGGCTTGTGCACGCACAGCCGACTCAGAATGGATAATCCTACTGCTAGCAGGTTGGTTTGCGTTGCTAGGCGTCTCTACCTTACCCTCGGGCTTCTCCCCCTCCTCAGCAATCACATCACAACAAGATTGTGGCTTCTCTAGTAAGTCCTTAGTTAGCTTCACACATTTTTCATCCAAAGCAATCAAGTCAATTTTTAGTTGTTCACAATTTTTGCATGGTGAGCTAACAGGGTCCTTAGAAGCATAATTAGCCAGTTTCTTATTGTGATCAATCATTTCTTTAAACTGCTTGAAAACAGATTCAAGTTCAGCAGTTAATCTAGGACAATTTGAGCATGAAGGAACTGGCTCACACAACCAAGCATACAACTCAGATATTTTGTCATCTGCCCGTTTTAGGTTCATCTTCAAGTTATTGCAATTTTCACAAGACTCGGGCAGATCAAGCAACATGGTATAAAGACCTCTAAAAGCATTGTCCTTATCCTCACATGAGGTGCAAGCACTAGTCTCAACAGGAGCAGATGAAATAGGAGTAATCCTACTCATCTCTAGTTCAGCCAACAGACTAATGTTCTCCACCTTAACAGTATCAAGCTCATAGGACAGACTATCATGCGAAGTCCTTAATTTTTCCATATCAACCAGCAAAGCAGAGCATGTATCACAATCACTAGGAGGATCAGATGTAATAGCAATAATCTCTAGTGACAATCTATCTATTTCCTTCTCTAACTCGGCACACCTAGCCTTAGCTCTAGCATGAAAACCACCTAGCTTAAGAAAAGCATGATTAAGCTGGTCATAAGAAGGGAGTACCTCATCCGAGTCGGAGTACAACTCGCTGTCGCTGAGTTCGCCCTCGAGGGCCATGAAGCACATACCAGAGAAGTCGTCGTCGCCATCCTTGGGCTCTTGGTCACCCGTCCCGTCGTCGTCGCTCCATCCCTCCACCTCGCTGAGGTCGAGGTCGTCGAAGGCAGTGAGGACGCGGTGGAAGAGCTTCTTGGCCTTCCCGAAGTTGCGGAACTTCTTCTTGCCTTGAGCAGGTGCTGAGGGCTTTGTGTTGCGGTTCTTGTCGGTGTAGTCGTTCTTGCCCGAACCGCCGTAGTCACCTTTACCCTTCCCAAGCTTGGGGCAGTTTGCTCGGATGTGGTTGGGGCCACCACACTCGAAGCAAATCACGGGTCCTCCTCTCTTTCTGTCCCTCCTCCCTTTGTAAGCATGGGAGAATCTTCGAGCAAGGAGGGCAAGCTGCTCATCCGCAAGCTGCTCTAACTGATCATCAGTTATGTCACAGAGAGCAGCAAGGGAGAATCCGCAAGAAGACTCAGAAGAGAGACCAGAAGCTGAACTGGGATCCGTGACTAGAGCCATCGACTGTGACTTCGACCTACGAGAGACAACGTCAATCTCGTGAGTCTTGAGGCGCGAGTACAGCGCGTCAAGAGTCAAGGTCGAGAGGTCTGTCGTGTCTTTGATGGTGGTCACTTTCATCTCCCAAACACGCAAATCAAAAGCAGTGAGCATCTGACGAGCGTTGTCCGAGTCGGGGTATGTGAGACCGACCGCTCGGAGGTTGCTCAAGATCTTGTGAAAACGCGCAAAGCACTCATCTAACGACTCACCAGCAAGCATCTCAAACTTGTTATACTCCCGCTTGAACTGGTCCTGTCGCACCGTCTTAATCTGGGTGGTGCCCTCATGGTATGCATCGAGGGTCTGCCAGATATCGAAGGCGGACGAGAGATAAGAGATGCGGTCAAACTCACTACGACTCAGGCCCTGGATAATGATGTTCCTTGCCTTAGCATTTGCCTCAACATCAGCCATGTTCCCGGCATTGATGTTCTCATCGGCAGGAACAACAAACCGGACTTTGACCTTGCGCCAGATGGTGTACCCTTGAGACCGGTTAAGATCTATTAAAAAGAGCTAACCGGCTCTGATACCAATTGTTGGACCGAAACGGCGACAGAGGGGGGGATGGCGCTCAATTAAAAATTATACTCCTCCCCAAATCCAAGAACAAACTTCTCCGATAGCAATGAGTGCTATGAAGAAGTAAGAATCAGCTGTCAACTGGAACCAACTCACAGGATAAAAACACCTTCAATAGCTATTGGAAGCTATGAACAAAAACTCTCCTTCACAAGCAAAGAGGCTATGAAACTAATGCTAGCACACTTGGAAAACCCTTCACTACAGAGGAGGAACCCTAACACTAAATACCAGAAAGAACTACAACCATCTGAGCCAAAATAAAATGGGCCGGCCTTTGGGTTCAGACAGCAGACTCGCTGATTTTCAGTTTTCAGATTTTGGAGCTTCCCTTTACTTGCCCAAAACAAGAGAAAAGGATGAATAAATTAAATCCCTTCAAGGCAAGACTTCAGAGACCTATTCCAAATACTTTTGAGGGACCAAATAACCTGAAAAACCAACTGAACACATGGAATTTCAGATTATGCCCAAAACCTGAAAAATACAGGGAGCTGAACTAAAAACTCAAAATTCTCCCAAACCCTTGATCCTTTGGCACTGAAACTCTGGGGATATGAGAGCAATAGCAAGAAGAACTCTTAGGCCAAAAAACACCTCAAACCAAGAAAGGAAACAAGAATATGAGCCAAACCCTAGAAATGACAGAAACTGAAAGACTTCAGAGAGGAGCTCAAACAAATCCAAATTACTCCTTCCACAGAGATCTTTTGCACATGAGATTTTAGGGTAGATGAGCAATATCTAGGGGATCCCTCAGACCAAATCTCAAGTCAGATTGAGGAGTAAAAATAGTTTTACCCTAAAACCCTAGAACTGGCAGATATGAGCAGAGAAGGCCAAAAACAGAAATCAGAGATTAAAACGATGTTTGCTCTAGGGAAACTCGATCAAATGATCTTGAAGCACTAACCCATCACAGAGCAACCCATTTTGGCCAATCCCAGCAGGCAAGAACTCGAAAATCCAAAAGTCAAGAATTCACCAAATGGAGGTATCGAAGAACAGAGAAGATGAACAGAATGAAACTTCAGATTTTCATTGATTGCATCAAGAAGAAATACAAGGAGTCACGATACGCATGTACATTAGCACCAGGAATGATTATATGACTCTCCACTCAATCCACTCCCTCTCCCTCAACCATGAATGCTTGGAGTGGATGAACACAACTCTTGTTCTATCACCTAGAACACATCGTAGGGGACAGAGGGAGCACCAGACTCTGCCTCTCCAACCACTAAAGACTAAAGGAAAACCAACTCCTAAAGCCTCTTTTGACTAGAGCTAACCCTAATTCCCTCCAAAATGCCCAAGTGGGCATGCAGCCCCTCAATCCTATTTATAGCCTCATGGCTAACGGGTCTCCGCCCCGTTACGCCCGCTAAATCCAACGGAGCCCGCTCCCGCTTGTGCAGTCTTGCGAAATTCCCGTTTCGCCCCTCCTGCACCTTCCGGGAAGCTTCCGCGCTCCTTGCCTCGCACGCCTCGCAACCACCTCGAGTCCACGTCGTCTTCGACACATCCTGACCGTTCTGACCTCAGCGCCACCTGCGCCTAGTCCGGTCCACCGTGTCTCGCCACGACTCCGCCTCGATGTTCTGCAGACACACGGACAAGAAACACATCAAATAGCACCGCTCGATACATGAAAGCGTAAATAGCATAAGCACATCATACTTACTCATGCCGAAGTCCAAACCTGTCGAATCATCTGAATATGCAACCTAATCCCATACGACCAGGAATGACCAAACCTGACCGAGTCCGTCGCACCACGCAACGACATGGTCCAAACCACTCAAACCAAACTCGACTAAACTAAACCAATGTCAATTACTCATCATCCACATGTGATCACTTCCACATGGTTCATCAAATACATCTAAATCATCCGAGGATACTTTATCAGCAGGATTAATTACAGGATAGTATGACCTAGTCCTCCCATAGTGAAGCATCCAATCCAAAATCTGTGTAGCATGACACACTTTGATCAGTTTCTGTGTCACCTCCTCTCTGCAATTACGACAAGATTCACATCAACGAATTCAGTTTTTTTACGGGACAATAGCGACTTCTTTTCCATCTCTCTCTCTCTCTCTCTCTCTCAATAAAACAGTAGAAAGCTCGATCGTTTTGGCTGCGGTCCATGCACAGTAAAGAGGGAAAATCGTTGCTACAGTACTTGTCATCGCAACCCACTCGATTAATTCACCACCACAAGACAAGAACTGGTCAGGAACCTATCGCAACTGATTTTCAGATCATTCCTAGCTAGCTACAAGATGGCTCGACCATATGCATGCTTATTACTAGCTAGTCAACTAGATCGATCTTGAGCTAGCTAGCTGCTTGATGATAGATATACTTTTGTTCATGTGTTCAACTGATTGGGGGAAAATACTAGTTTAGCAAGGATGCATACATGGGTCCTTATAATTAGCATAGGTGACCTTGGATTCCAGGATCTACTTGTCATGCATGGACAAGCTGCAAATACTTGATTCGTTCTCCAACAAAAAGGGAAACAACTTTTAGCTTAGCGCGGTACTTCTTCGGTACCGTTGTGACGATCGAGGAACCACACATAGGTAAGAGCAACTCCAGCAGTAGCCCTCAAAACAGGGCCCCTACTTTTTATTTGAGAGCTCTCCCTACTTTTGAGGGCTCTGTTTTTTAGGCTACACTCCAGCAGGAGCCCTCAAAACAGGACCCTCAAATTCATTCTTAGAGGGGATGACACATAGGACCCACCCTCATCCTCATCCTACTTTTGAGGGCCGAGGGGCAAAAAACTCACTCCAGCAGGGCCCCTACTTGAGCCCTCAAAAGTAGGGGCTCCCTCCAGACCCCCCAGGAATGAGGGCTCGAGGGGGAGATTTGAGGGCCCCCTACTTTTGAGGGCTCAAGTAGGGGCCCTGTTGGAGTGAGTTTTTTGCCCCTCGGCCCTCAAAAGTAGGATGAGGGCTCAAGTAGGGGTCCTGCTGGAGTTGCTCTAAGAACGTGCTAGCATTTTAATTTCAGATTTTTGATTTTTCTCTCTCTTATTTTTTATATTATCTGTAAAGATATAATGATATATTTTTATTTTTTTATTTATTTTTCTTCAATGGAATGATTTAGAAAAAAAATCAACAACTGTTATCGTACATTTCAGTCAAAAGCCAACCACCGAAAGCTAAAATCTTCAAAAAAAAAAGCCAAAATGAACGCCCTTTACCCACAGCTTAATTAGTATAGTACAAACTAAGAGGTACGTACGTGCTTGTAGATTTGTGCTTCTTGCAAGCGTGGTAGTGTTCTCTGGACCATGATCTTAACTTCATTTCCCATGTACAAATTTAGGGCATATTGCTTGGAACGCATTAATTAATTTGATTAATGTTTAGGAAGCAAAACAAACCCTTGAAAGTCGATCCCTCTGTCAATATTCCGCCAACCCAAACAGGCCATCAAAGTGTTTTCGCTAATGTACATGACAACCATTTATACGGGAGGCCACGTTCAAAATATATTGTTTGTTTTAGGGTTTATGCTATATATGTTGCCATTTAGAATTGGGCGATCCAATCTAAGAATATCTCTGATGTTCGTATGATTTCTTCAGTGATTGCAGGAGCCATATGTCTACTTTTATATAATCAAGTAGACGAGAATTAAATTTTATTGTTAGACAGATACTTTTATTATAGGTTACCGTTCTACAGTTATTGACGATATCGATTCATCAAATTATACGAATCACATGTTATCATTATCCATCATAAGTAAAAAAACCGTCGGGATCAACCGTACTAGCTACCAATAAGCCTATCCGTACACTGATATGCCTATGCTTCTACCTCTACACAATGTAGAGCATGGACCGCTGATCATCCAATGAACGGCTCGGATCGGACGGATCCACGGGCTAATGCATCAACGCCTAGCTAGCCCCTTCTGTTCCTGGCATGTATACGAACGGCGCGACGGCGATGACGTCACCTCACGTACGGCGCTCTGCCTCCGCGACGGAACACCCGTCACGCTTGGACTGGCCTGTACGAGTTGTCATTTACTGTTTTGTCCGCGTAATTAGTGGGCGGTGGGGCTCGCTCTGCCAACCTTTTCGCCCCTTACACGTACACATCTACGGCACCAACTGATCAATGGCCTATTCTTTTCTGTTGAAGTTTATAATTTTTAGCTACAACTTGTGATTTTTGAGCTGTTTATATGAGGAATTATAGAGTAACAGTGTGCGGTTTTTGACGATAAAAGTGAAGTCAGCACAGTATATACTACAATTAACTAATAGACCCTATCTTAAAAAGATACTCTGTTTAAAAATTAGTTACTGTAGAAAAGTTGAAAACAGCTTTTAGAAGCTGAAAAGAACATGCCTAATATCCATCGATGATGATGATGCAGTGCTGTCTGCCAGCTGCGCCATACGTATATGCATGGTTTTTATCGGTCAGAGTTTTTAGTTTGGGAAGTGGCTATTGCACAGATGATTGTTTTTTATCTTCCGTTATTTTTTACACTGTAATTTTATGTGACTGAGAGTGTAACTTCAGGAGGGGTGAATTAGTATACTGCAACTTTAGGTAACTAAGAGTGCAATTTCAGGTGACTGAGAGATAAAAAATCAGTCGACTATGCAATAGCAAACCTGTTTAGTTCATGTTTTTTTCAGATAAATAAATAACACAGTTTTTTGTCACTGTTTCAAAACAACTTATTTAAGACAGTTTTTAAAATAATTTATCGGCTTATTGGCATTGGATTTATTCACCTAAACGTTCATGTTAGAGCTAAAAATCATAAACCGTAGTCATAAGCCACAGCCGCAAAGAACCCATCCATTGTGTTTCGTGAGATCGACATATGTATGTGAAGGAACTTATGAGAATGTTCATGATACTGTTGTGATGAACCATTGCAAATTTTGATGTGTGGTCAAGTTATTTTGCAAAGATCGCACTTTGTCAGCATTGGTTTTGGACAGAAATTGAGGACTTTGGGATTTGAGTCATGGATTCAGTTAGGATGACCTGGGTCATTGCATTAAGGTTACATGATGCATATCTTAGCTAATGTAGGCCAAATTGTGAAGAACTTATGCCTGAAAATGATTTCTTTGTCTTTGCATGTGTAGAATCGTTTGGAGTTAACTATGGTCAACGACGATGATTAGGGCTAGGCTCATGGAGGAGTTGAGGCTCAAAACGATCAAGGATGCCGGGTGAGATGGTGAGCTCAAGTATGGCATTTAAAAGCCGGGAAATGTTGAAAGCTAGTTCGAACGGCGGGATGGCACCATGTGGTTTGCACGAGCCAAGTGAATCGTGGTTCGGTGAAACTGGGATGGGAGAGACTAGATGGCGTGTGGTAAGATAGTAGTGCACCTACATGTGGTAAGCATGGTGGTTGCTTGTAGTGGTTGGTGATGACCAGGTCAAGGAAGCGTATTTTGATAATTTGACCAAAATACCAAAAACCATCTTGTATCAAAACTGCAGCGCATGGGTGATGCGTTGGAGAGCAGTTTAGGATAATGCAGAGCTAGTTCGATCAAGGTGGATCAAGGCTAAGGATTTAGCGGATGCACGCTTATATACTTTGAAAAGCGTGCATAAGTAACATGTGTAAGTAACGCATTTCCCCCATTGTATTGGTGGATGGGATTCACTAAGCGAAGTAGGTGTCTGGTTGCCTACCTCTAAAAGAGGGTTGGTATGGAGGCATGTAAAACCATGCAATCCCTCTCTCATGTGCTCTCTTGTTTAGGGTTAGGGTTTAAGAGTGGAGCACTTGGTGTACTCTTTGTCCTCTAAAGTGAAGTGGTTGTAAAACTTTCTATCTCAAGTAAGCAATATGTCAATCTTTGTGTATCTCCATAGATCCATCTTGTTTCGATTGATTTGCTTTTAATTTGGTTAGTTTTGATTTCTCCTCTTCCCTTTTCTTGATCTTGATGTGCCTTGGATGTGTAAGAGATGGAGACAACAACTGAGAATATATCTCTACCTATCTAGACACTTTGATAGCAAGTTTATCAAGAAAACCCGATTTTCCTTGATTTGGCCTCAAAGTGTGATTTCTTCATATAAGGGTCTTTTGGCTTGATTTTGTTAGTGTTCTAACTTGCTGGATATGTGGGAATATATCTAGATCCAGCTTGATCATCTTTTACCCACGAGCAAGTCATATTCATCGTGTTTGGTTTTTGATCAGTTTTTTGTGTAGTCAATCTCAAAATTAGAAAAGGTCTCAACTTTGATCATATTTTTCACGATCGTTTATTGGAATAGGTTCATAATATCCTAAAGAAGATCTTTCTAAAATTTCATGTCATTTGGACCTAAAAATCAAAAGTTACATGGATTTTCAGTTTGTGTCTTGTGTTGAAAGTCTCTGTTCATCCCCTAATTCCTCTGATTTTTTGACCTCTTCGGTTTCGACCACTCACTAGTCATCGACCTTACTAGTCACATTTTTAGTTGTTCCGATCACTCAGGTTCTCGACCGCTTTGGTGTTTGACCACTCACTAGTCGTCGACCACACCGGTCGGATTTTGACTTCCTTCGAACACTAGGATTTGTGATCTCTCTTAGGTCATTGACCACATCAGTTTTAGACCACTCGTTGGCTTTCAACCACATTGGTTTTTGACCACTTTCTGGTCAATGACCACTCGAGTCGATTTTCGACCATGTTGGCCTGCAACCACGTTGGTTTCGACTATGTTGGTTTTTGACCACATCGGTTTTCAACCATTCACTGGTCATTGACAACTCGAGTCGAATTCAGACCACGTCGATTTCTATCATGTTGGTTTACAACCACATTGGCTTTCAACTGTTCACAGGTCATAGATAATTCAAGTCATATTTCGATCACTCTGTCTTCTGATTGTTTGCGGTAGTACTGCACCTGCTGTGTTTTTAGATCTGGTAGAGAGTTCCTATCCAAATTTTCATAGCTTGTAGCTATCGGAGCAAAGGATAAGCGAATACTTAGGAGAAATTTTCAAGACACCATTCACCCCCGCTCTGTTGCCTATTCGGTCCTATAGTATGGATCCATTTGCTCAAGTGTGCTGGCCTAGAGGCAGCAGTAGCAATCTTTAATGGAGAGAATATGGGTCTTTTTTTGGGCTGCGGCTGCTGATACAGAGGCTATTAGAGAGAGTACGGAGTAAGAGAAACTCACGTGCGATTTTGGCCGATATAGATGAAGTCGGTGCATTGTCTACTACAATCAACTTATAGATATTACCTTGAAAAGACACCCAATTTGAAAGTTAGTTACTGTAGAAAAACCAAAAACTGAAGCCGAAAAGAAGAGGCCTAGGTACCAATTGAAATCCTTTAGCAATTAGATGCAAGGGATGCTTTAATTAATATTTAAAAATAGAATTGTATTCGTTGTAGAACCCTGACACTTGTGATTATTGATGTTGACATGTCTAATATATATTTATAATGAATAATTAGCACTTTAGTTAAGTTGAATTTATATTTAGCAAAAGTTTAAATTTTTTTGAATTTTTAAAAACCATTTTTCTAGTTTGTGCTGTCCGGGTTTGGTTGGTCTGACAGCCATGACGTCGACGGTCTGACTGACAAATGGCTGATGGTTTGACCGCCATGGGGCGAGCAGTAAGACCGGCAATGGACTTTTGGGAAATTAAACACCAAATATTTGAGACTTGTTTAGGGATAAGTTTACACTTGGTACCACTTTAATTGGAAACTGGAGATGAAACTAGATAGAGTTTAACCAAAATTTTAGAGAGGGTGTTTTCTAGTGTAGTTATGCGGTCAGACCGGCCAGTGGTGTGAGGTCTGAACAGGGCGATCTGACTGATCTGGTAATGGTTGTAAGATCAGCCCTAGCGGTCTAACCAGCCTGGTAATGGCAGTCAGACTAGTTTGTTGGTGATTTGTTTTGGTTAAGTTAGGATCAGTGGTGATTGAGTGTGTGTATGACATGGGTTGGTTGTGTTGTGTTGCATGATGCATAGTTTTGAGTGACGTGAGTCAAGTGTATGAAACTTATACTCGAGATGATTGCTTGATCTTTGGATGTGCAGGTGGCTTGAAAAACATTAGTGATCGATGGCAATGGACCAAGACTAGACAAGGTAGCTGAGATCTGAGCGGTTGTGTAAGTTCGTATGAGGCTAGTGGCTTAAGCTGGAAGCACGGAGAAGCCAAAGATCGTGAAGACTTGAGTTGGTACATGTGGTGCACTAAATGACGAGACCGATGCACGAAGAGACAGTTCTGAGGAGTCCGAATGCGTGAAGACGTAACGGCTAGTCACTGGGTACTACAGGCTGCATGGAGTCAAGGGAGGGTGTCTAGAAGCTTCCTTGATGGTATATTGGTAGTTGACTAAATACCAGATTGGTGCCTTGATAAAAAACCGTGGTGCCGAGAGGCACAGAGAAGAAGTGGTTTAGTTCAAAGAGAGCTAAAATTAACAAGTGGATCAATTGTTAAATAGTTAGCGGGTTGAGTCTTGTAAACACTCCGACAAGTGTGCGTGAGTGTGTAAAACAAATATTAGTGGGGTTAACGGGTTTCCCCAGTAGGCTTAATGTGTTGGGACTATTAGGGTTGTTGCTGGTTGGGAGATCCAAATAGTCTAGGTTTTATGTTTTTGTTCTACCACCTTGTCTCCTTCCAAAATTGTGATAGAGGATTTAAGAGAGGAAAGGGTGGTGCTTTGACTACACCTTATAATCATCCATGAGTATGTAAACCTCGTCATCCACTAAAATAGATTAAATCTTTATCTCAATCATGTTATTGCTTGCATTCTTACTTTGTTTTGCTTGTTCTTGAGCTAGACTTGTGATTTTTGGAGAATATGCGAGAATAGAGCTAGAAGATCTCATACCTTAGATTCTCACAAGCAATAAATAATTTGAGTTTTAGGGATTTTGGTGTTCCTGTGAACTAGATTGAATTCTTTTTAATTTGGTAAACTTGAGCCAAAAAACCTTATGATTCTTGACCGGTTTAGATTATTATTACCTTAAACAAGTTTAATACACAATATGGAAGTATTTGGATAAGAATTGGAAAAGTTCTTGAAATTTGAGTTTTTAACCCTAGATGTTTTCAGGTTTGGAAACAAGGGACTGGTCAGATAGGCCCCAGGCCTGTGGTCAGACCGATCGCAAGTGGCAGTCAGACTGGCCCCTCAATAACTGTCTAACCGGCCCTATAGTAGGTTGTTGATTTTTTTGGTTCTTGTCTCTAGCTTTGTTTTATTTAGCCTAGTTGGTGTGATCTGAACTTGGTGGCTATCATAGTCACTTGAGTGAAGATTTTAAATAACTTAGAGAGAAAATTTCAGAAATTATTCAATCCCCTCTGATTGCGTCAGCGGTCCTGCATATATTAGTTTCATTTTTGTTATGATTAATGTCCAAATTCCAGCCTATGGCATGAGTGTAGTGCCTCCTATTAACCCTATTTCAATAACATATTACATGTTTTACAAATTAGTTACGCTACTATGATTTTTCTACAATACTTGTGTTATAGATAGTGCAGTGGATGAATCATGAATCTTAGCCTTCCATTTTTGATCTCACATTGATATTCCAAGTTCCAAATGCAGGTTACTGTAACAAAATGTTGTTAATGAAAATAGCTATTGCAAATGACCCTTGTCCGATTCTTCGGACCAGTACTATATGCACCTTCATGGCATGATTCAATTCGCAATGGGGAGTTCAAAATTTTTTAGTTCCCATCCTAGCTATCATGCATGCTTGCTAAGGAAGGAAATTTTCTGGGCCGTCCCCTATTTCTCTAGATGGATGGGTACTGCCTCAGATCGCTCACACGTGGCGTACGACTCTAAGCGCAATACCTCCCAGAGAAGTTCCTCCCCTTTGACGCCACCATTCGGAGCTTCGGCTCTCTCCCCCATCTTTCTCTTCTGCCACTAATTAAAGCAGAAGGAGGAGAAGAAGAAGATAGCAATGCCACTAATTAAAGCAGAGGGAGGAGAAGCACGGGAGAGGAGGAGGAAGGAGAGGGGAAATATGTTTGATAGCTTGCTCAACTCCAAGTTCTACAACAAATGGTACAAGATTATTCTTTGTTGGTTCAGTCTGGTTCGTGATTGGTAGACTTCAGGTCTAGTACTTGAAGTTGGCTTGGCTGTTCTTGTACATTGTCGAGCCAGAAATCGAATTCTTGAGTTCTTTTGTTGTTTATTTGTTTAGCTTTTCAAGTTGGGAAACTTACAAAAGGTTGAATTTCTTGAGGCCAGCAGCCAGCATTTGTTCGCTGACTGGATTTTTGCGTCCGTGATTTTTCAATTTATTGGATTTTGAATTGCTTACTCCAATTCTGACTCTTATCTGCATATTAAAGTATTCTTTCTTGGACTTGCAACTCTCTCCTTTTCCCCTTCTTTTGCAGGAGGTTATCAGGTGGTTGTTGATTTGTTTTACTGTTGCTTACTTGTGTTTGTTTTGGAGATTGTATAGACGTGTTACTTGTTCGAATTTCCACATTTTCGATTTGGATTGCATTTGTTTGATACGTTGCTTTGTTTTGTTTTGAAACAGTGGTACTACCACAGTGCGGTAGTACCAATTTTCTTGAGGTACATTTTTTTTTCTAGAGAGCATGTTTTGGACATTTTCTTAAAACTCTAGAAATTGGTAGTACCGATTCTACCGAGCAGTACTACCGTCGTGCGGTAGTACCGGTCATACATAGCGGTAGTATCGCACATAAAGTTTAACAGCTAGTTCTGACACGTTTATTGCATACAAAATAGCCGTTGAACAGTAGGTGTCGTGCCTTGCGATAGTACCGTATCTACTGAGACCCCTCAAACGGTCGAATTTCTAGTTGAGAGTTATAAATACCTCTCACCCGTACCATGATAGTAACCCTTGACCTCATTGAATACACTAAAGTTATTGGTGTACTCTCTACTACTCATTTGCTCACATTTCACATTTTGAGGTAGTTGAGAGCATTGAAGTGCATTTGCATCATTTATTGGTCCTCTTGGCACTTGATTTTTCCTCAAGCAATGGTTGTTATTTGTTATTCTTGCTGTTTGCTGGCACCTAGACGGCTTGAGAGAAGTTTGTGTGGTGATCTCTACAAGAAGATTGTGAAGAGCTCGACGCCGACTGTGAGTAGTGTGGTGCTTGTTATCTTCAGAGTGAAGGAAGAGCAACCCTAATGGACATGAGGTCATTAGGCTTCATTGGTGGAGCTAGTCCAATTCATTTGGACATAACTCTACTTGGACTAGTGAAGACCGGCAAATCTTCGATACTACAAAAAAATCATGTGTCTCCATTGTGGTTATTTCTTGTCTTTACTCTTCTGCATTTACATTCCTAGCTATTCAATATATCTTGTGTAGCTAGAATTGTTTTTAGTAAAGGCATTGCTTATAGTGCCTTAGAAAACCTAGCCTCTTTATCTCTTGACTTGTGCTAGAATATTTAAATTACTCATTTTTGTTATAATTGTTAAACTTAGAGGTAAAAATTTTAGAACCTCTTATTAACCTGTCTCCCTTTTCGATTATCCTTGATTCTACATCTCCTCACCAATGGACTTGAATCACACGCCTTCAGACGGGTACTGTCTTTGTACTCAAGACATCAACTTGCCTTGTTTAGTACTATTAGATGGATTTAACTTGGTGCAAACTGGGCAAAGTTGATATTCTAGTACTATCTTTTTAGCATGAGATGTGTCGGTGCAGTAAAAAAAATTGTTGCTTTGTCTAGAAAAATCTCTGGTGAAATGCAGAATCTTGAGAGTTCTTCAAGTGATATCTTCCTAATTGTTGTTTGTTTGCTCCCTTTGATTACAAATGGAAGGACCAATTGTCGAGATGAACCAAGCATCTCGTTATGATATGATTTAGCAGTACTACGAGTACATAGTGAAGCCTCGCACAGCGTAGAGGATGGCAGCCCGCGGAATGGCCTCCGGCAGTGGGGGCTCCCTCGCACGGTGCGAACGGGAGTGGCCAGCAGCGAGGAGACCTCGCGTGGCACGGACGGGAGTGGCCGGCGGAGGAGAGGAGGGTGGAGGTGTTGCGCTGAGATTCGCCATGCTCATGCTCGCGCGGTTCCCGAAGATCGCTATGGAGCACCGCTGTTGCCATCCTCCCATGCTGTGGCTGCCGCCCAGACGCCACCAGTGCCGCTGCCGAGCTCTCTTGTCTGTGCTACCGCCACCTATTGCCATTTTGAGGCCGTACCAACCCGTTTTAGTTGTCTCCCTTGACCTTCGTTCCCCACTCATCATTTTTCCCCTGCAAGTGGGGCCATTTGTCAGCACAGGGGCAAATATGGGAGGAAGAAGAACACAGGGGTAATGTTAGTAAATTTTCTCTCTCCAAGAAAGGCTCCAACAACAGTTTTAGATCGAAAATGTCACGACGATGGTGTTTTTCATAGTTTTCGGGTTTGTGATGGTATTTTTCAGTCCACCTTATATGCGATGGTATTCTTCTAACATACGATTCTTTGCGATGGCATTGAACAAATTTACTCTAAAGTTTACCACTATTTTCTAAGTTCATACCACATTTTATGCCACGTAAAACTTTAAGCCATCCAAATCACTATTCAAAAGCGAGAGAGAAAACATCCTTTTTTTTATATCTACACAGTACTTCATTTTTGGGGGAAAAAAAGTTGGAAGCAGCATGTCTTTTACAATTAATAAAAAAAAGGAGCGGCAGGAAAGATAAACTTCACATGGTCAATCATCGCCTATTCTGAAATAAAGATAAAGACTACAAGAAGACCTAAAAAGAGCAAACAAACAAGTGCCATGTCACTCAAAGGTCTTGTTTCTGGCTCCCATCGAAACCACCCTCCCTCCCAACCAAACCTAGTTTCTCTTTCTCTCTTTTTTTAGTGCACGAAAACCTCACATGAATACGCAACCTCACAAGAATACGAAACCTCACATGAATTTCTCAGGTTTGTATATATAATGTACTCGTGACTTTTTTTAACAAAAATATATAAAGAACACTAGACTAGGAGCAACTCTTTCTAAACTGGAGTAACACGTGCAGGAAGAGCAAGTTTGCCATAAAGAAAAAGCTCAGATTTTTATAGTGGGGGCAGAATGTGTGGTTCACACACTGCAAAACATGGAAACGATCAATTGGCTTGATGAGCTTTTAGTGATGCATGGATTATTTAAATTTGTCCAGGCAAGAAAGTGGTTAGGCTGCTGTGTCAACTGGTGTTGTTGATAAACATGCCCTGCTCTCTTCAGACACTGAAGCTCCTACGCAGGGCCGTTCTTGAGTTTTTTTTGGGCCTAGGTCGAGTACTAATACGGAGGCCTAATCCACTCTCTCAAAATATCTATATATATTTCTATATATGTATATATAGTCTTATAAATACACATCAATTAAGAAGATAATATTCAATACACTAAAATAACTTATATAGAATATCTCAAAGTTCATAAAGTGGACGAATGTAATAATAAATTACTTACTTGGCGCTTGACATTATTTTAAACAATTTCTTCTAACATTTCGAGATGCAAAATCATTGATTATACTATTGATATCGATCTCATCCAATAACTTCTTCTCGATGCATAAAGTCGCCAAACCATTTAACCTTTCTTGAGACATTGTTGACCACAAATAGTTTTCAATAATTTTAACTTTGAAAAGCTTCTTTCAGCTGATGCGACAGTCATAGGCACAGTAAATAATATCCGTGATGCCTTGCGACTGCTTCTGGCGGCCGGCCAGCGATTCCTCTTCCGAGTTCCGACTTTCCAACTTCCGAGCGGAACTTCCGAGCGGCACCAGCGTGAATGCGTGATCTGCGTGAAAGGCTAAAAGCCAAGCCTTCTCTGCGTTGTTGGCTTGCTGCACGCCTGCACCTGATTGGGCCATAGGAGGATTAGGATTTAGGAGCCCACATAACATACGTTACTAAGTCTAAGTATACTACTATACTAGTACTAGTACTAATGTACTATATGGGGTGGGGCCTATGTACATTTTGGGCCTAGGGCGGTGGCACACCCTGCCCACCCCCAGGGCCGGCTCTGCTCCTACGAACCGGCTTTGTGCCCCTCCAGAATATGAAATCACCATGATATTTTTTTTACAGTTTTGCTATTGAACAGGCGATTGAAATTTTTTTATCTTTCAGTCACCTGAAATTACACTCTCAATGAACTAAAATTGCAGCCCCCCTCTAAAAAAACAGCTGCAACTTTAGGTGATTCAGAGTGCAACTTCTAGTGACCTGAAATTGCACTCTCAATCAACTAAAATTGCAGCCCCCCTAAAAAAACATGTGCAATTTTAGGTGATTCAAAGTGCAACTTTAGGTGACCGAAAGATAAAAAAATTTCAGTCGCCTGTACAATAGTCTATCCCTTTTTTTAAAAAAAATAAAACGAAGCATAGTGGTAGTAAAAAAACAAAAGAGCAAAGAAAAAAAAGACAGCGCATGCATTTTATTTCCTTTGCATTCCCAGACAGCCCTAGGGCCCGAGCCCGAGCCCAAGCCCAAGTCCTCACTCACCCCAATAATTGCAGCACGACCCTTGCATGCCAGTGTAGAACATGGTCCTGAGGGCCCCTTCCCCATTTATCGTTGCTCCTTCAGTGCCTGTCAGGAATTGAATGGTTGCACCCCAGAGACCCAAATAATAGCCCTCCTCTCTCTCTCTCTCTCTCTCTACACACACTCCCTTGCTACAGTCCAGTTGTCTCTGCAAGTACTGATCAGCACACAGGCCCTTCCATTTCTCTTCAGATCAGCTCTCTCTCTCTCTCTCTCTCTGCCTCTGTTGCATTTGCAGTACATTTTGAAGCTATCATATGTTATTTGACATCTTTGGCTTGTATGGCAATTAACACGTAGATCTAGTACTTGCTACTAGTAACTGCTCCTTGCATAAAACACCCGAGGAATGAGAGGGACAGGGGAGGGAAGCCAGACACACCCGCTCAAAGAGGCAACCCGAGTGTTTGTGTGTGTGTGATGATGGAGAGAGCTCGCAGCTTTAGGCAATAAATAGCGACCTACGCCTCCGCGAGCTGAGCCGGGCCAAGCTGAGCTGACCTGAGCTGAGCTGAGGCTACTGCTGTGGACGCTGCACGGCAGGAGGGGTCGGCCTCGGCATGGATTGGGATCTCAAGATGCCGCCCGCCTGGGACCTCGCCGAGCTGGAGCACGACGCCGCCGCCGCGGCGCCCGGCACAGCGGCTGCCGCGGCGGTGGGCGGGCCTGCGTCTTCTGGCATTACTGCGGCCGGCCGGCCCGAGTGCTCGGTCGACCTCAAGCTCGGCGGGCTGGGCGAGTTCGGCGCCCCGGCGGCGGCCGCGGACAGCCGCAGGGAGCCCGCGCCAGCCAAGGGCCCTGCCGCGGCGTCGCCTAGCGCTGTGAAGCGGCCGCGCACGGCGGGCGGGGGCGGTGGGAGCGGGAGCGGGAGCGGAGGCGCGGGTCAGTGCCCGTCGTGCGCGGTGGACGGGTGCAAGGCGGACCTGAGCAAGTGCCGCGACTACCACCGGCGGCACAAGGTGTGCGAGGCGCACTCCAAGACGCCCGTCGTCGTCGTCGCCGGCCGCGAGATGCGCTTCTGCCAGCAGTGCAGCAGGTAACTGAACTCCCATCAATTCCACTCCGCTCCACACGTCCCCTCCATCTCCCACTGACAAGATCGCCAAATTCAACGCGCACTAGCTCGCTCGCTCACTCGCAGCAGCCAATTTGACCGACCGTAAAAAAGTGGAGCAGTAAAACGAAGCAAAGTACATACTACATGGTACATAGCAGCATCAAGAGCCTGCCTGATTGGGCTCGGTGAAACCTTTCCCTTTTTCATTTTCCAATTCTTTTTGCCGTCCCGGCTCTGATCATTCTCTTTGCTAGAAAAAAAGGTGGGGTAAGAATATGGATAGGCCAGGCAAGCCGATTCTTTCCTGGGTGCCGGCTTTTGCTTTGCTCAATTGCTTCTGCTTCCTTCCTCCCGTTGCATTCATTCATTCATCCATCCATTTTTTTTTTCTTTTCGCTTCTTTTTTTCTTTCCCTTGGGAGCATTTTTCTGCCTGTCTCATTCCAAGGATGCGCAGCTTTACCTTTCCGGCATTACGCCTTTTCAGCCTTTTTTTTCCCCTTCTCCTATGACTGTACCCACCCCCATGTTTCCTCCTGTTATCCTTTAGCTTGGAAACTTGTATTACCTGAATTATTGCCGCGCCTTTTCCTTTCTTTTCTGCTCTTCTTCACCAGTAGCGCACTGCTTTTGCACTGCTCAGAATTGCTCGCTCGCTTTCTGAACCCATTCATGAGAATTTAACACTGGTGAAAACAGTGATGGCTGCATTCCATCTGCCAAAGATCACACATAGGCAAAATATAAAGATCACACATAGGCAGCCGATGATAAATCGATTAGTCCTTGTGTCTCTGTGAGTGTACGCCCAATTACTGCCTTTGTTTTGTTTTGAAGGCTAATTGCGCCACGGAGACGTTTCACTGTTTGAATGGGAGAATCAGATGGGAAATAAAGCTTAGCTCCATGTGTTTGTGGCACTGTTACGATATTGTTTTCAGTAACGTACTGTGCGATGATGATAAGTCGGACGTCGAATATGATTGCCTGCCTCCTTTTACACGAGCAACTTTCGTTGCTGAATTGGTAACTGAAAATAGGTGCATCCATGTGAGTTCTTGCGCTTTTTCCCGTGGATTCTTGGCCACGACAGAATGTTTTGTGTGGGACACATTCGATTCCGTAAAGATGGTCGCTGAAGCTGAACCAACATAGCAGATACAGTCTGCTTTATTTATCATGCGGCAAGAACTGGCCTACCACATCTGCCTTGCTTGCTTCTGGGCTTCTGGCTATCATGCTAGCTATGCGCCTTTTGTTTGAAAGGAAAAGGCGATATAGATGCCCAAACCTAGAATATTAGTACCACTGAAAGAGAGCTTATGGATGTACTCTACATAAAGCATCTGGTCGGGACATTTCTGTACAATGAAAGGACCATGTATGTAGCCCTACGAATTCACAAATACGCGTCTATTCCTCAGGTTGGCCAAGCCTGCCCCTGCCAAGGGCCTGAAACTTTTTCATGTTTTGTTTCATTAAACGATTGATGGCAGTGGCAACTGAAAACTGATGTACATATTAAAAGGCAATACCGGTAAGCAGATAGCAGGGTACTCTATTGGTTGATGACCACCAGAAAAATGAGATCTCTAACATCCTCATTTGAACAAACTGATGGCAGCCTCTATCGTATGAATTTTTGAAAAGATATCATTTTCGTAAAAATATGCATGAATGAAGTACTGTTGCTGTTAATGTTTCACACTTGCTGGCAATAAGTTAGGAGACCACTTTTAGGTCATTTAAGTATCATCTGGTGGTCCTCACAAGATAAAAAGACAAGGGTATCATACAGTGATGCTATCCCATCTTGAGGCATTTGTAGTTTTTGTAATAGCAGATTATTATAATTAAAAAAAGATTTTGTTTATTTTCAGGTGCCTTGGGCCACTTGCCCCTGTTTTTATCAGAGTTCGACTTCTGCAATCGTACTTCTGAGCTAGCTTTTCAATCTTGGTTTCCATGCAATGACAGTCAAATGCTATTCTGTAAACTGAGTCATACTCAGGACTTTCCTACTGTGGCCATTAAACCGAGTTATTCTCATTCTGTGAACAGAGCTTATAGTGTCAAATTTATCACATATACCCTTTCCATTGTTCATTTATTGAACTTAAACACAATATAGTCTTACTGAATACCCTCTTTCCTTTCACCTAAAGCATCTATTTTTATCATTAATATTTTTGGACCTAAAGTATTTCTTACATTTGCAATCTTATCTTAGCTTTCAGCTTTAAAGTTCAGTTATTGTGGTGTCCATTTTTATGTTTGCTGAACTGTAGTGGACGATTCTGGTCTATATTTACACTATATAACTTGATAGAATGCTAATGTGATCCTCTCATAATTTATTCTCTTTATATGGGAATATCTTATCCAGTGGGGATGGTTTTCCAATGATTGATTACTTTGTCCGTTGGTGAAAATTAGAGCATTACGCTGCTGCATGCAAACTTTATAAATTAAGTGATCCTCATTGTCCCAACAAACCTTTTGCTTTCTTATACCTATGGATGCACTATTTTGTGGTCCAAGTTCAACAGGAGTTACAATATTTTTCTGTCATTGACAGATCTTCAGTACAGTAAATTTTATCTAAGATGAAGTCTCCCAAGCACTGAAAGGGCTAAATGACAGATGAAACATAAGTGGTCCCTTGTGTACTGTATATTAAATATTCTAAGAACATTTGTACAGTACATTAAATATTCTGAAAATAATTATCTTTACGTTTTTTAGTCCAGTGCATGTGCATCTTTATATAACATAGGATCATGTGTCTAACTACCTAGGAGCATCTTTCGTGTTAAAAAGAATCAACCTAGGAGTATCTTATCTCTTTAGAATTTAGAAAAGAAGTACATCCTAGTTAAAATCATTTATGATGGTCTCATGTTCCTGATGGATTAAGTTAATATTTTATCTGTAGTTGCTGCTTTGTTTCAGCAGTATGTTGCTAACTATGGAGGATTGTCCCGCCTACCAGGTTTTTTGCCCGTAAATTCCCCCATATTTTCTTAAAATCCCCCTCTAAGTTTTCTCCTTGAGTGGGTTTTCATTCTCGGGAGTTGACAATTTATTTTTGATGGGAAGATCCTTGAGATGTTGCTTATGCCGTTCTTTATGGTGGTAGGCTGGTAACTATGCTTTTGAAAGTGGCTAGCAAGAAAACAACTAAATTTTGAGATGTTTCTAGATGAACTGTCAGCATGTTATTAAGGCTTTATGTCGACAGCGAACACTTTTCCATTGCATTATCTCCATTTCCTGGTGTAGTGATCTGATATTGATCCTTCATGCACAAGCAATTACTGGCGTATTGATCTGTGAACTTTCTCGTTTGCAACTTAAATGCAATTATCTGATCATGAGTTTTTGTTTCGTTAGGTTTCACTTGCTTGCGGAGTTTGATGAGGCCAAACGCAGCTGTAGGAAGCGCCTTGATGGGCACAACCGTCGCCGCAGGAAGCCACAGCCAGATACCATGAATTCTGCAAGCTTTATCACGAATCAACAAGGTCTTTTTCTTTTACTACTGTTCTTGTTTTAACAGTCCATCCATGGTTGGAAACTTGGAATAGGTTCATAGGCTGCCAGACATTCCATCTCTTGTTAGACAAGAATAAAAATCTTTTTAATAGGTCAAGTGCATACATAAGTGATGCTAAAAATAGTGGTTCAACTATAACTCACTGCTCTTTTAATCTCGACAACTTGTAATGCTGACTCACCTAATACTTTGACATGTTGCGTAATTTCACCTCCAGCATCTTGCAGCCCTGTAACTTACCTGGTAGGCTGTTACTCCACCATATTGCCCATTTTCACCTTATTCATCAATTGTCCCTGTGTAAATTAATGGCAAGTTTGGTCACCATTCACAACGAGCGAGGATAGCACCTTATTTTGCTTTGCCTGATGTTTACTAATTCACTGCAAGTTAATTCAAGAATTCATATGAGGTTTCATATTATTCTAATTCTTTTGTAGCACATGTGGGCACATGATAGCTCCAATAAATCTCTGATTCACATTAAATGAGTGCAGAATTGTTAGTTCATACGGTGGTAAACACCACCGAGAGGATGGCTGAACGGCGTCGGCGTAGAGGGAGAGAGGAGACTATAGATGAGAATGACTTTGTTATTTCTTTGTTGCTTCCAATAGCATGTGGCAATCTCATATATATATGGGCTCTCCCAAAGAGATAGAATCTAATTTCAAACATATCTCTAACAAATATAGAAACTAATATCATATATCTAACAAATAGAAACTAATCTCTAACTCAAATAGAAACTAATCTCTACTTCCTAATAATGAACTGGCTGGGCCCAAGGCCCATGCCTATGACATTACACTCCTCTCGGACATACAGTTCATCCTCGAGCTGTTAGGAGGTGGTCATGGTTGCAGTTCCATGTCGACGAGGTGTAGTGCTTTCGGCTAAACGGCACCTACAAAAGAAGATTTTTTTCTTCTTTTTTCTCTCTTTTTTGAAAATGGTCGAAACTACGAACGTGATCGTAAACCACAACGTGGTCGTAAACGAGTTACGACTACTAAGATCGAAGCTTCAACGTGGTCGAAACCCAACAAGTTTCCGGCTCCGGTGGCAATGGCTCTGGGGTCGACGACGGGATCTGGGGCCGCACCAGGAAAGGGATCTATGACCGGTGGCGATGGCTCCAGGTTCATAGCTGTGGTTGAGGACGAAGCCGCCGAGGATGGCGGGGCAATATTGTCTGTGTGGAAGTCGCTGGCGACCTCTCCGACTCAAATCCGGCGAGGACAAGGTCATCGCGGTGGAGGCGGAACCCGAAGAGGGCATCGATGGCCTTGGTGGAGACGGCGGTGGAGGAGTCGATGGGGAGGCCCTTGGTGAGGTGGATGAAGATGGCATGGGAGCGGACGCCGAGGGTGCGGAGGGTGGCGATGGCGGTGACGGTGTCGCCAAGGGAGAGGGAGGTGTCAGCGACGGCACAACTGAGGAAGTCGAAGCCCAGGCCGAGGTTGGCGACAGTGACAAACACCAAGCGGGGCAATGCCGGATTTGAGAGAGGCGACGCGCATGAGCCAGATCCGGATCTAGTCCTGGAGGGACCCAAAGGCGGCGAGAAGAACCCCCGCAGTGACGGCTGCCCAAAGAAGAGGACAGCGACTGCGGAGGCAATGAGGGCCGCGGCTAGGGAAGACGCCGCGACGCCGGTGGCGGCGCGTCCACTGTGGAGATGACGGAGATGGCCGCGACAGCCAGGACGACAAGTGTGGCGAGGGTCCTTTGATCCAGCGGCGGCCATTGCTTGGGTTGGTGGTGGCGAGTTGAGATGTTCTGGAAGAGTGGATTTGTGGAAGTGGCGATGGGCGGATTTGGAGGCGGCGGTAGCTGCGGCGAGGTGATGAGGATGGGGCGGGGGAGGGGCTTGTCGAAGAGGAGGGAGAAGAAGCGGCGGGAATGGCGGGCGCGCGTACGCCGGGTGGTAGGCGATGCGGCTACAGTTCGGAAGGAGAAGGATGCAGTTCGGTTGATAGCTGCGTAGTGAGTTGGGCTGTGGTTCGGGAAAGGCGAGGAGAAGGCCACCGTAACTCTTCGATTCGTAAGGGGTGGAAGGTTTATTGCCACGGCGAAGATGATGAGGCAGTGGCGGACCCTGTTGTTGCCCGCTTGAAAACACATCGCTACCCTTGCCGGATGAAGCAACAGCTGTAGCAGTGCCATTGCGTGGCACGGCCACCATTGCCCCTGCCCTTGTGTCGTCACAAATCGCGTAACGACATCTGCTTGTGCCTTCTCTTTTGTTGCCATCATCTTCTTCAACATGTTCTCTATATTCTTATGTCCAGCGAGGATTCTTCTACTTGGCAGCAGAAGCTATAGTGTTATCTTTGGTACTAAATTGTTATGAATCTAAGTTCATAAGGGGTAAACACCGCCGAGAGGATGGCGGATGGTGTTGACCTACAGGGAAAGAGGAGACTATAAATAAGAATGACTTTGTTATTTCTTTATTTGCTTTCTAATAGCATGCGGCAGCCCCCTTATATAAATAGGTTCACCCTAATAGATAGAATCTAATCTAATTATATATCTAACAAATATAGAAACTAATAATAGATAGAATTTAATCTCAATTATATCTCTAACAAATATAGAAATTAATATTATATCCCTAATCATATCTCTAACAAAAGAAAATTAATATCTAACTTAAATAGAAACTAATCTCTACTTTCTACTAATGAACTGGCTGGCCTAAGGCCCAAATGAGTGCAGAATACTATGAATTTACTCAATTCTGTTGCCATAGGTATATCTACCAGTTTATTACCTTGTAATCACAGCCAATTGACATTGTTTTGAAACTCAGGAACAAGGTTCTCATCATTTCCAAGGCCGGAGCCAAACTGGGCAGGGATGATTAAAACCGAGGAGTGTCCGTATTACACACATCAAATCCCTCTTGGTATCAGCAGCAGGCAGCGTTTTGTTGGCTCTACATGTACTTACACCGAAGAAGGCCGGCGCTTTCCTTTCCTACAGGAAGGCGAAATAAACTTCGCCACCGGTGTGGCGCTCGAGGCTTCAGTGCGCCAACCACTCCTCAAGACAGTAGCTCCTCCTGAGAGCAGCAGCAGCAGCAAGATGTTCTCTGATGGGTTGACTCCAGTGCTCGACTCGGATTGTGCTCTCTCTCTTCTGTCAGCTCCAGCGAATTCCTCTGGTATCGATGTCAGCCGGATGGTCCAACCGACTGAGCACATCCCCATGGCTCAACCTCTGGTCTCGAGCCTGCAATTTGGCAGCTCATCCTTGTTTGCGTGCTCTCAGGCTCCCACGACTGGTGCTGTCTCAACGACAGGATTTTCCTGCCCTGTAGTGGAAAGTGGGCAGCTGAACACTGTCCTAAGCTCGAATGACAATGAGATGAACTACAATGTGATATTTCATGTTGGCGGTGAAGGCTCCTCAGATGGCACCTCACCGTCTCTACCATTCTCATGGCAGTAGTTTTTCGGTAGCTGTTCTTGCGTGCTTTCAGTACTAGAGCTGTTCTCTTCTCTCCAGTGATCAACATTGTTTCTGTTCTTTGTGCGTTATTCCTTTTTCTTGTATTCATTTTACTTGCAAGCATTCGTGTGGACAAATTCAGCATAATCAGTTCCTCGAAATCTTTTTGCATTATGATGTCAACTAAAGTGCAATGTTGCTTCTCTAAATCCTGAGACACTGCCTTGCTGATGTTTTCAGGTTTTGGTTTCTCTCCTGTCGTCTACCTTTTTTTGTTGTTGGCTATTCGACCATGGTTACACTTTGTTTAGCTATTGTTCATACAAAATTTACATTGCATTTGCAGATCACCAGGATTAATTGTATCAGCATCGTATCTATTGAGTTACATGTACTAACCAATTCACCCAAAATTGATAAGAAAGGGTGAACAATCCACTAATAATTTAACATATCTCCTCACATGTATCCTATTTCAGACCTAAAACGTAGAATAGAAGTAGACTAATTATTTTTTTAATTGTACCAATCAGGTCTTAAATTCAAGACCTCTTAGCTCTAATACCATACACCAGCCAGTTTATCCAAAAGTTTAAACTGATGAGGACATAAAACGTGGAATAGAAGTGAGCTGCAATTATTTTTTGGGAAAAACTATTGCACAGGCGACTGAAATTTTTTTATCTTTCAGTCACCTAAATTTGCACTTTGAATCACCCGAAGTTGCACATGTTTTTTTGGAGGGGGGCTGCAATTTTAGTTGATTGAGAGTGCAATTTCAGGTCACATGAAGTTGCACTCTGAATCACCTAAAGTTGCAGCTGTTTTTTTGGAGGGGGGCTGCAATTTTAGTTCATTGAGAGTGCAATTTCAGGTGACTGAAATATAAAAAAAATTCAGTCGCCTGTGCAATAGCAAAACTGTTATTTTTTTAATTACGCCAACCAGGTTTTGAACTCAAGACCTCTTAACTCTGATACTATATTGAGTTGTACGCACCAATCAGTTCACCCAGAAGCTTAAAGCTAAAGAGAAGAGGTAGACAATTCACTTATATTTCAACAATATTTTTGTTTAAAATGCAGAGTTAATCCAACAAATCGGAGCATGCACCTCGAATATTCTAATCTGACACCAGAAGGTCATATATTCACATCCAATTTTCATGTCCTCGCGACAGAAATCAGTCTCTGAATTCGATTTTATCCTAAATGAAGAAGAAGAAGAAGAATACCTTGTTCTGTTGTAGCATCAGATTCTTCAGGCGGAGCACTGTGACAGAAGGCGGCAGGAGGTCACCTGGTCATGGCTGGAAATTTTTGTACGGATAACCTTTTTTTATTCGGAAATACAGAAATATACCCGCGGGAAATTTTTTTACAAAAATAGCCTCCAGTCGCCCAATGGGGAGGCGACTAGAGAATTTTGCCCACCCGAAAAGCGACATTTAAAGAATCTGCGAACCGTTGGGCGAATCAGCGCTGTCGCCCGCACGTTGGGCGACTTAATTTAAGTCGCTGTACGGTTAGTCGCCCAATGCTAGGGCGACACAGGGGGGGTTAAGGCGGCCTGCCCAGCCGGCTCCCACTACCAACCACCTTTTTCACTCATTCAGCAAACACATTCAGCGCACAGAGAAGAGGAAGAAGGAAAAGAAACAAGGGGGAGAAGAGAGGAAGGAGGGGAAGAAGAGGAGAAGGAGAGGAGAAGAGAGGAAGAGGAAGGAGGGGAAGAAGAGGAGAAGGAGAGGAGAAGGAGGGGAAGGAGGGGAAAAGGAGAAGGAGAGGAGGAGGTGAGGGAGGAAGGAGGAGTAGAAGCTATTCCATCAATTTGGATCCAGGTATTTTTTTGGATTATGTTGTATTTGCATTATTATTTATATGAAATGTTGGTGTTAATAAAAATTATAGATGTAGAATAATTAGTACCGTGTTAGTATGGAAATATTATTGTAGAAAATGTTTGGTATGCAATTTGTAGTATGGTAGTATAGAAATTTTAACAAAGTTTGT